>CM075857.1:92740125-92747625 GCA_037975125.1 Latrodectus hesperus
AGTGATATCGATTAATTGTGGAGAGTATCGATTTACATCAAGAACTGCTTCAGTTTGTGCAGAAGGCTGTTTTAAAACTTTCTTACATTAGTAATTTCATTTTAAGAAATTTTTGTTTGTGATTGATTTTCCTTGATGAAAATGGAGGATCATGGGAAGTTTTAAACCGTTTTTTATTAACAATGCCATCAAATCGATCTTCTTTTTTTTTATATAATTTTCGCGCTCGATCATTCCCGATGGCTGAATATGTACTTAAAATTTCAACTCTCTCCACATCTTTTTTTTGTGATAAAAGTTTACAATCGTGCACCCCTTGATATTTTGCTGACTTTTTTTATGCCACGATAGGTGCCAAAATATGATTTACAAGATGCTATGCACAAACGCTAAAGTAAGATAGGGTTACCAGAAATTAAATTTTAACGCCAAGATTTATTGCCAAATGTTTCGGCAAACTAAGAGGTACTTGATTCTACTGAGTCCCCACCCCTTTTTTTGCAGAACAAAAATATTCACTTATTCTGCTCCTTAAAGAAAACAGATGTTTAGATTTTATTCAACACTGAAATTTTCAAGGGTTATTTATAAAAATATTAATAATAGACTCATGTTTGATTGGTCAGTGCTTTCTTCGAAGTATGATGAAAATATATTTTTTATAATTAACTCAACTGAAGATTAGTTCATTTGTTGTTGTCGTGTGCAGCTAGGCTGGCAACATGGGGTGCGCTGCTCCACTTTTCCAACTGAACTCTATTTTGGTGTGGAGTCCGACTTCCTCAGTACACACATGCCATAGAGACCCGTTTATAGGGTAGGCAACCATTCACATCTCATTCATACAAGGAAAGGACAAAGACAGGATAGATAGAGAATGAAAGTACATCTATGCCCGAACCGGGATTCGAACCCAGGACCTCCTTATCCGCAGTCAGGCACGCTGACCATTAGACAAGTTGGTCGGCTTTAGTTCATTCATTCACCTTATATAAGCGACTCACTTCTGCACAGTTTGGTGGGTGGCGCTGTTTCCAAACTGTCACTCATATTAGTTTCTCTCTTTGCAATATCCATGGTACACTTTTTAATCAAGCCGCTCTCAGTAAATGGTATTTTTGCCTTTGCAATTTCAAGTGATATTCCATATACGGCGTATTAAAGAGAGGGCTGACAGAGAGTTTTATTTATTACACCTGTTAAATCCTGGCATACTGCATACTGTTTGTTGTGAATTGTATAACGATGTCCCTTAACACTGTATTCTTTCCGTTCTGCTACACGGTTTGCATGAAATATGCATTGATCTAGTTGGTTGGGGCGTCCTTCTCGTCATCCGAAGGCAGTGAGTGTGATTCTCGAGTTAACCGAAGTTCCGTCGTGTTCACTAAAAAGGGCTGCCATGCGTTAAATACCTCGTGGTCGCAATGTCCTCCAAGTGAAATGATACCTCTGAGGTTGGTAGATGAACTTTTGTGGTGTTCTTTGTTCGGTTCTAATGACTCATATCCGGCTACTTTCTCATAACTCATAGAGACCAACTAAGGGATAGGTACAGGGAAGCATGCTGGTGCAACAACAAAGTTTGCATTGACACAAACACTATCACTTCACTGTTATTTGTAGTTAATCATTTTCCCAAGCTCTTTCGATAAACCTCATTTTTATTATCAGTTCTCTCTACGTTTATTTCTTATTGTTTAAAAGCCCCTTTTCATTTTTCCTATCACTAATTTCCTGCCAATTCTGTTATTGCAACAACTGTGTCTTGTGCAACAACAAAATTTGCATTATAAACACTGTCACTTCTCTGTTATTTGTAGTTAGTCATATTTCCCAGCTCTTTCGATAAACCCCATTTTTATTATCAGTTCTCTCTCCATTTATTTCTTATTGTTTAAAAGTCCCTTTTCGATTTTGCTATCACTAATTTCCTGCTAATTTTGTCATTGCAACAACAATGTCATTTCATGTCATTGCAACACAACAACTGTGTCTGGTGCAACAACAAAATTTGCATTGACATAAGCACTGTCACTTCACTGTTATTTGTAGTTAGTCATATTTTCCAACTCTTTCGGTAAACCCCATTTTTATTATCAGTTCTCTCTCCATTTATTTCTTATTGTTTTAAAGTCCCTTTTCGTTTTTCCTATCACTAATTTCCTGCCAATTCTGTCATTCAGAATCGAAATATTACTTCTTTATTAGCATCATCTATCCGGTTTTTGTATGGAAATCGAATTTTTGAATTACTAATTAGAAAATATTTCAAAATTTGCTTTTAATATTGTTCTCAAAAATCTTTCGCTCTGGTATGGATCGATTGTTATTACTCTTCTTTTTTTGCATGATTTTGAAAAGAAGGAAAATTTATATAAATACCACTTCCATTTTATTTAATCGCTAACTATTTACTCTGTCAGTGTCAAAAGAGAACTTTAAATCATTCCTAAGTTTTCAAAACCCGAATGTTGTTTCCTGAAGCATTCCTTGAAGCACGCTCATCTGAGCTTGTAGAAGAACTCAAGATTTAAATTCAATGACAATAAAATTTTAAAAAAAGTTGAATAACAAACTCGTTGTTACGGAAGACAGAGTTCGGTTGTATCCATTGTTATCCCGTTTTGTAGCCGAGTCACACGTCCTCCTAGTTGTTTATGCTCGTCACTCGCTTAATCCTTTGGTGACGGACGAAAGCTGTGTGTTCAACCCATCTCGAATGCCAAGTGGCAGACATGTGAGTTATGGAGAGTGTAGCGTGTCCGCATCCGTGTACTTGAAATCATCCCGGAATTAATGGTTACAGTTATAAAAGAGAATTTAACCTTTCGTTAGATACCTAGCGGGTGTTTTCTTTACCATTCTGGAAAGTGTTTCATGTTGGTTAAAGATGATGGATACTTAGTGCTTTTCCCCTGGTGCAACATGCGGAAATGAAATGGCGTGCTGTCCTTAAACCTTTTTGTTTCGTCTTTTAATGCATGGTACGTTTGTTGGAAAAAAATTATGTTAGCTTAAATATTCTTTTTCCTAATTACTTCGTTAAGCCTTTTTTTAATTCAAGTGAAGTGGGAATATTTGACACCCTATAGTAATATTACCTATGAATTGAGCTGTGAAGTTTTTGCTGTTTACTGTGTTTTACTTGATGAAGTGTCTGTTATATGTATTCCATATTCATGCACCATGAGAGAGAAAATCTGAAAATATCTCACTCACAGATGTAAATACAAAAACATAAAACATCCATCAGCAATAGTTAGAATCGAATTTGGAACACCTATTCCGATAATCTGGTTCTACCACAAAACCGGGTTTAGCCTTATACATATTATTTTCAATTTACCTCAATGAACGATCGGTAAAAGTTACAATCAGGTGCACCTTGATTCTTTGGCGATTTTTTTGACGCCAAGATTGGTGCCAACATGTGAGTAACAAGATGACTGCAACACAAAATTATGCTAAAGTAGAATTACTTGGGTTACCAGAAATAAATTTTTATCGCCAAGCTGTATTGCCAAAGCAATTGGTGCCCGATTCTATACTGAACCCGAGTCATTCTATCACGAAAAGTTCATAGGGAGTGGTCGATGTTCATTTAAAGTGTAAAGCAGGAAATCTCCCAAGCACCTACTCTGAAATATGAGCATTTAGAAAAACAAAATGCATCCATCTGACATTGTTCAGAAGTGATTGAATTTAGACCTAACTTTATTATCTAGGTAAGTTTCTGTTGCGCCAGCATGTTTCCCTATACTTAGCCTAGAATTATCTAGGTATGTCACGGTTCGATTATCACTGTCAGAAATACTGGGAAATAGAACCCTTAACTGTTTGTCATCAGAGTTTAAGAACACTTTTTAACGCTTAACAATGCCGCATTAATAATTAGCATCTTCCATTCTCACCCTGGGAGTGTTCGAATCCCAACACACTTGTGGATGTCCGTCAATGTTGCCTCAATTCCAGTGGCCTTTATCTAGTATATATTTCATGGGATTTCACCTTGAATCGCTTCCAATCCCTACTGCGCAGTTCTTAAACACGGTTCTAGTTGGTTAGCGTCGTTCTCAGTATCGGAAGGGTGTGAGTTCGAATCCTGACACTTAACCAAAAATCTGTCATGTTCACTAAAGACGATTGGGACACATTCATTAGTTTCTGGTCGCGATGTCCTCCAAGTGAAATGATATCCCTGGAGATGACAGATCTTGGATTCAATTGTCTTCTGCTTAGTCGCTGATTTTAAATTATGAAGTTTCCCACCTGCCTGCATCTATCGAATTGGTAGAGCTCAACTAAGGGGCAGGTACAGGGAAGCTTGCTGGTGCAATAACAGCATCTGTTCAGCTCTAGGTAGCTGTACAGATTTCTGTTATTGCTCGTACCCGTATGTAAATTACTTCGTAACAGATCATGGTCCATTTCCAACTTACTTAAAAAAATAAATAAGAACATCTTCATCTCTCTGTCTCTGTGGCAAAGAAGGCAATCCTTTCCACTACATTACAGAATGCAGCTACACCGCACAGCATCGTCTCAAATGCCCTCAAGACCTTAACTACACCTATTTTCTTCGATTCTGTCTTCGTTCAGCTCCCCACAAGAAAAAATTAACGCTAATCGCTAAGCTCCTTACAGAAAAAGGTCTCGATCTGTGCAAGGACAGGAATCCTCCTTCTATCAGCTCGCCAGACGATTCATCAGACTCAGACTTTTAATCTCCTACGTTTAAACAAACTTGAACTTTTAGTTAGAGACTTCATAACTGAAATGACTGTTTTTTTCCCTACCAATCACAGAATCAAGGACTTTGCAGCCACATATTAGTTTAGTTCTCCATTTGTATATAACTTTTCATTGTCTCATTTACTTATACTTTTTTAAAAATTCCTATCTTTAAATATTTTTTTAAATTTCAATCATTCCTCCTTATGTTGTCATCCCTGCCTTATATAGAACTGTAATGTTTTGGACACTACAAGATCCAATACAAAGCTTTAAGGCCCCACCATTGTAAATCCTTCATTTTCAACAGCATGCTGGTTGATGGCACAGGTTGGGGACAACCTTTTAACCCCTGGAAGGTGCTGCTTGCTCACGACGGTCATGAGTGGACTAAACCCGATAACCGATTGGTACAGAACGGGGTTCACTCCCATCTCTTATGCTCGTATGTTATTGCTCGTGATCTAGCTTGGTCAAATGTTCCTCCGCTATAATGGTGTGGTAGTTTTAAGAGAAAAATGCCAATCCAAATATCCATCTCGTACTTGATTCAGAAGCAAAATGTATGGGCATGATCCACGAGTATTTTCGTAAAATTGTTTTATAGAATCGTTTTTAATAACTCAGCATATATTTCTAGTTTAATACAAATGTAGATATCCTAGAATGATTTCTTAAATTATAATTAAAATAATAGCAACTGCCGATATTTTAATTATGACAATTTAAGCTTCAGTTCAATAACTCGTGGGTTCGAGTCCCAACTTGCGTCCATATAATTGTAGTCAGGATCCACTTTAAACCGTGGAACCTGGTCTAGTTAGCCTACATGTGCAATAAATGACTGTCGAGCGAGAAACTAAGCCGAAAGTATTTATTTTTTAATTCTATCTTATTTCTTTCATGTTTTTATTGCGTGTTCCGTCATCGATCTTTTGAAATTTATTTTTATGTTTTAAATAATTTTAATTAATATATAATATATTGTTTGATAAATGATTTTTGTATACTTAAATTCGTTAAATAATTACTATGTCGATTAGATAGAATACAAAATACTTTTATATTGAAAATTCAAATTAATTGAATAAAATTCACTTAAACTTTTATTTATTGAAATTATTAAGATGTAATATTTTAAATTAATATATTTTTTAAAATATATATGAATATTAAAAAAATGTACTAATTTAATATAAGAATTAGTAAAAAAATATTTAACTAACAAAATTAAATTTAAAGGAAAAAAGGACGCTTATTTCTTTAGTTTCTTAATATTTTTTATTGTTTTATAAATATTATTATTATTCTGCACACAGGATTGCGAATAATTTTAAATTTCTAAAAACTAATTGAAGCTATTAAAATATTTTAATTAGAATACTCGAAATACGTTTGTAATTAAATAAACTCTGACTTTTGAAGAATAAATCATATTCAATTAGTATAAAAGAATTAATCTTTGGTAAAATAATTTCAAAGAAGACAAATTGCTATTTGGGAAATATTTTTTAAAGAGTTCATTGTTGGAACTAAATTATGTATTTTGGTTTTTTCGCAAGGGGATTCTGGGAAATTTATCAGTCGTAAACAACCACCGAGGTGCCTCTTCTTAACGATGGAAGTGCCTGCCATTTAATGGAACGCAAGATATTTATTTATTTAATTGTGTTTTTCGTTGTTAATCCTCCTAAACAACTTGCAGTTACACGGAAAAAAGCCTTTCGCATAATATTTCCATTTTGACAGGAATTGGAATTATCATTTTCTCTCTGAATCTTAATGATAATTGTCTAGTTTCATAATAAGCGTAAGAAAATAAAATTGTAATGTTTTGGTTGAGATAAAATTAACAAACACACAAATAATGAACAACTCTCAGATACGTTCTTGTTTATTATTCGTTAATAATTATTTTTTATTACTATAAACTAACTTATTTTATTACTATAAACTATATAACACAAACTTTCGCATAATATTTCCATTTTGACAGGAATTCGAATTATCATTTTCTCTCTGAATCTTAATGATCTGTATTAAATGGTTCCTTATAGACAGTCGATTATCGATCCAGTACCTTTTCAATTGGCAATCCATCGGCGACAGTACTAGTAGAAGTATTCTACTCTTGTTGAAAAGCGTTTCAGTTCAACACCCAATCCACCTTCAGTGGCTCCCCTCGCATATTGGTCTGCCTGGGAATGAAGTAGCCGATGACCTTGCAAAGGCTGCCGCCAGTAATCCTTTGAACCCGGAAGATCGCATGGCACTAACACCATCAGAAATCTCTTGCATTACTAAACAACTTACTTCTAATACCTGGGCTGACCCTCCTGCTCACCCTTGGTGCTTCCAAAGACATCCTGGAGCCGCCACAACATTTAAGGGCTCCAGAGTACATCAGACGACACTGTCTCGACCTTCTACTGGCCACTTGAAGTGTATGATCTTTGAGGACGGTGAAAGAAAATACCCAACATGCTCCAAGTGCGACAATGCTCCGTTTTGTTCGCAATACATCTTGAAGTGCTTGGGGTTTTCTCGTGAGGAGGCTGTGAAAAGTCCTCATCTGCTTTTGGACTTTTTGGCTGTCTTTGATCTCATGGATCTGGTCTAGTTCCACTAAACCAGATGGGGATTAGTCCCACCACCACCACCACATAACTCAAACTGATGTGAAAAACTGGTTATTTAATGGTTATCGCTCTGGTTTTCTTTGGGGTTGATACTTACATCGGATATGGATGTTTTTTAAGTTCCAGA
>CM075857.1:92752625-92906342 GCA_037975125.1 Latrodectus hesperus
AATAATTATGTGCGTTATTTAAGTTGACTATTTATATACTTTAAATAAGAATTAAATGCCCTTCATTATGGAAAATTTAATCGTTAAAATAGTAGACGATTTTATCGATATTTATAATAGGGACTCTTTATTCAAATGATTTTTTTCAAATCTATAAATATCTTGATAACTTTCGATTAATGATATGATAATAACGATATTATATATCGATTTATGTATGTGATATTTTTATAGCATCCTTTTTTTATTACTTGATAATTATTGCCGTAGAATTTTTTTCATCATTTTATTTCAGAACAAAAATATTCCGTTTTATTTATATACTCCTTTTTTTTATCATAAGCGATAAACGTTCTACGACCGAATTTGAGGGTTCGGCTTAAATTTCTAAATGCTACCAAACACGATTTCATAACTAATGAACTAGTTCTTTTATATATCCATTGGGATCTAAATCTTTATTGCTAAATAAAAATTACGGTTGTGTTTCTTTTGAGCTGATTATTTTTAGGGACATGCTATTCCCTTTCTCCAGCAGCACGCGAAGTGTTCCATTTTTCTATTGGGCATGGCAAAAGCAGGTGATTTAAAAGTATACCGTCCGTGTTTACTTATAGTTTAGAGATGGAAGCCTCACTCGCCTGGAACTAATTCCGCTATCAAAAAGAAAAGTTCGATAAATGAATAACTGATAAAACAACATGGCGGCGTGTGTTAGTATCGCTTGAATGACTTGTGTTTGTTATTTTATTATTTAAATGTTAATTTCTTTTTATTTCGCCCAACTTATCGCCTTAATCAAATGCATTTTATAACGAAATTAAAAAATTTCCAAAAACAAATAATTATATTAAGAATGGAAAACATGATGTTGATTGACAATTAGAAAATCTTATGGAATAAAATTAGTTATAACATTTGAAAGTCTTATAGACTTGTGAGGGCAATACATATCGATTTATCTTGATAAGAACATGTAATGAAATATACTGACATCTAATAATTTCATCGCCATAATTTGGTTAAAAGTAATCAATATCTAATATTTGTAGTGGATAATCATTATTTTTAACACAGAATACTTTCAATCACTAACCTTTTATAGTGCAACATCTGCAATTGCACCACAGATGTTGCTGGATATTGTACAATTTTCTCTAGCGATATATTTTTATCTTACATAAACTTTATCGCTTTGATTTCGATATAACATTATAAATATTAATTCAATATATTGTTCCAACAGTCGTTGATCTTTTTATGGATAAGAGAGTATTCATGGTTCTTCTTCTTAGAGTTGGGTTTGTATGTCATGGGGCACCTCTGCTTTTATCAGCATTTAGTACTATTAACTCCAAACCCAATGTTTCCTAGTTCCAGTTGCTCGGGTCACCCACTTTGTTAATAATGTCCGATATAACCCTTTAATGGAGTCTCGGTGTAACTCTCTAGTATGGATGATGCCTAAAGAAGTTAATCTAGGGAAGGCAAGAGCCTCGCATTCGTAAATGATATGCTTGGCCGTTTCCTCTTGCGTATGACATTTTCTGCTGATAGGGTCTTGCTGAAACAGTCCCATTTTATGGAGGTGTTTTCTGAAATAGTAGTGCCCAGTTGTGAAGCCTACGATTAAACGTATCTTCTGCCTAGAGGATCTTAGAATTTCAGAGGCCATCCTCGCTGATGATCCACAGATCATACTTTTAGCGTGGGTTTGACCGGGAGTGTTGAGCCAAGCTTCATACATCTTCCGTTATCGCGTCTAAGAACATTGGTTTTTGCGGTCTTCAAATTGATCCCACAAAAAGGTTAATATTCATGGTTAATGTATGTTATATGTATTTATATATCACAAGAGAGGAGACTAGGAAAATTCCGAAGCACACGCCTTGACAGATGCGCTTGCAGAAAGGAAAAATTTGTATTCATCTCAAATTCAATAATGAGTTGAGTTTAAACAATTGGTTCCCGAGCAATTAGCATCGCGTTCAAAGCTAAACTGACAGTCAAATGATTAGTCATCGATTCAACTATTCTCAAGTTCGATTCCAGTCTCCGGTCTCAATATTTATGAAAACTCAGTGTCTTTTTTAAATAAGGTTTCAGAGTAATTAGCCCTCACGTGCAAAAATTTACTTTTAAGTGATCGGAAAATAATCCGCATGCAAAAAGCGATCGTAGAGTTCAAAATAAACCAAATAAATAGTGTCTTTGTTCAAACCTGGAATCTTCCACAATGAAGATCACGGTCACGATGGTCATTTCTTATTATATTTTATACAGTTATTAAAGGAAAGCCTATTAAATATTAAAATGTAGGTGATATTTCATATGTTTTCTTTTAATTATTGTGTACTATATAACAAGAAATCTCTTTATAGATAGTAAAAAATATAAGAATTTATATTTTTCTTCAACAACACGTTTATAACAAAATAATAGTGCTTGATTATAAATTGAATAATTTTTAAAATAGATTTTACTTTAAAATTATTTCATGTGTTTACAATATAAAGTATGACTATACTGTAATGAAAAGCAATTACATTTTATAGCTTGCTGTGAATTCCCATTTGCTAATTATTTAAGCAAAAATTTCAAAAATACTGTTTGAAATGTTTATAAACGAAAGCTGTACTTTTTGAAGATTTATACCTCTGGAATTATATCTTAATCGTGTTCTGGATTATAGTTATTAAATTTACTTTCTTTAGTCATGGCAAAATTAAATTAATATTTACCAGTAGTGTAATTTCCGGGTATTGGAATTTTTTGTTTTTAAATGTTAAATTTCTATTTAAATTTTCCAAATCTAAATAGAAAATTAATTTTCATCTTTATTTTGAGAAAAAATACTACAAATTTAAAAAATGTATTTGGTTGCTTTTTTTTATAATATTTATTGGAAGTTTCTTTTATTTTATACTTATTACCTTTTAAAATAGCTGACATCAATGGGAATTTTTTTTGAAATCGGTTTTTGTTTGTAAGAAATGAATTCTTTTTTTTTTTACTATTTTAAACTTTTAATATGTTTACTATTTGATCTGAAAGTTAAAAAAGTATTGGTATTACTTGTTTTTAAATTATCATAACTTGTTTAAGTGGTCTTAATTTCTTATTTATTCTTTTCCGATTTTTAGAAAGAAATTTTTTTATGATATTTGTACTTCAAAAGATTATTTTTTCTCAATTAAATCAATACCATAGTATTTTTATTTTTATTAAAACAATTTTTATTTGTTTAGTTTTTAATTCTTGTAATTAAATAAATCATTTTTTTTGTTTTCAAAATTTGTGCGTATCTTCTCGAATTCAAAATAAAAAATTTAATAAATTTGTAGAATATTGTTAAATACTGTTAAATATTGTTAAATACTTTATTTGTACTCTTAATTTATATGTTTCGTGGTTGATCACTTATTTATTCTGTGGGTGGACTCAATAACACATTTTAAACCAGATTAAATCAAAATTGGTGAATTACTCGAAATTCGATTAATCGAAATACTGTAATGTAAACTGATCGAATAATTTTACTTTTATACATTTTTTTAAAATTACATATTTTTTTGCTTTATTTTTGTAGCATATCTATTACGCAAATACTATTTTACTCAGCTATTCTATAATAAAAGTGTTATAAATTATATAAATGATTTTGTCGAATTTATTTTAATCTGTTGCATTATTTTTGGCATAATTATTTTTTATTATAATATGTTTATTATATTTGTTTATTCTGTAAAATAATAAATATAATAAGTATTACATATTTATTATTTTTCTATTTCATTTTTGTGCTGTACATTATTTTTGTTTTACATTTTATTATTACAAAATAACCTTCCCATTCAATATTCTATTATAAGCAAACTATAGTTAAAGCAGTTTATATATTTTTTTACTATTACACTTTTATAATTTACATTATTTTCGTTCAATAATTATTTTTACCAAATAACTGACGTGAACAATCTTTCAATAATAAGTTAATACTGTTTTAATTAATTTTTTATTACAATTTTTTTATTCCTTACATTTTTCCAAGTCATATTTATATCAATTTCAGTATGACCGATTTACTTATAAGATAATTTATATAAGAATACTTCAATTGATACCGCTTTACATAATTGCTCTGATTATTTTTTGTGTCTGATAATAATATATCCATACTAAATACATTTTTATTTCTGAATAACTATTTTGTAAAGTTATTTTTAACAAATGTGCTGTAGGTAAAGTTTTATAAAGTTCTTATAATATTATATATCCATTACATTTTTTCTATACGATATTGATTTTTATTCCAGAATAATTCGAAGTCCAAATTTTGTTGGAGAAACAAAACCATTTATATCTTTTCCGGATTCTTTTAAGATATTCCTCATTACAGTAATCTAATGTAACTATATATAGCAGGGGGCGGGGAATTTTAGAAATTTGTACCAGAATCGAAGTATCCTGAATTAAAAAAGGCTGCTTTTCGAACTATTTCAGTATTCGGAACAACGTACTTATGTGAATCATTTCATTCCTTTTAAAATTCCTGAATTCCAAACACCGATCAGTAGTAACTATTCAACATCTCAAAGAATTACGAAGAAGCACTGTCACCTATTAGTCGCCAAATTTTAAAGAATTAACAAGAGAAGTAAAATAAGTGTGTTTAGTTTGTAATATTTATAATTCAATACACATATTTTGCACTTTTATTTATGACTTCAATAAATATAAAATTTCTATAAAAAATTTTTTTAATATATTATTTGCATATTTTTTAAATCCTTATTTAAATTGCGGCTCTCGAAAAAATTTCAAATTCCGAAAATTGGCTCAGACCATCAAGATGCTTGGCCACCCCTGATGTAACGTATTGTATTTGTACACTTTTGGAATCCATAAATTGTGATTTATTTAATTTTATCTTAAATATATCATCAAATTTAATTTTAATATACATAATGATATTGGCGTAGAAGTAATGATTTTAATTATTGCTGAAACTTCGCCAAATTGTGGAATTTTGGCGCAGTAATTAAAGCAAACGAGCGAGACTTACCGCCACTTATCCCGATATTGAATTCCAAAACAACATGTTGCTCCGCCGGGGGTTGGGTGAAACAAACCAAACGATGCAGCTGCTCTCTGCTCCTCATCCGACACCGCACTGAGGATCTTCTCGCTCTCCGGGCGCGGGATGGTTGGGAGGACTCGAACCGGTTTCCGGGTCCGGTTGAAAAAAGGAGCCTGGGATAGAGGGTTGGAGGAAGGTGTAATTTGGCGAAAGTGTTGTAATGGGAGTTATTCACTTAGCCTGCCATTGTTGTCAATGCTAGTTTTTGAAAAGCCATCAGATACTCGCGGTCCGCCCGCTTCTCTCTGGACATGGAATTTCTTCTTCTTTCCACCCCCACCCCCTCCAATGCTACACTCTTTCACTTCTTAACCTCGAATTCATCGGTAGATGGTCGTTTGCAGTTTTGTTTCCTCAAGGCCACGCTGGATGTCTTTGTTTGTTTTATTGTTCTGTAATCTTCGCAAAAAGCCTCGCCGAGCTTTGTTTAATTTAGAGAAAATTAGCTCCGTAGGTGCTAAATGGTCACTTGTGACCCTTCCGGCTACTTTTTTTTTTCCTCTGACCGATTGTGCTTTCCATTTGGCGGCCATGGTTTTGTGTATTTTTATTTCAATACCGCCAGTTTCTTCATGGAGATGGAAGTATTGGCATGATGGGGGCAGATATTGTTCTTCAGCCCCGAGGGTAGCTTCTTCGATACTGGATCCCAATGAATACAGTCGTATTAAGAAGGATTTATGCATGTTTAAACTTTCAAATGCTTTAAGGCCGTTCCGTTTGTAGGCTGTGTACTTTTTGAGGAAAATGGTGACAACTCAGATGTCAACTACGTCACATTACTATGCTCTAAAATTACACAAACTGTTGATGGTGTTTAATTACTTCCGCGGAAAGAAATAAGCTGCTGGAAAGGAATAGGGAAGAAGTTTGCTTGAGGTTAAACATGTAATTTTTGGTTATAATGATCTTGCAACAGACAGTATTTGAGCCGCTGCCCTTAAGTACTGCCCTAAATTTCATTTCAAGACTTTTCTAAATGCGGGGTCGGGTGCAGTTTATGTGTGAGATGCACCGGTTGGTTGAATGATTGGGAACATAATGACTGCGAATGAAAAACTTTCAGATATGGAGCAAGAAGGAAATGACGCTTGCAATACAAGGATGTGAATGTCTCACTAGACTGAGGTACTTTCTTGTAAAAAACAACGGGAAAAATGCTTTTCCTACTTAAAAAAAATAAGAGAAAAAATGGAAAAAGAATTTTTTTAAAAAAAAAATATTGGTTGAAACAGGCAAAAGTGATTATACTCTGTCTGATTTTTCATCATTGGAATCGAAATAAGAATGCTTTTCAACTGTGAATTTTATTTTGCATAAATTTTGCATGAAGTGCACACCAAATAGTTTTTAATACTACTTAATTAAATAAATAGTATTTAGAGGTAATATATATACATTCATTCATTCATTGTCGTGTGCCATCTAGGCTGTCAACATGGGGTGCGCTGCTCCACTTTTCCAACTGAACCTCATTTTGGTGTGGAGTCCGACTTCCTCAGTACACAGATGCCATAGGGACGCGTTTATAGGGTAGGCAACCATTCACACCTCATTCATACAAGGAAAGGACAAAGACAGGATAGATAAAGAGAGAAGGTACATCCATGCCGGAATCGGGATTCGAACCCAAGACCTCCTTATCCATAGTCAGACACGCTGATCACTAGACAAGTTTGTCGGTGGTAATATATATATATATATGTATATATATATATATATAAAGATTTAACACACATATTTTTGTGCTCTTTTTGTTGTTACTTATTACACTTGGGCAAGCCAAGCTCACTATACCGTTGGCTATGCGAATTTAATTCAGTAGGGTGCGTCTTTCGTTTAATCAGAGCACCACTAAAGGAACCACTCCTTCAGTTTTGAATTTGATCTGGAGGGGGAGGAAATTTTCTCCAGACCATTACACCCACGGTAACTGCTTAACGACCGGCCACAGGACTTTCGATTCCTCAGATTTATCACTTATATCGCATGGACTCGGTGGGTCTTTGGCGGCTTTGGGAATCGAACCCCGCCCTTCCGACTCTTGCCTTCGGTTCAACAGTTCGTGGGTTCGAATCTCACCTTGGGCATGGATGTTTGCAGTGGTTCGGAATCCACTTTAAGCCGTAAGTCCCGGTCTAATTAGCCCTCGTGTGCAAAAAATGACCGTTGAGCGACAAACAAACAAACCGCCCTTCCGGACGGAAGGCCGATGCCCTAACCACTAGGCTGCCAGGACTTCACAAATTACTGTTAAACGAACTTTTGAATTTACGAACTAGTCTTATAATCCCTATAAGTTTGTGAAAGAGATCGTATGTATGGGTTTCTTAGCTGAATAATTTGTCGTGCTGAAGATTTTGCTTTTTAGACTTGTTGCACTTGCTCGCTTTTCTGTATGTAGCTGTAAGTTGGTCTTTACCGGTTAGGTAGAAGCAGCAGAGTGGAGTCTTCGTAATTCTGATGCAGGGAACAAGCAGAAGACCCCCCAATACTTGAACTGCCATCCCCAGAGGTATCATTTCACTTGGAGGACATTGCGACCACGGCCTATTTAACGTCTCCCAGCCGCTTGTAGTGAACAAAATGAATATTCAGTTAAGCCGGGATTCGAACTCCCTACCCTCCGATAACGAAAATGACTACCTGCACAATCAACCGCCACGATCCCTTTTTTCTGAGTGAAAAAGACTTAGAATATTGGAACCGGGGTGGGGAATCTGTATAATAAAATCTTTTTTCTCCCGGATTAAATCGAGGATCTCCTCCCGAAAGGAAGTGGAACATCGGGATACATGAATACAAAAGCTATGTTTTACTTGGAAACCTTGATTGCAGCATTTGTAATGAATTTCAACTATAATAAACGCCGATTTCAACTACCTGTAAAGCTGCTTACGTCGCAATGTAATTAATTTAAATCATAGGTTCCCAAAGTGGTCCAGGTGGACCCCCAGGGGTCCATAGGAGATCAAGCTGGGGTCCACGTAGACGTGAAAAGGAAACAGGGGTTCACAAGTTGTATGTGGGGGTCCACGAAAAAGTTTCTGGTTTTGATAATAAAGAACAAAAATTATTAAATTTACTTATCAACGTAGGCAGGTAGCATCGTTTACTAGGTAGATTCTCAAAAATATTCGATACTCGAACAATGATTTGAATAGAACAATAGATAATAGTACAAGAGTGTGCACCACATGTCCAGACTTGCAAAGTGTCGCCCGCTCGTCCGGGATGTCCTATCTTGTCGAAAGAAGTTTTAGTGCCGCAACAACATGTTAACAAAAAAAGGAGCAGATTGAACATTACAGAACGGGGAGATTTGAGATTACTGTTTACAAAATTGAAGCTAAATATTGATAATTCACTGTTAATTCATTAAGTACATCCGTCTTGTTAAAAGTATAACTATTTTTTATTGTTGATTGTTTGTAATAATAAATGTTTATAATTTTGTATAACCACAAGTATTATTTTAATAAATAGGACACAAGAAAATGTGCTAATATTTTCATCTTCTTAACATCTCCAATTAAGAGTGATATTTTTTAGGAGTTTCGGGAATACAGTAGAAATGTAGCAGCAGGGGGTCTACCGAAAATAGTTAAACTTTGAAAGTGGTCCACGAGAAAAAAAAGTTTGGGAACCCATGATTTAAATGATGAAACGTTTTGTTAGAGAAATTTTAACTGTTCAGGAACGTAGGAAGAATAAGATTCTTCCTACATTTAGTTGCCGTCTTTATTTAATTGCAAGGAGTAGAGAAAAAATATTTGAAGTATTGGATACACCCTCTTTATTCCATTATATTCCTACATATTTTTGTTCCCAGTTTGAAAAAGTAATCTTTTTGCCCATTGCCCATGGCCCAGCATATGTCCTTACGATTTTGTCAAGTCCCGTGGTAGCCTAGTGGTTAGGATATCGGCCTTCCGCCCGGAAGGACGGGGTTCGATTCCCAATGCCGCCCAAAGACCCACCGAGTACATGCGATATACACTGCTCGTTAAATCTGTGGAGTCGAAAGTCCTGGGGTCGGTCGTTGAGCAGTTACCCTGGGTGCAATGGTCTGGAGAAAATTTCTTCTCTCTTCAGATCAATGTCAAAATTGAGGGAGTAGATCCTCTGGTGGTGCCATCTAAAATCGGAGGATTTTAAAAAGAGCAAAAGTCGGACTTTCACCTTCATGGTGCTCTGATTAAAAACGAAAGACACATCCTATTGACTTAAACTCGCAAAGCCAAGGCATAGCGAGCTTGGTTTGTCCAAGTGTCATAAGTAACAACAACAACAACGCTTTTTTCATCACTCCGTCAATGGAAATTCTATTGAATCGCGAATGGTAAAAATTCCAACTTCTATGTTCAATAACTTCGTAACTAAAATATTCTTTTTATAATTGTAATTTATAAATATCCGTTGGTAATACAGGAATTCTATTTACTACATCGATTTCCTTTTCTTTCGACACTCCTATAATATAAGTCTTATTTTTAAAAAGTAATCACTTTTTTTATCAATTAAAAAAATATTTGTGCTTATTGCAGCGTATGTTTTTACGCTTTTCCCTGTACGCCGCTCATCACACATACCTTGGAACGCAGATGGAAAAATCCCAACTTCAATAAATAATAACTTAAGTAAAGGATTTCTTAAGTTTCTGGGTTTCCTAGTTGTTGTTGTTGTTGTTTCTAATGAAAATTGGGCAAGCCAAGCTCGCTATGCCTTTGGCTATGCGAATTTAAGTCGAAGGGGAGCGTCTTTCGTTTTAATAAGAGCACCATGTAGGTGAAAGTACGACTTTGCTCTACACACATGCCATAGGGACCCTTTTATTGGGTGGGCAACCATTCACACCTCATTCATACAAATAAAGGACAATGAGAGGATAGATGGAGAGAAAGAACATCCATGCCCGAACCGGGATTCGAACCCAGGACCTCCTTATCCGCTGACCACTAGACAAGTTAGTTGGCTTCTGAAAAGTAAAACTATGCAGTGGATGTCAGTTTTGTCATAGCATTTGGGTTTCGGATCTTTAATACTGTGTCAAAATCTTTTTCAATTGATTCACTGTTTATTATCAAAAATGTTGAAATATTCCTCAACTGTTATTTCTCACAAGAAAAAATTAAGATTTTATCAAGATATTTTCTTTTTTATATTCATTCCTGCATTCAAGCATTGAGTATGTTGTATGTTGCAAGCAGAAGATATAAACTTAATAAAAGGAAAATACCATAAAATTCAAGAAAATTATCTTTTTTCTACATTTATGGCGTATAAACGAACTGAATCACTTAAAATTTATTGTCTGTTAAAATAAAGAGATATTACTATAATTTTGAAAATTTTTTTAATATCTTGTTCTTGAACAATCTTAACCCACGCACCAAGACATTATGAAAAAGTCGTAAAGTACAGTAGTAATTTCTCGTGCTTTTTTTATATTATTTTAATATAAATGTTTCTCTCTTTTTATGGCTGATAGAATTCCAGTACGCATGCTACTTTCGTCAAAATGTTGAGTGATGGAATTTTCTCTGTCGTTCTTTCCTCTTTAATTTCTTACCGGAAGTAAAAAATGTTGACATTCCTAGTCGTTAAGATTATTTATTCCTTCAATAAAAAAAAATAGAAATATCTTAATTTAGATTAAAGAAAGGTTTAAATTTTAGAAGTTGACATTTATATTTCCTCATCAGTAATTAAATGTATTTTTTTTCAGAAATATGTTAATCGTTAATGAAAACGATTTAATCCTTATCTACTGAAATTAATATCAAATTTAAGCTATTGCAATTCATTTCGTGTAAATCTTAAAGTGTTTTTATTTTAAAAGTTATGACTACGTCATTTTATTACGATACTCATTGGTTTAAAATATCTATGACGTCAGATAACGTTTCATCTGCATCTCACATAATTAATTACGACATCGTAATTGGTACGGGGCGTCGTAAATCCGACTCGTTGGCGAATTTGCTGCCTCTCATCCAATCGCATTTTTAGAGCGGCAGCAAACAAGGCGAAGTTCACCATCGAATGTCGGAGAATATCGTCGAAGTTAATTTTGTTACTAAAACGATTTCTTATATAATCCACACCAAAGCATCGGTTTGTGAGAAGTCGTTTTCCATCAATTCAAGCCATTAGAATGTATGACAATAGAACAGAAGAAAGGCAAAACGAAAATAGAAAAAAAAAGGCAAAACATTCTCTTTATGGTTAGTTTTAAATTGGCAAGGATCATATAAATTTTTGGAAATTTCATTTAATAGAATAATTGCAATATTTATAAACAGTCTCTTTTAAATCCTAATGCCTTGCTTACGCCAACATTAAAAACATTAAATTTTTCATAATATCTGTTGTTTCATTTTGCCGGATAATGTACCTAAAATTGTTGTAAGGTATTCAATATCCACGCTGTAATTGCCGGCCTTAAGGGCTTTTCTATATAATAGGCGTATTCATAAATCACAAGGGAGAAAACCTGGAAAATTCCCAAACGCCAATCTTACGATATTCAATATTGGCTGTGATGAAACCCGAACCTTTCGTTTTTCAGAGCGCTGTCCTTCCACTTGTCCCAGGCGAGCTCTTTAATTTATTTTTTACTTTTTGTAGAAATAGACAGCATAGCTATAGTGATCATAACCCAGGTAAGGCAGTTGGTGTATACTGTCCGAATCTTCTAAGCACAGTCAGCCATTCGTAATATAGAGTAACCGTCACAAGCCAACATCCTTTCACTCCACTTCACATAAGCGGGGAATCATACGGATTGTGCAATAGAATGTACGTCTATACACGACGGTCTTTTTTAAGATTAAGTACCGAACCTGCTACCTCTTGTTCACGAGAAATGGCTTTCCATCACCCCACGTGACCCCAATATTTAGATAGGAAATTATTATTTTTTTATGGATTCATTTCTGCATACCTGTTTTATATCAATCGAGGAGGCACAACTAACCGCTCTGTAACTTAGAGCCACAGTCAAATTACGCGGTTGACATCTGAGCTGGCACTCTCATCTCTAATCTTATTATGTCAGAATTTATAAAATAAATTTCCGTTTTTTCAAATTATGAATAAAGATGTATGGAAAAAATGTATTGCTCAATTCGAAGGCGTTTGGACATTAAATGATATTTGAGAATCTTCGAAACTAATTAATAATGCTTTATTATTTTGATCATATGATGTGATTATTTTATATTATTAAACTTGGATTTCTTTTTTTTTATTGATTCCATAAGATACCTTAACCCAGATTTACCTCCAGTAAAGAATGAAGTACGATAAATTCCCAAGCATACCCCCGATAGTGTAGTATGCAGAAAGCAAAAATTCCACATCTTTCAACCCCTATTAGCTCCTTTCATCTGTGACTAACCATTTAATAGTTGAAGGTAACAGAATACATTGACCTATGACCTTCCATTCTTAAAGACATTTCGCTTCAACTAAGTCATTGAGGTACAACATTTATTATAATAGTTCTGTGCCTATATATATATATATATATATATATATATATATATATATATATATATATATATATATATATATATATATTAACATAAAATATAATTTCCACATAAAGAAACTTCATTCTCCAAGTTCAGGTAGTAGTTATTGCCAACGCATGTCTGATCAATGTCGCTTTCGGAAAATAAATCGATCCTGCCGAATCCAATAATCTATATATTTCAAATCACCACGTTTGATCAGATAAAAGCTAGGGTAATTTCTTGGTATATAATCGAAAAATATCTTAAAGTGTTAAAAGAATTCAGATAATGTTAATAAAAAATGTCAACCTTATTTCAGAAGCTGAATAACAAGTCCTCTCAAAAATAAATCAAATTTAATGACATCTTGTTTGTGGAAGTGAAAGGGTTGGCCCAGTTGATTATCGATGCGAAACATCGATAACCAATCGATATTTCAAGTTGCTATCACAAAAACAAAAACAAAAGATTTGCCTAAATCGTGCATTTGTTTTTGTCTTAACAATTTGAAACTTAATTACTTTCTTATAATGGCAATATATTTTCGTTCAGAACTTTATTAAATACAAAGTGTTTTGAAAATTTCCCAACTTTAGAAAAAATATTTAAAGTGTTTTCTTTTGATTTTGAAATGGATCTCATTTGCTTTTGTATACAGTTTTATTAATTAACGTTTATCGTCTGCTTTTTACGAACGATAATATTGTTACATAAAAAAAAAATTATCGTTTTCTTCATTGACGAATAACATTGACACACTTTCGGGGAATCGTTTTCGTGAAGTTTGTTTATAAATGTTAAGTTTTTCTTTATGATTTGGTGTTTGTTTTGATTTCTCCAATCTGCGCTATTTTATTTCTGTGTCTTCATACAAATGTTTGGTTTAAATCTAACCATTGCTCCTGGTCTAGTTCTCTTAACTACATTGTATACATCATAAATAACGATCTTGGCCATTTCTTCGTTATCTATTTCTGGGAATTTATCGTAAAATATTTTATTTTTATGAAGGAAGAAACAAGACACGTTAGTCGTACATAGGTCATGCATGACAGCTTTAATTTCTGGAGTATCATGTAGCCTTAGAAAATAGTTCTCTGAGCTTTATTATATATATATATATATATATATATATATATATATATATATATATATATATATATATATATATATATATATATATATATAGTTATTTTTCAACAGTTTCGAACTGCATTGCTTAAGTTTTGTCAAGCGTGTCTTACTGTTGGATGTAACATCAACATATGCTATAACTTTTTATTCTAAATTTATGATTTGTATGGCGTTTGTGTGGTGAAAGATTGCGTATCCTGTGCCGTAAAATTAGCAATCTCACAAAAATGTAATTTGTATGTTAATCTTTTGCCCAAAAGATTATTTGTTATATTTAGTGCTGCTAAAGAGGTGTTTAATTTCTTTTTAGAAAACTATTGCTTGGGTTTTATCCTCCTTTTAATTCTGTTTTCTATTTGTTTAATCATAAGCTAAGCTTATTTAATCGTTTATTTACAGAGGGTGTTCCCAAATTTTTGTATTTAAGTGGTAGAGCCCAATTCAAAGCTAGGTACAGGGAAGTGTGATGGCGCAACTGTGTTGTTGCATATATGAATATATTTTTGTAACGATTTTGCAAAGATAGAAACAAATGTAAGAATTTTTTGTTATGTTCAATTTGAAGAAATTTTTCGAATAAATATTTTATTCAGCAAAAAAGTTATGTGGCTATTTATATATTTAAGAGATTTCTCTACAAATACATTCAGTTATTTATTGCAAATATTTATCCAAAGGTAGGTATATATATATATATATATATATATATATATATATATATATATATATATATATATATATATATATATATACACACACACACACACACACAAATGAAAACAAGTACCTATGTAGTAACCTTCGAAATTGGGGTTCGCTAATGGGTATTAATTAACTAGCATAAATTTACAGATATTTTGCTAATGGCATAATAAAAGTGTCTAAAATTTATCCCATGGTATTCCAAAATCATGAAATATAAAAAAAGAAAAGAAAAAAGAAGTATTATAAAAAAATGGGAGAAAAATTAAGCAAATTAATACATACACAAAAACGCAACCCCCTTAGATCAATTGGATCAGTGTTGGCGCACAAATAAAAATAAATTCAAAATAAAGTCATTCATATTTGAATCGAATTTTATGTAACTAAAGGTTGTGGTGTTTTAAATTATTAATAAAGGAATGAACAAATTAATTACTGAGTTACTGATTAATTTAGTGACCACAAATCCATTGAGCTCTCATGTACAGAAGTTTATCAACAGCCAAAAGAAAACGGTTCAGAGTCGATACTTGTTTTCGTTTTGAATTGCAGAAAAAGATGGACATTTCATTTCTGCTGCCTCCATTTCATACTGTCAATGCGGGAAGTTTTCCCAGCTTGGAAGTTTTCCCAGATTTCTGCTCGTAAGACATAAGTCCCACGGTCCATGAGGACTCTTTAAAGTCCCTGTATGTGAGCTTTTTGAGCCCCAGTGGCTCAACAGCTTCCCGTTAAGCTCAACTAAGTGAAGCATCATTTGCCGCGGGCAGTGGTTGGGAGGGTGACCACATTCACTCTAGTTGCTGGAGCTCCGTGGGTTGGGGACGTGTCCACGCTAATATTTGTCGTCCAAACTTCTTCCGCTGTTGTGGCGCGGATGTGGAGAGGAGGGTGCCAGCTCAGATTGGACCTCGTCACCTGACCGTGGTTCCAAATGACGAGGCACTTGGTGATTGGGGGGAGTATTCTAACCCCGTTAACCTTAAAATACAGTCTGGGGCTCGCCCACGCAGCTATGTATGTTGTTTATTGCACATTGCAGGGAAAACATTTAGGGAATCTATGAGGAAAATCGAAGTGTTAAGTAAGTAAAAAATGTGGGAGTCGTTAACGTAAATCATTCTTGTTCAGTGTTGATTAGAATCGAACTGAGTGCCTTTCATTACTCAGAGCCGAGGGGATTTCTAAATGGTTAGATCTCTAGATACTCCAACGTTTTCTGGGTTCGATTTCTATTTAGATTGTGCATTTTTTAATGCTACAGAACTTATTTAACTTCATTTTTGATCGAATTCGTTCTCGTGTGCAAAAAGATAATGGTAGATCGAAAAATAATTAATAAGCTGATTGAAGGAAAACATTCCAAAAAGCAGGCGATTGTAACTTTTAATAATGAATAAAATGAAATAGAAACTTTTGTAGATTTGAGTGTGTTCCTTAACTTGTTATGCAGTCACAGTGAACATTTCTGCCTATGACATACAATTAGCATCATTATACAATCGTGTGTCTCTTTCGCTTTTAATTCCAAACATTTCATCGCCCAAAATTTCATTTACATAAAGGAATCTACCTAATTTCGAGACAGACCTGTGACTTTAATTGAGATTTCCTTTTTGTCGTACGCCCTTTAAACGGCTAACACGCCTTTGTCACACCATTTTAATTCTTTTACCAGCCCTAGAAATAACCTACTGAAATGCATTTCCATTTTAGAAGTAGGAATTTGAGTTGTTTATTTTGTATATATATATTCTATTTTTTCGTTACGTATTTTTTTAACTGGGAGTGATCGGTTAATGAACAGTTTGGATTACGAACAAATCGGAAAACGAACACTTTTACCAAAGATTTTTCAGTCTGTTCTGACACTAACTGACCACATATTCGGTATAACAAGAACTATAAACCTCGAGTATATTGTTTGAATTTCCCGATACATCTTGTCTACGGGACCATATACCTCTTTCCAGCTGTATGTTCTACTTCTATATTATACTGAATTGCAAGTCGTCTTATGTCCTGCAGGACATTGACGAGCGTTAATGAACAGTTCGGATTACGAACAAATCGGAAAACGAACACTTTTACAAAAGATTTTTGTGTTCTGACACAACGACCACATATTCGGATAACGAACTAAAACAAATTTTAACTAACACTACACGGGGACCTTCCTCTTGGATGTTCTACTTCTATATTATACTGAACTGCAAGTCGTCTTATGTCTTGCAGGACATTGGCGAGCGTAATTTTAAAAAAAGGATAACGCTTTATAGAAAGGCAAAATGACTCAAATTATACCTTTGAGAAGAATGAATGATGACATTTAATTCATTTAAAATTAATTCATTTTTTAAAATCTGGCATTTGTTAACTTTATTCTTAAAGTTGTAATAAATTGGAAATCAAAATTTAAATAGAATATATAACAATAATTAACTGAATTTGAATTGTACGTTCAAAAAAATTAATGTTAGCAATTAGTAATAATTATAATAAGACTTCTTATGTTTTTTTACCAGACTCATTACCTTTAATAGGAAGAACTTTAATAGAAGAAGCCTATTTTGTCGCCTTTTTTTAAACTTTGGGACAATAGATAGTCGCGTTGCTGTTCGTATACAGTAATCCAAGTGTTCGTTAGTGAGTCGGTTTCAGTACTACTTTTAATTAATTTCGTACAGGAAAAATAATTACCACATTGATTTGTAAACTTGAAGAAAATGTTTTTTACAAATAAATCATCTTTGAAATCAATTAGTTCTATCGCCACTGCATTCTCTCTTTTTAAAAATCGCCAAAGATTAACCAACCAAAGTGTTAACGCGAAATACTAAAAATGTTCTCGCGAACTACTAGTAGCTTGCGTGAGGGTATTTTTAGTAAATCGGCGTTAACTTTTGGCTTTACAGATCGTGTTTTGGTAGATCTTGTTAACATTTGTCCATTTTGTCTTTAGAACTTCTAGTTATGCTTTGCTGTAGATTTTATAGCAAATATAATAGAAATTTCCTTTCTTAAATTTTTTCGCAATTGTAATTCTTTTTTTTAAAATTCAAATTGGTTATTTTCTGCTAATGGGACCAGATTCTGATGTCGCCAAATTTTCAGCTTTTCGCTAAAAGTTCGAAGAATATTCGCTTAAATATTTATAATTTTAATATCAATAATAAATTTTCTTGAGAAGTAAACTAGGAGAGAAATATGAAATTAAATGAAATAATTGGTGGAAAAAATGGTGATTTCATGCAAATCATTTGACGATTTTAATGAAATAATTGGCGATGAATCTAGTCCCGATGACAGAAAAATATCCATCCATTCATAATGATTGCATTGATTGTGGGGCAATGATTGTGGGAGGGATATGAATGAAAACTTACAACTGAAGTTTGAATAAAAAAAAACTGCTGGTAAGATCAACTAAACATTTCTCGTCGTCGGAATGCTGCTCCGTTGACGAACCGAGAAAATCGCTCGCGTGAAAATGGCAAGCAAACCTGAAGCCGTTGATGGGGAAAGCGGCGAATATTTTCTAATAATATTTCTACCCGTCCTTGAGAACCGGAACCGGCGGTGTGATTTTCTTTTGAAACAATGATTGAAACCGAGACCACTTCGTTTAGCGGGTTTCGACATATCTGGCCTCTCAGATGGTCTCTTACTGTAAAAAGAAGACAAATTATTATAGTTGTGTATATACATTTGTTACTACAAGGTCATTACTGATTATGTATTAATGATTTCTTCTTGTAGAAATATTGCGCTTAAAAAGAACAATGTACAATTTTGGACAGTAATTATATGTTTCGAATAAATAATTTAACTGTTACGAAGATCTTGGAAAGAAATTTCCCAAAATAAGCAGTCTTGGTAAAATATCTATTCTAAAAATGCATTCAATTATTCGTATCACTAGCTTAAAAATACCAGGATATCTAATAGAAAATTTTTAATCACTTAGTCGCATAGAGTTTTTAAAGCATTGATGGAGTTCATATACAATGTTTAAAAATTAAAGATGTCTAATAGACTAATCAAATATCATAAGGGCATTTATTTGGTAGAATATTTGCCAACGAATTTTTTCATTTCTTACACAAAAACAATGACTTTACCTGTTTGTTTCAACATTATTTCTTGATTTTATTTATATTTGATGCCGACCAACTTGTCTAATGGTCAGCGTGCCTGACTACGGATAAGGAGGTCCTGGGTTCGAATCCCGGTTCGGGCATAGATGTACTTTCTCTATCTATACTGTCTTTGTCCTTTCCTTGTATGAATGAGGTGTGAATGGTGGCATACCCTATAAACGGGTCCCTATGGCATGTGTGTACTGAGGAAATTATTTATTTGAAATGTGCATTGTTGTTCACGATGTCAAGTAATTGAAGCATCAGTTTGCTTTGTTTGTTTAGCTTCGGTGTTTTGGGTAAATAATGTTCACCCACTTAATGGTTAGATATTCGTCTTTAAGTAACTAACTTACTTAACTTTACGAATGCGAGGCTCTTGCCCTCCCTAGATTAACTTCTTTAGGCATCATCCATACTAGAGATTTACACCTAGACTCCATTAAAAGGTTATCGGATTTTATTAATAAAGTGGGTGACCCGAGGAACTGGAACTAGGAAACATTGGGTTTGGAGTTAATAGTACAAAATGCTGATTAATGCAAAGGTGCCCAATGACATACAAAACCAACTCTAAGAAGAAGAAGAAGAAGAAAGTTTCATTCTTATAAATTACACTTAAATTAAGCACTATGAAATTTTTAAGGCAAGATAAAATATTCTTAAAGCAGTTATACAAATATCAGATAAGCAAATGAATTTAAATTGATAAAAGATGTGCTTGTTGATCCAGCTGTTATTGCTGAAGTTGAAGTTGTAGTATATATTTTGGATTTCGTCCATTTATTTCTGGAACAAATGTTATTTTATGAACTTGATAACTTCCTTTAGCTATGTTGTATTGTTAAATTAAAAAAGAAAATAACTGAAAATAAATTATTTTATTTTTCTTTATTTAAATGTGCTTGTTCAAATAAGCTAACTAAATAGTTATTAAAGACACGAATATAAATTATTACTTCTATGTAGTATATCGTAGCAATATTAATTTTTATTTTTCTGCAAGCATTTTATTCTTTATGGAATTTAAAAATAATTTTATTCTTTTTTTTTTTAAGTGTTTATACACAATGTGAGATCGTTAAATATTTTTTATTTTTTTATTTTAGTATGTTTTCTACAATGATTTCGATTTTTTTACGCATTCTGCTGTAGAAAAGTGTGCCTACAAATAGCTTCCCATCTTTACTCATCGCTTAAATTTTTGCTCTTGTTTTCGTAAACTCATGATATAGTGAAAGACTATAGATCATTTTTAACGAAACCTAATTTATTAGATTGAAATAGTATTCATGTTGTAGATGGAGTTTTAATTAGTTTTCATATAAATGTTGGCATTCTTTTTTCAGTCTATTTTTACCTATTTGAGAAATGTTCGATTTAAAAAAAGAGTTGTATTAATTTTCACTCTAATAAACCTCGATGTAATATTGTTTTGATTTCCCATTATTTCTTGTCTTCTGCACTTTGTAAATATCTTTCCAACTTTATGAAAACATGATAATGTACTTTCAGATACTTTTTCTTTATATTCATGCATATAATTATAAATAATTATTTAAATTTTCCGCAGTGGCAACTATAATGTGATACTCCAGAAATAAACAAAATTAGTTTTTTTTAACAATTTTTTCATAGTTCTATCAGTCGCATATTAACTACAAATACTTCTTCAGCTTAAATCTTGCCGAGCTGGCAGCCGAATGGTTAGCGCTCTTGCCTTCGGTTCAACAGTTCGTGGGTTCGAATCCCACCTTGGGCATGGATGTTTGTAGTGGTGCGGAATCCACTTTAAACCGTAAGTCCCGGTCTAATTAGCCCTCGTGTGCAAAAAATGACCGTTGAGCGACAAACAAACTAAACCAAACCAAACCAATCAGCTTAAATCTTATTTATATAGGCTAAAAATATCTATACAGTTTCTATAATATAAAAATTAAATACAGGATCTCTGATAACTCTGGCCTCTTACTAACTCCTTGCTTTTCTTTCAACCAGTGTTTTGCTGTGGCTGATATTGATACTTCTTCAGTATAGTCTCAGTAAGTTTCCAGAACATTTCTTGGTAAAATGCTAGTATACGTAGCGCGTTTGGAGCAGATTTTGAAAATGAGGCCAATGGCAAAATTCATGCGATTCATAACCATCAGTAAACCAACAATTCATAACCATATGTAAACGTTTCATAATCAAAAAAATTGTGAATCTCAAAATGGCAATACATGAACATATAATCCGAACCTAATGTCGCCAAATCCATCACGTGACAGATACTAGGATTAAGCCCTTTCCTATAGTAAGCCTATGATAACTTGGCTTTTATTCACCATATCTACTAAAAGCTTTAAGAATGTTAACTTTTGTTTTGTCGCCAAAAATATCGCCAAATGTAGCTAATCTGAAGGACTTATTTTGCATGCCTGAAAACTGCTTTTTTTTATAGAATAAAAATGTTGTTTCACAAATTAAATGTTAATGAAACATTAAAACAAGTAATTGAACATATATATAAGATATTCGTACAAATATTTACAATATTTATATTTTTCTTAACGGTATCGAATTTAAAACCAAATCCGCTCATCAAAAAGAATTAGCATTGTCTAAAAATTTATGCTATTTAAAGCAGAAAGTTAATTTCTTTATAGGAATTTTGTATTTTTATTTTAAGTGTTTTCTCTTTTGCTTCTCAACATTCCTTTTATAAAAAGAAATCGCTTTACAGTGAAATATTAATTTTAAACTATAAATAATTTATAATCTCTATCTTTATATTCTGATCATCTGTCTCTCAACTGTACCGATCATATTAATCTTGTTTTTTATATGCTTATAACATAATTTAATGTTACGTACAATTGAAAGTGAAATTTATTATTATGAGAGCTTTCATCAATGTGCAAGAATTTATTTAAATCAATTCCTAATATTTTCTTGAAATCAAATATTCGCGTAAAATATTGGTCAAAAGAATTCAATTTTTGTTGTTTCATCGGAAAAATCTCACTCATACTTTTCCTCATTGATTTTATAAAAACATGAACTCGTTGTGCATTACTTTATCCTGTTTTACCTGTAACAGATGATCTTGAAATGCAAAATGCATCTTCGTTCGAGATTAAAATGAGTGTTTATTAAAAGCTAATGCGTAATTGGGCTCAAGGAAGACGTGGTGATTTGCATAGACCTGTCTTCCCTGTCTATCCATCTTCTCTAACAAAATAACACTTCTTTTTTCCATGAAATTTCTTACTTATGAATAATAATAAATATTTCAGAAAAAAATGCCGGTAAAAAATTTCCAAGCCATCTTTTATTAAATAATCTTATTTGATTTATTTAATGTCGTTTTATACCTTATAAGTATTTTCAAGTAATCTGAAAAACTATATATGTAATATATTCGTCTTTTATTATATCCTGTAATTTGTACCTTTTTATTGTATATATGGCCCCTTTCAACAAATGTATGAGTTACACCACCCTGCTGTAGAATTTCAAAATGTACATTACCAAATATGGCTAAGAAATTTCGAACTGAGACCGATTGTGTCATCTCGCGCCACTATTCTCAACGAATGAGTGACCAGTATACTGTACTCTTCTGAGGGGGTTAAGTTTTCTCGGGGCATTTTGGGTTGTTTTTTTTATCGGGCAGACGTGCTACAGGTGTCATGGTTGATCTTCACACAAGAAATTTTTCCTGTAATAATATAACTTTTTCTTGAAAAGCTGCTTCTTCAATAATGTTTTTTAATAAAAATCTCACCAAGACGAGGAGGTAACGCCTTAATATATATATATATATATATATATATATATATATATATATATATATATATATATATATATATTCGGAGTTGGGAGTTGATGTCCAGCCCTCATTACTGACGGAACCTTTTTTTTACGTTTCCTTCTTTAATAAACTTTTTTTTTAAAATAAAATATGAGTATAGTGTAAAATCAGTCAGTCTTATGTTAGAAATATTAGTATTATTAATTTAGAATTCTATTTAATGAAATATTTTAAAATTTAAATCGTATCATATGGTTACGTACCCTTTTGTTTGCCAAGACCTACTAATATCTATTGTATTCAAGTGTCGCTTCACTATTTCTCTGGCGAACATTGACAGGGACATCACAGATGATGTATAGTCCAGGATGCCAAATTCTGAGTTTGGCGATTTTTTTGGCGGATTTTCTTGATTATTTGGCAGCTAGTTTTTATTACGTCAATGAGATGGACACCTATAAGAATTATGTAGAAAATTCTATTCTAGCAACCCTAGTATTATGCCATCGCGAGACGTCATAATATGTCATCTTCGCAACATTTCTTTGTCGCCAAAAAAATTCAGAATTACGCATCATGGGATTATACGGCCTCTATGCCGACACTATTGTGTTTGGGTACATATAAGCTCCAGAACATTTCTAGGCACAGGTCCGTATAATCCATGACGCCAAATTCTGAGATTGGTGATTTTTTGGCGGATTTTCTTATGTATCTGGTAACTTTGTTTTTATTACGTCACACATATGGAGACCTATAAAAATTATGCAGAAAATTCTGTTTTGGTAACCCTAGTGTTTACGTCATCGCGCACGCCACGATACGTCATCTTGGCAACATTACTTCATCACCAAAAAAATTAAAAATTTGCAATCATGGATTATACGGCACCTGTGCCCATTTCTATGGTAATTCCATGGTAGCTGGGTCCCCTATAGGCCTTATCGACTCGAAATTTCAAAAACGTTTTCTTTTTGTTGCCAAAAATATCGCCAAATTTCGCCATGCTGTCTTAGGTCACAGACATAATTTACAGTTCTGAGAACCGCTATTTTCACAAAATACGCGTTATTTAGACACTGAATTTCACAAACTAAACAATAGTTGTGCATCAAAACAACAATAATAAACATTAAAACACAAGGAAACTAAATGTTCCAGTGTTCACTTCAAGATTGAGGTTAATCCTAGAATAGGAGGAGAGCTTATAAACCATTTGCAGTGATGTATAAGAAATTTGAAAATGGTCTTTTTCACATAATGTTATATTAGTTTATTTTTTACATGACATCTTGGGAAAAGATCATTTATCCAAAATCCCATAAATAATTTATAATCACTCCCCTATTATGACTGAATCTATTTAAATATCACATTCTCTGGTAGTTATTCATTTTTCTCTCGTAGGTTAGCAGATTCTCTTAGACTTATTTTAATGTCTTAGATGCTCTTAGATTAGATTTTCTTTGTAAAATTAATGGGCTATTTTGTAAAAAAAAAAAAAGAGTTGACAATAGAGAAATTATTTATTATTCTCTTTTCAGTGTAGACCGTAAAAGTGTTGAGTCGTAGCCCAGTGTGTTCTTCCTTAGAATACATTAATATTAAAATTATTTAAATGTTCTCACACTTTTAGAGTCCCAATTTAACGAGTTTTCGTTAGTAATTATTAGAATAGGACACTTTCACTCATGCATAATTCATTAAGTGATTCAAATTCAATCACCACGTCATATTTCCTATTTTGTCATCTATAAAACAAAGATCTTTAGCCTTTTTGCTGCCGGTGCACCCCACCACGCCCTTTCTTTTGTGGGGAAAAGGGCGCGACCTCCTTAACTGTCCTCCACCGGGCCACACAGTTGCCGAAATTGAAAGCTGCCTTCCATCAATCCCAGAACGCCCTTCTCCACTGTCTTTGTTTTTAACTTCTAGTTTTGTATCTTTTGTTAAATACTCTCTGCCATTATTCTACCCACAATGCCGTTGGAAAACCTTTTTGACTTTTATCCAACGACCAATCGCCGTGGGCCATTTATATTCCCGATTCTTAATCAAATAGGAAAAGGCAATTAATTCGGATGAGATGCGCCGTGAGGACTACTGATTGTTTTGATGTTCTTTTTTCAAGGATTAACTTTTTGATGGTAGACAATGTGTTTTGAAGAGTCGGGAAGATTATACTGAACACACTGAGCCATCCATTTTTTTATTTTATTGTTGATTTTGTTATTTTGTTTCTTATTTCTGTGTGTGATTAGGAATATGTATGCTTATCCCCACTTTGTTACACAATTGTCCTTTTCTATTGGGAGTCATTAGATATCAAAAATTCATATTTAGTAAGTAGCTAGTAAAATTGTCGATGATGTCCTGGTGTTTTAACGTTCCTGTGACTTCTTAAAGTTCTTCAGCTGGTGTTGTTGTTGCACCAGCATGCTTCCCTGTATCTAGCCTTGAGTTGGGCTCTACCAGTTTTAGATAGAAGCAGCCGGGTCGGGTCTTCGTGATTTTGAAGCAGGGACCCAGCAGAAAACCCCCAATACTTGGCCTGCAAACCCTAGATGTATCATTTCACTTGGAGGATATTGCGACCACGCTCAGTTTTAACGCGCCCCAGCCGCCATTAGTGAACACGACGGAATTTTCTATCAAGCCGGGATTCGAACTCAATACCTTCCGATAGTGAGAACGACGCCCTAACCAACCAGGCCACCGCGGCCTCCTTCCGCTGGTGTGGCGTGTATGTGGAGAAAATGATGCCAGGTTAGGTATGACCTCGTTACCTGACCGTGGCTCAACACTAAGTCAGTCCGCAAATTCGTTGATGATCGCATGAGACTTGTCTCGCGAGAATCGCGCCAGACCAAATGACGTCATTAATGTCTTAGTTACGTCAGAAAAGGGGTGGAGCGTGAGACGATTCTTGATTTCAAGCAGGTTCGAAATATCTGGCAACTTTCCACGAGACGACGCTCTCATTGGTTTAAAATTCCATGACGTTAGATACAACGTTTTAGCTACGTCACACTAAGACATCGAGGAGATCGCATTTGTCTACCATAAGACGGCGTCTTAATCGGATTGTCTACCAAATTTGCGGCCTGCCTACGAGGCACTTGGTGATAGGGGAGTGTTCCAAACCTGTTAACCGGAAGTTACAATCCGGGGCTTGCCTGCACCGATATATATCTATGTATAAATATTCCAATCTTGTATTGGATACAAAAAAGCAATCAAACTTACTACATACAATCTTTAGCCGACCGATGGCGGTGTGGTTAGCGTTCCTAAATTCAAAGCAATAGGTCCCGGGTTCGAACCCTGGTTAGAATGTTCCAACATGACTGTTCCTTTCTCAACATGTATGTGTTTCTTTGTCCCTTCACTTTTAGTGCCTAAGATGGCACACCTTCTGGGTGCTTCACTGTATCATATGCCAACACATTCGCCCCTTGTTGTTGTCGTGTGCCAGCCAGGCTGACAATATGGGGTGCGCTACTCCGCTTTTCCAACTGTACCCTATTTTGATGTGGAGTCCGACTTCCTCAGTACACACTTGCCATAGGGACCCGTTTATGAAGTAGGCAACCATTCACACCTCATTCATACAAGGAAAGGACAAAGACAGGAGACGAGAGAAAGTACATTCATGCCCGAACTGGGATTCGAACCCAGGAACTCCCTATCCGCAGTCAGGCACTCTGACCACTACACAGGGTAGGTGGCACATTCGACCCCTGTTGTTCTGAATAAGATGCAACCGAGCATTAGAAGAGGTTGGTTTGGTGTGTTTGTCGCTCGGAGCTATACCTGATAACCTAAGGTACAGACCAGTTCCATTGCGTATGTCTATGTCTATGTGTTTGTCGCTCAACGGTCATTTTTTGCACACGAGGGCTAATTAGACCGGGACTTACGGCTTAAAGTGGATTCCGAACCACTACAAACATTCATGCCCAAGGTGGGATTCGAACCCACGAACTGTTGAACCGAAGGCAGAGCATTAGAAAAAAATAAAGTACAATCTTTGACATACTTACCATTTTTTAATTTTCCACATGATTCGAATTAAATATGCATTTACAATTTTTCGAATCTAGAAAATTTTCCGATGTTTTGGAAATTTTTTATAAAATAAATTGTGGAAAGATTTCGTTTGGTACAAAAAATTGTCGGTATAAAAATAGGCATTTTTTAATGAAATATAAGAATGAAAAAAAATAGAGACTGAAAAATGTCTGAAGTATATTTGTGAAAATGATGCGACTTATCGGCATGCAACTTATCGGCATGCAATGATCCGGTTATCGGCATTTATGTAATGAGATCTATAATTCGTTTACTTGTATATAAATGTTTCTTTTAACATTACTTGGAAGAAATATTTGAGAACATATTGCCATGCAAGTAGGTCGCCGTGCTGTTATCTGAGAGATTAGAACTCCAACTTCTTGTTTAAAAGTTCTAGGGTTCGATTCCCACATCTGGATGGGAAGCTTGTTGTGGTTCAAAATTCATTTTAAGCTGTATGTCCCAGTCAAATTAGTTCTCATGTGCAATAAATGATCTTTGAAGAATAAATGAATGGATACCACATTTGCCGAATTACTTTGATTTACAACATTTGACAGTTGCCTTTATAGAAGGTGGGAAAATATTTCGAATTTTTTTCCCTAATACCCGGCTACCCTTTAGAATTTAATCAGATTCAGGGGGTGAAGGTGATGGCAACTTTTACAGTGGGACACCCTGTGGTCGTGCCACCTTTGCCCGAAAGTAAAAACGAAAAGAAACACTTACAGGGAGAAAAGAACATCTATGCCCGAACCAGGATTCGAACCCGCTACCTACTGCTTGAGCGCTATCCATTTCGCCATTGATCGGCATATTTCTAATTGTTTTCGGTAAGATTATCAAATTTGTTTTATTTACAGTCATTTAAAAATATGTATTTATAATATTTATTTTCTAAATTTATATCATACTTTTAAATACGCTAGAAATTATTATTAAACTGCAGTATTAATTTAGTACTGAATTCGGCACTGCTGTACCATATTTCAAATATTTCCGCTACCACCTCCCTTTCATAGAAAATGGTCCCAAAAGTTATGGGTTCGATACTGCCATTAAATCTTTTCCGAATATTTTTAAATTTCATCGTTTCCAAATTTCAACGGTAGGAATACATTAGTATATAAGGAACGGTTTTATTTATTTATTTGAACTTAAAAATGATATGGACTCCCCAGCTAACTTAATTGTTCTGAATCAAATGAGGTTTTACATTAATCTCTGTCTATACTTGCAGATTTTATTTTTCGTATTTGATTTTGCACGCTCCTGTAATTCTTATAAAAAGGTTTTCACGTTACCGCTGCAGCATTTATTTAAAAATAGATATTATTAATTATCATTAATTTAAATTAAGATTTAACCTCTGATTTATGTGATACTATCGGTTAGGGCGCGCCATTATAAATGTTTGAAAGAATACCAAAAACTCTCTTTTCTATTGTTGAAGAGAAATGGCTATTTTTGTTATGTAATTTGGAGACAGCCCCTGATAGAAATGCAATTATGACAGAATAAGAATTTTGTGTATGGGTAATTAAGTTCAAAGAAGCCCGGCGACGTAGTAATAGCTCTTCGTAATCTCAATCCACAGATTCTAGGTTCGATTCTCGGGGTGGATAAGGTTGGCTCAGCCTTTCATCCCTTCTGTGGCTCGATAAATTGAGTACAAAATATGCTTTTGAACTCAACACTGAGATTTTCACGTTAGGCTGACCACCTAACCGGAACATGTGCTTTGCACCCCAGGGTCCTAGGTCGTGAAAATAGATATAGGTACTCTAGGCCTTGGCCCTCACATGGGCTGTCGTGCCTCTGAGTTTAGTAATTAGGTATAAAGTATTTGGACAATTTATATATCAGCCACTGAAACCAAAGCTATTGTTTAGATTTCATGATTTTTTTTTTAAAATTTCTGTGGCATGAATAATTATTTTTCTTAGTTATTAAAAGATATTTTTTTTGCTCAGCCTAACTTAAGAATAAAGATTCCATATAGTTTTCCGATCAAGTTGATATTTAAAAATTAAAACATTAAAAAGCATATTGATCATTGATTTTTATCCATTTTCAGTAATTATGAAAAAAAAAAACGCACACATATTTTTATGGTGATCAGTTATGAGATTTCACCATTTTGATTTAAGTACAACGAAAAAAAAAGTCTTGTGAACTTTCTTGTGTAAAATTTATTTTATTTTTCTGTCTATTCCACTGTATTTGGGTTCTGTATATTGAATATTAATGTTCAAAAACAAGTATTTAATATGTATATTATTTTTTCGAAATCTTCATATAAAAATGGCGACATAATAACTTCATTCACCTTGTTTATGAAATGCTGTTTTTACTTTGAAATTTTAAATGCTTTATTTCAGTTTCTTCGAATCCACGATAGTAGACTTTAGTCTCTCGGATTTTATAATGATATTTATGCGCTTTGATATTTTACCTAACAATAAACAAAATGGCTAAGCGAAATCTTTGAACTGGGAAATATACTTGGAAATCACTCCGCTTTTGACTTCACTCTGAAGCTAAATATTAAATTGTTTTTAAGTTCTTACGTAACTAAACTGAATCGTTAAAAAAAATTTTTTTTACTCCGAAACTCTTGAATAATGGTTTGTTGTTTTACTAAAAATACGAACTTTAACTGAAATGGACCAATTTCAAATTTTATTTATTTACTAATGGAAACAATAGTAACTGTAACTGTTATGCTTAAATTCAGGATGAAGATGTTTTATATAATATATATAGTCTTGGAGTGTTTATATGTATTCTGTACTACAAATCATCACTTCGTTTTGATGTTTAAATTAAACGTTCTCAGAAATGTAGTTTTATTTTTTGATGATTTTCAAAATATGCTTCAGTGATTTGGGAATAAAGAAAAAATAAAATTGCATTCGCTGTAGTAATTATAAATCCTGCTTTGGAGAACTTCTAATAAAATATTGATGAAATATGTGTTTTGGAATTTATTTAAGATTTAAGAAATGTATTTTACATTTTTATTTTAATGAAATGCTCAATTTTTTAAATGTATTTTACGAAATCTTTAAGAAAAAAAGATATTTCAGTAAAAATTTATATATTTATGTTCTCAGTTAACTGGAAATTGTGTTATAAACCATCCTACTGAATTCAATTTATCATAAATTTGATAATTAGAATAAATTTTATAATTTTCATCATTAAATTTTAGAAATTTCTAATGATAAAGCAACAATATACTGTATTAATTGAAAAAATTGATTTTTCTGTTGACCTTTTGGTGACTTTTCTTCGACAAGGACATAGTTCAAAGACTCTCATGCATCTATATCAAATGTGGGATTCAAACCCAAGAAGTTCTGAATTAAAGACTAAATTATTGACCATTTAGCTTCAAGTGCTTCTAAGATAAAGAGAGAAGATCGAGATGTGTAGTAAAATTGATACTTGTTTTCTTGAAAAATTAGCTTAATGATTCACACATCAGCCTTCAATTCTGCAGTTTATGGGTTGGATTCCCACTTTGGAATGTATATTTATGAGTAGTTCCTCATTCGCCTTTAGTTTGCAGTGTTTTAGTGATAAACCAGTGTTTTAAGAGTGGTAGGCTAGTGTATAAGTGTTCTTTAGAGCGAAAGATTTTGGGTTCGATCCTAACTACTGTTGAACAACGGGAATGCGTTTTGCAAATTTCTCTTCTGCGTGCGCATTTATCGTAGTAGGTGTGTGGGTGTTTTCCGAGTTTTCTCCTTTGTGACACTTGGATATAGCCTTATATCTATGAAAATTCCTTCGGAAGACAATCTGTGATGAATATTAAGATGTCTCGCATTAGATTTATACCGTTAGTCTTGCTTGGAACGAAGAGTCAAAACTATTTGTTCCGTTTGAATTCTTTTTTGTGAGCAAAATAAATGGCAATACATTAACACAACGAGATTTCATCATTTATTTATCATTTTGAAGTAATTGACAGCTCACCAAAACAGCCAAAAACTTATTAAGTCTATCCAAATCGAAATTTTCCTTTGTTGTTGTTGTTATTTACTAATGACACTTGGACAAGCCAAGCTCGCTACTATGCGAATTAAGTCGATTGGGAGCGTCTTTCGTTTTAATCAGAGCATCATGAAGGTGAAAGTACGACTTTGCTCTACACACATGCCATAGAGACCCGTTTATAGGGTAGGCAACCATTCACACCTCATTCATACAAGGAAAGGACAAAGACAGGATAGATAGAGAAAGTACATCCATGCCCGAACCGAGATTCGAACCCGGGACCTCCTTATCTGTAGTCAGGCACGCTGACCACTAGACAACTTGGTCGGCGAAATTTTCCTTTAAAACCTAGATACAGTTTCCCCTTGAAAAACCACAACTCATTATGGTGTATATGGTGCACAAAATCTTCATAAAATTATAATGTTTATTGCTCATTCTTTACTTGAAATTCTACTTAAATGTTTTCGGATTTTAAAAGCAGCTTAAAAATTTATAATATTTAAACACATTTTTTATAGCAATGTCTCCATAAAATGTAAAAGTTTCCAACCGAAAAAAAAAATGCATTTGTTGGGAGATTTAATAAAATTTACAAATGAATTTCCCTACATTCAGATCTAAAAAAAGTTAACAGAATTTCACTAAACATAGTTTTTCTATATTAAACAGCATTTCACATATAACAACATTTTTTTAATATATATGTCAACTATTGTATTATATTACGATCCTAAATTTAAGCTCTTGATAGACAATGATGGGGATTAAAATATCAATCTAAATATTTTTGAATTTTCTTTTTAATATTACCTATATTTGCTTTTTCTAAATAAAAGCTATTTTAAAGAAAGCATGTTTTACAGAAACCGATACAGCTGGTATCAGAGTTACATTCATGTTTTCGTGCGAAGACGATAATTTATTGTTAAAATATCGTTTGCATTGTAGTGTGGCAGGCCTTCTCGTGGTGCACCCTGGTAACGCTGAATCTGCTATAGCCTTCACCAATTTCTTGTATTTTAGTTTCAAATAAATTTTTTTGCGGGTTTTTTGGCCTTAAGTAGATGTAATTCAAATTTACCTAGATTCTACCTGCGAATTGTTAGAGCTTGCAATTTATTTACGCTTCCAAATTATTTTTTGGTTATGTGATTATTACTTTATAATCACTGTAAGTTGAAAGAAAAAGGATATTACACGATTTTTTGTTTCATTTAAATAAGTTCCCTTTTTAATGTGTCATTAACCCAAAGATACTTAAATATATTTAATCTTATTTTTATTACTTCCATTTCATTTCTATGTTTATAAAATATTAATTATTATTACAGAAATTAAAGTCGAAATGCTGTTACCAAAGCAATAGTAACCTTTCGGAAATTAATTTTTTTTCTAAATTTTAAATCAAAGCGAAAATGTATCCATGCAAAAATTATGCAAGAAAACCTCATTCGTTTATTTATTTTTTCTTTTAAAATTAATTTTTTGTTTGTTTTTCCTTTTGACTATTCAGGGATTACTCAAAAGTTTTGAATTTAAAATTGAAAGGAAAATTAAAAAGATAAAACTCAATCTAAAAATGTATTTTTTCGTAAGATTTTTCTTTAAACTGTAGAATACGAAATTATAGGCTATAAATATTTTAAAAATTGTGTGTATAATTTGCTTAAAATTACTCGTTAGGTTATAAAAACTGTTTTATACTTTAATTTTATTAATTACTAAAATATAATTAATCCGTATATTGTACTATATAATCTAAACTACAGCTTTTTTATTTAAATTAGTTTACACATTATTTTCTAAAAGAATAAAAGAATATCTTTTATGAAATTGTGTAAAAGCTGTAATTGTAAAGCTTATTTTAATTTATTAATTCGCCTAGTAAAGGTTACTTTACCATTATTTTGTAGTTTGATTATTATGTTTTAGATTTCGCATGATGCACCCCAATTTGCATACATTGCATTCATAAACTATTCTTGAAAGTAAATGTACGAAAGTCGGTAAAAACTATTTATAATTAGCTGCTCTGTTGATTCAGTTGTCGCTTCTTTAGTGTAGAAAACACGGTGCCAGCTCTGGGGTCTATTTCGTAATTTAACAGTCGTAGACCGTGACTGCTGTGTTTATATCCTGTTTTATTTAAAAAAAAAAGATAGTGGTTGGTGATATTGAAAATAACAATGTCGAAATGTTAACTGTATTGATTGTGTGCATATTATAATTACTAAATTAGTTATTGGCAATAGTTTCCCACGACTTGTATTGCTGTAACAATCTTTATAAATCTGTACCGCAACTGAATTACGAAATCAATATTTCAGCGTATTCCACACCTTTAAACTTCCACAGAGTCCAAGAACTATTATTATCACCTATCAACTACCAAGAACTATAGTTGACATCCTACAAATGTAGTCTCGGTAGTATTTTACTTAGTCGGAATCGAACCTACTACCAACTAATCTTAACAATACTTTATTAAGCAGGATCCCGCAATCTTATACTATATTCATATAAAACTTCTGAATGAATATTTAAAATATGTATTACTTTTAGTTCATCATCAGTTTTATGTTATTTTAATTAATTATTTTCTTATTGCAGGTAAGTACTGGTACTTTTTAGTGAATAATATTGCTCCGGTATCCTTATAGGTATGTTATTCCTTTATTTCCATTGCTCTCCTTCTCTCTCTGTGTGTATATATATATATATATATATATATATATATATGATGTGCATGTGTATGTGTGTGTGTGTGTGTGTGTGTGTGGTATATATATATGCTTTGTAATAATAAAATAATGTATAATAGCTGATTAGTTTTAGTATTTTATGTTCTTTGAAAGACTCATCACCAGGTGACGCTGTATGTACCGTTGTTAAATGTAACAGTAATGCATACAGCGTCACCTGGTGGCGAATCTTTTAAAAAATATAAAACCTCACAATTTGTTTGCTATATATATCCACCTTAATAACATTTAGTTAAAATATTTTAAACTAACATTTAATATTTTTAATTATTTCTTATACACATTGAAAAGGATTTCACATTTAAAATATACTATTTTCTGAAAGCAAATTCCTTGTGGTACTACGTTTTCAACAACATTTTGGTGTATCAGGAGAAAGGTTAATACCACTTTAGGAGTATTGTTATAGACATGTCTCTATGAATCAGGTCTTATTAGTTCTTCTAAACTGCTTTAATTACTATAACAAACCTTGGCTTTAAATAATTTTAAAGCGAAATACAATTTTAAACAATTACTGTACGTTACTTTGCTCAACATTATCTCGCATACAGCGCCATTTCCAACTGGTGTTGGTTACTTGAACTTTTTTCCAGAAATTAAAATCTATCTAAGAATTTCTTGTATACTATCATTAAGTTTGTTAATGTCTGATGTAATATATTCCTTTTTGTAATCATTTAGAATTGGAATTTTAAATATAAAAATATATATGCAATTTAACAATATAATCCATGTATGCATTATTTTAATGAGCTCTGCAATTTTTTTAAGTCTCATTTTTTTTTTTATTTCATTCAACATTCGTGGGAAAAATAGCATTTCTTAATCATTTCCTTAGATTTAAGTAATTTATTTATGTTCAACTTTGTTTATTGTTTACTTAGTTATTCTCTCTTGCGATACCTTATTTGCGAAACATTTACTCTCTAAAAATTACGAAATTAGATTTTTCCAGAAAACGATTTTGCTTTTTCAGTCATTATCGGAACATAACTGACTTTCACGGGCTTATTTAAATTTTAATGAAAGTGGATAAGGCTTAGAATTACAAGACCAAATTGGAAATAATGAGAATAATATTTTATTCTTTGGTATTTTCTTAGTAACTTTTACGGCGTAATATCTCTAACAACTATAAGAATTTCTATTGGGATGCTACTGCTCTCCCCTCCCCCCTCATTCTGGCTTCATTCACCTATTAATGAAGAGGATTGGGAATAATTCCTACCTCTAAAGGTTCGATGTCAAGGAACCAATGCGCATGTCCGGCGGCTTCGCTTGTAATACATAGTGAAAGTGATGTATAATTTATGCGGGAGCGAAGACTAGGAATGGCTTAATTATCGGGTTCTTGAACCTTGGAATACTTTTTTGCAGAATCATCATCAAAATCTTTGTTGTTACCCCTTCCACCCCGGGATTCATCTCTTTTTAATTACCTTCTTTTTTCGAGACGGTTACAGTGGTTGCTATCTTTTTACGAGCGGCATTCTCCATTTTTTTTATTTTCATATTTTCCCTTTCTATGTGACCCTTTGTTGTTCCATTTCTTTTCATACCGTCGAATTTGCACCATTTTTTATGCTATTCCATAAAAATCGTTTGCAGTATGATCCGCCGCGAGGCCTAAGCTCTTCGAATGATATGGACGTTTCGTGTTGTTTGAATTCTTGTAGATAAAAAAAAATGAAAATAAAAAAGAAAACGATTTATGACTGTGGAAAAATGTATGTGCATCTGAAAAATTATTCTTGGTTGTTGATATCGTGCAGATTCTTAACTGCACATTTTTAATGCACACACTTTAAAAAAATCGTCATTTATATATATATATATATATATATATATATATATATATATATATATATATATATATATATATATATATATATATATATATATATATATATATATATATATATATATATATATATACGATGGTTACCCTGAAATTTTTGAGATATGCGCAGACGAGAATTTACAAAATAAAAATAACGGTTTTATTTTAAATTACAAAGTATTTTAACACAAAAGACAATTTTTTACTGACTTACTTCAACATGTTTAGCGTGGAATAAATTTTAAACAGAAGAGAAATAATGGAGTTGACGCGAGAACATTTTCGCGCTATGATTTTCTACGATTTCAAAGCAGGATTAAATCAAGAAGAATGCGTTCAACGGTTGCAATTAGCATTGGGTGATGAATCACCAGCTCGTGCTACTGTATTCAGATAGTTTAGTGAATTTAGAAGAAGTCGCAGTTATCTTCAGGATGAAGAACACACAGGAAAGCCGCCGTCGGCAGTCATCCCGGATAATGTGTCTGCCATACGAAAAATGTTAATGGATGATAATCGCTGTACCTATTATATGATACAGAAGGAACTTCACATTGGATCCGCAGTCATACACAAAATCATTCATGAAGAATTACATATGAAAAAAGTAGTTTGCCGTTGGGTTCCCCATAATCTAACTGAGCATCAGAAAGAGGAGCGTGTCAGAATCAGTAAAGAAACTCTTAATATGCTGAATGATGGTGGCCACCGCATCATTTCTAAAATTGTAACAGGTGATGAAACGTACATACCGTTTTTTGACGTTCCAACACGTCAAGGAAGCAAAGTATGGGTCTTTGAAGATGATCCCACGCCGACAATGGTGAAAAAACAACGCGCACTGAAAAAAGTAATGTATGCCGTTTTGTTCAGAAGTACGGGATTAGTCAAACCCATCAAGTTGGAAGGACAGAAGACAGTAACAGCAAACTGGTATACCACTAAATGTCTTCCAGAAATTCTACGAGAACTGAATGTGAGGGGACTCATGCTTCACCATGACAATGCATCTACACATACAGCCGGATTAACAGTTGAGTTTCGTAAACAAAAACAAATTAAAGTGATCGAACATCCGCCGTATTCACCTGATCTAGCTATGTGGGACTTTTGGTTATTCTTTAATCTAAAAAAGAACTTACGTGGACGTCGTTTTCATTCAGAAGAAGAGATTGATGTGGGTATAAATGCCTTTTTTTCATCTATTCGAAGAAATGAATGGCTTGAGGCATTTAATCTGTGGAAAATTCGTCTACAAAAGTGCATTGATGCTGGAGGAGGCTACTTTGAACACACCTAAAATTTTGTAAGTATAACTTGTAAAATCCTAGTTGTATCTCAAAAATTTCAGAGTGACCCTCGTATGTATATATATATATACACACACACACGACAACTTAAAAGATTTTGAAGAAGTGTCTAAATACGACGCTATAAATATATTCCTTTTTTAAATAAGAATCTTCAATTTATTTTCAAATCCAATTTTTTCGTTTTTACATTATATCGTTGAAATTCTGATGGAAGCAACATTACTTATTAAAATGAAATTTAATGAAAACTTTTTATTCTTATTGAAATTAGTCAAATATATCAAATATTTTTTATCAAAAATGCTAGTTGTGCGTTAGTATATGTATTTAACTGATGACTTTTTTCTGCTCCTTTGAGTTACAGATTGAGCAATGAAAAATAACGTTGTGTGTTCGCTTTCTGCGCACACATTTGTTAAAGTGAGCGCTTGGGAGAATCTTCTGAGTTTGACTTGCGACGTGTGAATATATATTATTTCACCTGCCGGAAATTATCTTTTAAGGCAAAATAAAATAGCTGTTTAAAAAAAGCTCTTTACAACAATCTTCAGCTGTTATATTATCGGTTTTCTTGGATACATGACTAACAATTAATTTCCGAGCATTTTCATTTAATCTTCCTTTTTGAGAATTTATAAACAAAAATTGTGTGAATTTATAAGGAATTTTTACGCGGAAAGTAAATTCGTCTCCTCTCATCTTTGGAACGTTCTCTAACATTTTATTTGGCACTCAAATTGAAGAAATTATCTTTTTAGGTCCATATTATTTTTTTTTTCTGATTTTTTGCAAAAAATTTTATTGTTTATATATTTATATGGAGTGAAAATTATCATTTCACTATTCAAGAGTTAAAGGCTCTGTCTATATTAGTCCTAAACCGAAAAGAAAAAATTAAATCAACGCTTAAAAAGTAAAAAAAAAAATTTAAATACTCAAATCTAAGTTATATAAATAACCCTATTATGTGTGGCTTATATACTCTATTTTTGATATTAACTCCATTTCAGGAAGCTTAGATTATATATCTCTAGCTAATTTATTGTAAAATAGCTGTCTGCGATTGTTAACTGTCATACCAAACACTCTCTTTCGCGGAAAAATTGCAGAGGATTCCTAACGATTCTTATCGGAATTGCCGTTCTTATGTTTCTTCGGTTGATACGTTATTGATTCCGACTCAACGTTCCTTATGAATGCGATTGGTTACACTTGAATGACCCTTCATTTTATATTTCTGTTAATTAATTCGAGTTACGCTTTGGCGAACAAAAAGTGTTCTTAACACGGTTCATCACCCATGCTGGAATGGCGATATTTATTCTGCTCACGGCTGTTGTAAAAAATAATGAAGATTACTCGCACTAAAACACTGCAATCCGTGGGAAAAACTAAAATTGAAATTGACTTCCGAATAGAGGATGAACTTAAAAACAATCGATATAAGCAAATAATTGAAATTTATTTTGTAATTATTTTTACATATAGGAAATTAATAATAAATTTCGGAAATTAATGAAATATATTTAAAATCACTTTCTTAGTACATTGCTGCATTTTCATATGGTGTTAATAACATGGATCCCTTTCTTGTAACTGAAGGATATGAGTCCGATTCTGGCTTCGCAAGGCTGTCATGTTAAATAGGGTTATGTTTACTAGTTTCAATTACCCATATATTTCTGAGACCAAACACAAATTATTGAAATCTTCCACTGCAATAGTTTCGATGCAATTTTTTTTTTTGTGAATATTTATCGATATTTATTCTGTTAATCTTGACTGAAATAGCTTGTGATTGATTTAGTTCTATGAGTTCATGGGTTCGATTCTAGGCGCGGATGTGGATATTTATGGTGGTTCCATTATAACCAGTTGTTCCTAATCGAACTAGCTCTTGTATGCAAAAAAGAGATTATTATTTTTTTCCAATGGCGGGCACAAGAGGGTATGAACCCTATGCCACAACAAGGCCAGAGACTGCTACTCATTTGTCGTTACCCAGCGGGCACCTGCGAACCAAGTCACGGAGGCGAGTAGCGTTACCCGCGCCATACCACCACAAACCCGTTTATAGGGCGGGCCACATTCATACATCATCACAGAAGAAAGGATAGAGAAACACAGAGAACATGGAAAGAAAGTAACATCCATGCCCGAACCGGGATTCGAACCCAAGACCCACATTTCAGGAGTCAGGAGTGTTAACCACTCAGCCAATCGGTCGGCAATCACATAATTATTAAGTGATTTATTTCATTGCCTGTCCTTTTAATATGCTTCTTAATTCCTGTCATAGCATCTGAAGCTTCCAGTCTTAAGTTTTCTGGTACTGTAATCATTAATTTTATTGGTACTGTAATACAGCTGATGTGTTCTAAATTTAAGTATGAGTGCAATCTTAACTCAGTATTTTTCCAGTGTAACATTATGTGCAAAGAAAATAGCCCTAAAAAATGTACCAAAAAAGAATATATTAAAAAAAATTTCACTTTTAGCAGACATAAATTTTCCCATTGTATGTCTCGCTTTTGAGATCTTTTGAATTGAAACGGTGCATGGTCTGGTTCTTTTTTTTCTTTTCTTTTCTTTTCTCTTTTGAATTTATTTTTACCGAGATTTCTGCACTCCAATTGACCCAAGGAAGTATACTTCACCTTTAAATTAATGCAACGGCCTGTGAATAGCTTCTTTTTCTTTCCAGGAAGTCAAATAACGGTGGATTGTGTTTGTGTGTGTATTCAGTTATTGTATAGCACTCTCGCTCTTTTTCTTCTAAAATACGCAAATAGCTTTCCAAATATTGTCATAACGTCTTTTCTTTTCACGCTTCTGTTCGCTTTTTACTGTTTGATTTGTGCATTATCCACTTTATTCAGCCATCCGAATATGATTTGCATTGTTTTTACTCGCGAAGTGATTCTTGGAGACACGTTGAAAGCGTTCGACGATGTGTCCGGTGTTATAAATATCCCTGTTGATGAATAATTATGCTGTTCGTTTTCGGAAAGATGCGTTTTTCCACGAAAACCAGAAACCCGTTACTGAAAAAGAATTCGTTTTTCATTATAACTTGAAATGAACTCAATTCTAGTCCGACCACTTAATCAGAACTAAAGATAGAATGGTAAATTATATCTCAAACGCTTACAATTTGTATCATTAGAACAAGATAGAGGTGCGATGAATCATAACTTTTTTGAATCCTTATGTATAAATGAGTTTTTCCACGGAAATTTGAAACAAATATTAAAAAGGGATTCGATTTTTTATTAGAATTTGAAATCATGAAGCTCTAATCCAACAACTTGATTAAATTAGTGGTCGGAATCATAAATTTTTTCAAATGTGATCGTGTAATGAAAACGGTAATGAGGTACATCGAATTTTAAATTTATTAATCGGTGTTGATAGATTTGTCATTTTTTTTTTTCGGAAAATTGAAATTTTCCACGGGAACTTGCTTAGAATTATTAAAAAGCGGTTTCCACTTTTATTAGAATTTGAAATTATGAGGTTCTAATCTAACAACTTGATTAGAATAAATGATCTAAATCGTAAATTTTTTCGAATACGTTTGTGTAACTAGAACAAGAATGAGGTACGACGAATCTTAACTTTATTCAACAGCGTTTGTTATTTGTATTCGGGAAATTGACATTTTCCACGAAAACTTTCAACACTTATTAAAAAGGGATTCGCTTTTTTATTAGAATTTGAAATCATGAGGTTCTAATCCGACAACTTGATTATAGAATTAGTGATCTAAATCGTAAATTTCTCGAATGCGTTGCATAATGAGGACAAGAATCAGATGTAACGAATCTTAACTTTATTAATCGGTATTAATAAACTTGTTATTTATTTTCGGCGAATTGTATTTTTCCTCGAAAACCAGAAACCATTATTAAAAAAGAATTTGTTTTTTATTTTAACTTGAAATAAATCCAATGTTTGTCTGACCACATGATTAGAATTAAATAGCGAATCGTAAATTATCTCGAAAGTGATCGCATTAAGACAAGAATGTTGTGGGACGAATCATAACTTTATACCAATCGGTATTGATAAATTTGTCATTTATTTTCAGAAAATTTTTTTTCTGCAAAAACTTGGAACAATTATAAATAAGAGATTCGCTTTTTTATTTGAATTTGAAATCGTAAAGTTCTAATCCAAAAACATGATTGTAATTAGTGGTTTGAATCGTAAATTTTCTCAAATGCGATCGTGCAATGAGAACTATAACGAGGTACATCGAATTTTAAATTCATTAATCGGTGTTGATAAACTTGTCATTGGTTTCCGGAAAATTGAAATTTTTCACAAAAACTTAAGACAATTTTACAAAAACTTAAGGTATAGGGAAGTATATTAAATAGGGATTCCAATTTTTTATTGGAATTTGAAATCATGAGGTTCTAATCCGACAACTTGATTAGAAAAGTGGTCTAAATCGTAAATATTCTTTAATGCGATTGTATAACAAGAACAAGAATAAGGTGCGTCTCTTTCCTGGTTATCCTGGTTATTTTCTCACTAACAAAACATGGTTATTCGCTTTTATCATTGAAAGAAACAGCACTATATATATATATTTTTTAATCTTGTAACCTCTGAACTGTAACAGACTGTCTTTGTTTGTCCAGTGTTAAATTGTATTTAGTTCTCACCATCTAATGTAACGTAATAATATTCTATAATTTAAATATAGAATGTTAATGTACACATGGAATAATTTTTCATGCATATATGGCAAAGCAATATTATTAAATTTGTAATTAATATATGGAAACCAAAAAATGTATATTTAGACTAAAATTTGCTGTTGCGTGAAATTTTAACCGATATATATTAATTTTGATTAAATTAAAAAAATCAAGTAAAAAATAAACTAAACAATCAACATAAATTATTTTAAAAATTTTAACAAAAAAAAATGAAGATTAAAAGCAAGTACAAAAAGCAAAGGATAAAAATATTCTAAAATTTAAGAAAGTTTTAGAAAAAACAAGGTTAGTTATTTTAAGTACGAAAAAACTTTCAAAGTGCCAAAAAAAGGAATAAGTAATAATGGAAATCAAAAACAGAAAAATGGGGAAAATATATTTAAACAGGGATTGGGTTTAGAATTTATCCCTTTTCATCAGAAGGATAAGATTAACAGAAGGAAGACGTTTCGAATTCATTTGTGTAATTTATGTAATTAAAAAAAATAATTCTCAAATAAACATTTCTCAGGGCCTTGAAACTAATGAAAAAGAAACAAAGTTTAAAAATTTATATAAATTATAAGAAAATCGAAAAAAATTTCAAAAGAAATTACATTAATTGTATGTGGCTCTGTAAAATATTTAATAAATAAAAGCAATTTATGAAAATAGTAAATTATAGATAAAAAAATTAAATGCAAGAATTAAAAGCATTTAAAAAGGATTGAAAAAAGAATAAAAAGTAACCCCCTAATCGGAAACACTGTGACTGGGTAAGGACATAATTCATTATTACGGAAACACGAATATAGAGATACATTAGAAAAATAATGGTACAAATTAAACGATTTTCACAAATTATTAATTCCACAATAGTAAACAGGTTATTAATATGACATTTATTTAGTTTAAATATTGTTTAAATCTTACAAGATTTAGGAAATAATGAGTTTTAACGATGAAAAATTATTTACACACCAAATGGTACATTTGGTATGAATTGTCTTTCGGTAGCTTCTCAGAAATGCTTATTTATGTGAGTAAATTCAGATAATATATTTAAAACTTAAATCTTAACCTTTGTATGTTAATATTTAATAATGTTTGAATTACGAATTAGTGTATAGAAATATAAAATAAAAGAATCTCAATTATATGTAAGAACGGTTCTGGGTAAACGATTTAGCATGAGATTTAACAGTGCAAATATACTTATATCAACAGTGAATTAGTATGCGAAATAAACCAGAAGAATACACACACACAAAGATTAATTTTGCATGCTTGGAATGTTATCTGTCTACTGATGCGTTTAATCTTTGGTTAAGCATTACAGCGTTGAATATCACAGAAATGGCTTTAATATTAAATCACGTATTTAAATATCTGTGTGCTGAAAGATGAATTGATTTAATAGATTTAAAGCATATTTTTTTGTTTTAACAGTTCGTTACATGAATTTATAAACGGTTAACAATATGAGTTCGTTGATTTATTATATTTATCAAATTAAAATTAATCTATAAGGTAAAATTTAAAAAAAATAAACAACCCCCAATTCTCCGCTTACGTTTCCGTGGAAAAAAAAAGAAGAAAACTGCATTCCAGAAGGCGATAACTCTTCTCCTTTTAGCACGTTCGAAAGTTCCGAAACAGATGGCGTATTCCACGCTGTATTTGTCCGCTAATAACCCGAAAAGTTTCTTTAATTGACCGCTTCATTAGCCAACACAAGGTCACTCACACCAACAAAGTTAGCTTTTGTCTTCCTTACGGAAACATTCATCCGCCATTTTTTTCTCACTTCGCTTCCTTTCAGAACCGAATCATTTTCATTTCAGAATCGTTTGGGAATCTCAAGATCGTTTGCGGTTCGCATTGTATACTTGAATAAACGGCGGTTCTACAGATGGAAGGTGATGGGGTCTTATATACTCTCGCTGATATTATTTAAATTATTACTTTATATAATGTTCTCTCCAAGGCACTTAAATTTTATCTTTTTTTAAGGCTAGATTTATTCTGTGTTATATTAAGTGAATTGTACGAGTGTTTTATTGTGAATAAGCAATTTTCCTTCATGTTGAATGACTCTTACAAAATGTAAAGGACCATTGAAGCAAACCTTTTCATTTTTATTGCAGGAAATTGCCATCTGAAAAAAAGAAACTTTTTTTCATAAAGTTGTATGAATTTATTTTTTAAAATTATCTCTTATAATATTTTTTTTATGATTTTTTTGTTATCAGTCTCTATATTTTAAATTTCTTTTAAGTTTTTGGTGGCAAATTTTAGAAACTATTAACATTTTTCATAAGTTTGCTCTAAAAATAAATTTTCGAGAACATTCAAACATTCTTTCAATCCAGAAATTGAAAGAGATTAAATATTCTATACGTAAGTTCTAGTTCACTATATTTAACTTGATGGAACTTGAACGTTCAAAAGGCTCTAGATATTCTAGACATTTTGATTAATGGATGCCATTTTTTTACTGTGAAGTTTGGTACTTTATTTTAATGCATTCTCCTTCTTTAGAATTTAATATATTTAAAGTGTAAAACTTTTAATCTTTATATTATATATTAATAGCTTGGCAATATATACTTAGAATTATCTAACTTTTACCTCAAAAGAATTTTTAATAAAGAATTCACATTTTTATTGATATATAAAAATAAAAATTTCTGTCGAGACAAATCAAATTTGCTTAAAATATTTTTAAATTGTTTTTGCCAATTGAAATTAAAATCATGAAGTAGTTTTTTCGTTTGTCGCTTTTTCTTTTCTATTAAAATGTGTGAATGGCTGGAACCAACCTGAAGTGCCTTGTCGAACCATAGTTTTGGCATTTATGAAATGACTCATGTATTCGAGCAAAATTTACTTCTATAAATTTTTAATTTCGTATCAAATAAGTCAATGATTCCGGTTCACTTTTCGAAATGGATGCCATGTGTACATAACCATTTTGAATATGGTGAAATGGCACAATGTGCATGTGACCCTAAACAATTTTAATTGGCCTGTAAAACCATGGTTTGGAGTTCGTGGAACAATCAATGTTTTACGAGTAAAATGTCCTCAAAAGCTTCTGGATTTCATATCGTGCGAGTTGGTGTCATTGATTCATCTCCTGAAATAGATGTGATGTATTGGAAACTATTCGACTAAGGTTAAATGGCTTGTGCCAACGTACATACTGATCGAATCCATTCGAAAACAAGGTTTTGGCGTTCGTGTATTAATCGATTTTTCTAGTAGCAATCACCTGAACAAACTCAAATCGAAAATGAGCAAAAACTAACTATTCATTATTCAAATTAAATTGCATTTTTACGAAGCCATTGGATCATGTTTAAGCCTCTTGTGTCAAAGGGCAAGTGATGAAATCAACGTGAGAGAGGTTGTGGTTTTTGGTGTTTGTGGACCAAATGATCTTTATCGAACGAAAAGTATCTCAACAATATTTTGAGTTCGAATTAAATGAGACACGTCATCACTCAAAATGGTTGTCGAGGGTCCATAACCAATGGATCATAGTTAAAGGGCTGTGCCAACGTGCAAGTAACTCATGGATCTGAAACACAATTCGCATTCTGTAAACGGCAGATGTTTCCTCAATCCAAGGGTTTTAAAGCCCAACTCAGCGAAGCATGCTGGTGGAACAACAACTAAGAGTCTGCTTTCTTGTTGGTGCGCGGCAAAGAACCTTTCAAACGCAAATAACTCTTGACAATAAAGCTAATGTAACACCAAATTTACAACTGGAAAATATCTTTCAAATATGTTCTTCTGAAAACGAATTGAGAAACTCTGGCATATTTCGAGTGAACATGAAATGTCATAAATAAAATTGCTTCGCCTGACATGAATTAGTCATAGATTAAATTTAGAACAAAATAGGAATTTTTACGAATGTTTTGAAAATCCGAATTCTATACTTTAGTAATAATAGAAAGCTTCCATCATACTGAAAAACTTTCAGAAATAGAATAAAGTAATTTTAACATTGAGACGTATCTGAGCGAAATCAACAACCATTTTATGGTTAAAAACAATCAGAATGGCTTACGAAGTTTTCTTAAAAGTTTTGCATTCTAGACTTAAATAGCCGACTTGTACATGGTATGCTGAACACAGAAGTTATTTTTCTGAGCACAAAATTTATTTTCCGAAACAATGAAAAAGAATGCGGAAAAATTTCTAAAAAATACAGGGTGATCATAATTAAACTGCAAATTTAAAAACGCTGTGAGAAAAGAACCACTGGTCAGAAAGACCTGAAATTTCACCAGAATGTACTTCAAGCGGGTGATTTTGTTTGGCGTGGGAAAAAATTAGGAAAAAAAATGGCCAATAGATGGCGCTGCGCAGGCTGCTGTAGGTTAATTACATGAATTCTGACATGAACGATAATCAGTTGTGGCTGTAAGCTGAACGTTAAACCAGTTGTGCTATTGTAAGTCAGGCAGATGTTGGTGTAAAGTCTATTCAGGGCGACAAGGTGGTGCCACATCGAATTGGAAAAAATTAGTTTTTAATTGCCCTGTGGCCAAAAACCGTGGAAAAAGCCAACAATAATTCGGTTTTTAATGGTCCTTAGTCTTCTTCAAGAAATTTTCAATGTGGTGTCCACCATTTTCTGTTAGGAGGTGTAAACGTCAAACGGTATTTTCCACAGCAGCTTGGAGTGTATCAGTGCTGATGTTGTTAACGTGCTGAGTAATGCGGCATTTCAAATCCGCTAAGGTGTCTAGTGGAGCACTGTACACAATATTTTCCAGAAATCTCCTGAGGCAAAAGTCACAAGGAGTGATGTCCGGTGATCGTGGTGGCCAGGAAATTGGAAAATGTCGGATGTACGGTCATTTCCGAAATGGCGTTGCATCACCATCGACAGTTAATGAGAATTCAGGCTACTCAGCATTTTATGCAACATGTTAATTTGCTTATAACCACCTGTGCAGCGCCATCTATAGGCCACTTTTTTCCTAATTTTTTTTTTCCCACGCCAAACTAAATCCCGCTGTTTGAAGTACATTCTGGTGAAATTTCAGGTCTTTCTGACCACTGGTTCTTTTTTTACAGCGTTTTTAAAAATTTGCAGTTTAATTATGATCTCCCTGTATATATATATTTTCAATGAGAGAGAGAAGAAATCCTCTACAAATTGCTTAAATATATTAGTATTTATTTTTCACCACTATTCATATCCTCTCTTAATGCTGCCATCCATCGAAAATCTATATTTGAACTTGTAAATTTGTTATGCTATTTCACTTGGGGAATCATTTATTTCATATTTAATATTATTTTTGAAATTTCAAAATCTAAAATAGAATGGTACATGTGTAAAATCTCGCCGACCAGGAAAGTTGACGAAAAATTTACCTCTGGTCATCAAGTTCATGAATGCAATGACTGACCACATATATAGATGTTTGTAATGGTTCGAAGTCCATTTTAAATTTTAAACATTGCTCTTATTAACTCTTGTAAGTAAAAAATGACCGTTGGGTGACAAATTCGCCAAATTGACACCAAATCGCTTCATATTGTTCCCCAATCCATGTTTAATGAAAATTAGAACAAAAAGTTGTTTTATAAAATGTTGAAATTAATATTATAAAACAGTCGATTAATTATTGCATAGTTTATTCGCAAAAATAATAAAACTTAAATGTAATTTAAATTCAATGTTTTAACAACACAACAGAAAAAAAAGTTATTTAAAAAAACTAAAAAGAGTGTCACTTTACTGGCGACCAATTTTACTTGGTAAATAGTTTTCAATCGCTGTGAAAAATCGTGTTTTTTGGTGCTATTTTTTTGCGGTCGTCTAGATTTTAACATCTATCTATGTAACTTTATTTAAAAAGCTCTAGTTCTTTTGAGTAGGTTTATTAGTATCATTTATATAGCTTGCACAGTTGGAACCTTTTCTAGGATCTCATTTTAAAAATACACCCATAAGACATTTTTCAGTGTGACAGCGCACACACAAAAGAAAGCTTTTTCCAATTAACTTCTACGTAATTGCTTTCCGAATTCCTAGTCAGACTGAAAAATAATGATTACTATTACACCGACCGGTTTAGTGGTTATTTTCTACCAGAAACTTTATCAAAATAAAAACTTCTGATAAAATTAATGACCAAAAATTTAGTTTTTCGTACTGAACCGAGTAGAAACATTGTGAAAAAATGGCTACAGCTATAATTCCGTACATTTTTGCGTCCTATCGAAATTTAAATACATATATATATATATATATATATATATATATATATATATATATATATATATATATATATATATATATATATATATATGTATGTATGTATGTATGTATATATATATATATATTGGCTACATACTTCTCACTATATGTTTTTTAGTAGCTTTATATTTATTTGATGGATATGATATCAATTGTAAAATGATTGTTACATTTATTGATACAGTGTGATCAATATATGTAGATAAAATGTAATAATGTAATCACACACACACACACACACACACACACACAGTAAATAAGGAAATGTAAATAAAACCAATTAATGAATGTCATGATAAATACTCAAGTTTTGCCTAATATTACAATGGAAATAATGTATGAATATTTTAGAAATGGATTGTATTACTGCAAATGCAAATATATGTGCCATTTTATTAATACTTTTTTCCGGATAATTGCCGCACCTCTATATTGATTGATGAAAATTGATTACACTTTTTTAGAAATTACAATATTATAAACTCGATTAACTTCGGAACTGAGAATGGCGCAGTTGTTGTGGTAAATATTTTTTTTAGCGAATTTATTAAACAGTAAGATTATGAAAATGCATTATATTATGATTATTCTTATCGAAAAATTATATACTTTTTTAAAATAATACAAATTTAAAAGGTATATAATTCTTCAAAAGGTAATTTTAAGAATATTCTGAGCTTAAAATTGGTCAAAATTATTTTTAATTACTTGTAAATTGCAATTTGGAATTTCTTCTAAATTGCATAAAAACTAGATTTTTCATATTAACAACGCTTAGTAGCTTGCAGAAGTAGCTATGGGTAAAGTATTTGAACATTTGCCGTTTCTAGTTTCAATTTTTTATAACCCCTTTTCAGACATTAAGGAAAAAAAAGCCGGCAAATTTTTCAGCACTCACTCGGGTATGTAGTGTTTACAGAAAGAAAAATGTAACATTTATCTCTCACTGTTCAACAACAGTTACAGGTCCGAAGTTCAATCCTCGGGCTGGGCAAGGTTGACTCAGCCTTTCATCCCTTCAGTGGGTCGATTAACTGAGTACCAAGCATGCTTGGGAACTAAACACTGGTGGTCTTACGTTAGGCTGACCACCTAACTGGGACATATCCTTCGCATCCCAGGGCCCTCGATCATGAAAACAGTTATGGGCATTGTAGGCCTTGGCCCACATGGGCTGTCGTGCCATGCAGTTTAGTTTTTTAGTTCAACAACAGTTATGATCGATTCTTGGATCTTTCTCTCCAAATTGCCTGCCCATACTATTTGACCATGACAAACTTTTTGTCCTGATGTATATGATTTAAGAAGCTCCAGTGGCTCAGCAGCTTCCCGTTAAGATCGACAAAGTGAAGCATCATTTGTCGCGGGTTGTGACGACTGGGAGGGTGACCACGTGCACTCCCTCACTGGGTTGCTAGAGCTCATTGGTTAGAAGGCGTGTCCACGTTAAGCCAGTCCGAAGGGGTGTTTGTGCTCCGGAGAAACCCCGGAATTTCGGGGATTTTGAACTTCGATACCCGGAAATTCCGGTGATCGTCGTTCCAAAGGAAGTAGGAATAATAATGAATTATTTATTTTGATCTGGGTAATTTTGTTTGCTTTGAAAGCAGAATTAATTCAGGTAATTTAAAATATTTACATAAAATGTAGTAGTTTATATGTTTGAAAATTTATGTTTATTAATTTTGCAAAAAAAAAAAGTAATTCATTGAACTTTTATAATTAGGTCATTCAATACTTCATAATTGTAATTTTTCATTTCTCCCACCCCCTTCTCGAAACTCCAAAACGTCGGTAGTAAGTCCGTAAAAGTTTCAGGGGATTTTTTGGGGTCCCACAAACACCCCTGCAGTCCGCAAATTCATAGATGATCACATGAGACTTGTCTCGCGAGACAAACTGAGCATCTTGCGAGAATCGCATCAGACCAAATGACGTCATTGATGTTTTAGTTACGTCAGAAAAGAGGTGAAGCGCGAGACGATTCTAGATTTCAAGCAGGTTCGAAATATCTGGCAACATTCCGCTAGACAACGCTCTCATTGGTTTAAGAATTCCATGACATCAGATATAACGTTTTAGCTACGTCAGACTAAGACATCGACGAGACCGCATTTGTCTACTATAAGACGGCGTCTTAATCGGAATGTCTACCGAATTTGCAACCTGCCTAACATGTGATTTCCAAAGTACTTCCGCTGGTATGGCGTGGGTGTGGAGAGGAGAGCGATAGCTCAGGTATGACCTCGTCTCCTAACCTTAGTTCAAAATTATGAGGCATATGATGGGCGAGTATTCCAAATCCTTTTACCGTAAGGTACAACAGTTCGGGGTTCTTCTGCACCACTATGCATGTATGTATATGACTAAATCACGTGATGATGATGGTGACCTCAATTATAAAGATTAGAAACTTTGTTCACCGTGGCGTTGCAATAGGCCTGTGTTCTTAAGAGTGAAAGATCCCGGGTTTGATTAGCTACGCAGAATTGAAGGTAATATTGCCTTTCTGCTTTTCGCATGCACGTCTGTCATGTTTTTTGCCCGAGAGTTTTCCTGGTTTTTACCTTTGTGATACACATAAACACGGCCGTGATCTATGAATCTATGTAAAGTGCTCCTGGAAAACAACTATGTGGTGGACGTCAAAATGCTGTTCTGTGCTCCTCAACATGACACCAAAAACTTTTTTTATACATTTTTAACATTTAAAAATGTTAAAAGGTTAAACATTTGCTGTAATGCATGAGAAAGGGAAGATTTTTAATAACACTTTCTTATTTGTGATGCAATTAATAAATTTAATTTCGATGCTATTTATTACTTCATGTACCGCTTACGAAGTCGCCCAACTTGTCTAGTGGTCAAAGTGCCGGACTACGGATAGGGAGGTCCTGGGTACGAATCCCGGTTCGGTCATGGATGTACTTTCTCTCTCTATCTATTCTGTCTTTGTCCTTTCCTTGTATGAATGAGGTGTGAATGGTTGCCTACCCTATAAACGGGTCCCTATGGCATGTGTGTACTGAAGAAATCGGACTCCACACCTAAAATGGTTCAGTTGGAAAAGTGGAGCAGCGCACCCCATATTACCAGCCTAACTGGTACACGACAACAACAACAACCACTTACGATTGTAAAATGTTTTGAATTATTTTTTATTTATTTTATTTTTAAAAAACGTTTTAAATATTTTTATAAACATAAATTTTGCTTTATTCGGTAAATCTATGTAGGTTTAACTATTACTTTTATAATATACGGGAGAACATCAATATTATTATGGAGGATTTTTTCTCAAAATTTTTACATTAAAACTACTGCAAGTTATTCCTGGCTCAGTGGTTCCGCCGCCTTCTTCAGAATGGAAGGTTGCATTCTCGATTCCAGCCATTCATTCTTAGACAGCGGAGGATATGTGTTCTTTTTATACTCTCTGCATGCATATCTTTCCAGGTGGGTGCTTGGAAATTTTCCATGTTTCCATTCTTGTGATATGATCCCCTATATAAGAAAAGTTCTGCCGGAAAGCGTTGTTATTCCAATGCCTTGCAAAGAGTTTTTTCGATTGGTTCAAATGATTGACTAATGGCCTACAGTTTCTAAAAATGCTAATGGTTGCAAAAGCTGCATTTTTGCTTCTTTATAGTCAGTAGTATCATGTTATAATAAAGAGCTAGAAATACGTCCCACATTTTGTAGCTGCCGTTCTTGAGTTTATCTTATTTGCTTCAATGTCTATGATATCGTTTCTCATGCCAACTTTTCATCCGATTGTTTTTCGGGTTGTGTCATTTATGATAATAATTTTTAAAGAAGTTATATTTTAATTAGGTCACGAAATGTTTCCTTTAAGGAAGGGGCAATATGTACCTTACTATTGTTTTTTATTGTCGCATTATTCAACCAAAATATCCTACAGGGGACCTCAAAGGCTAACCGTGTTTTATTGGTAGGATGTGGTCTCCTGTGTGAAAAGTCTCAAGCTCGATTCTAGTTACTATTAAATAGGTGGGAGTTGGATGTGTCCTATTGTTCTCTGCATGTAGGTCTGTCGAGGTGAGTGCTTGGGAGTTTTCTGGGTTTTCCCCCTTGCGACACATGTACACGCGAAAACACTTTCCGCTGGGGATGTTCAAATGAAAACAACTTTCCCATGCTAGATTGTTTTCGATGCGGAAAATTGATATATCAACACTGTTAACTCGAAGAGTTAGTTAAATTGGTGGTTTCTAAACCCAAAATTATTATACTTATGTTCATTCTGTATCCGAGCCTGACTATGGCAGGAGTATACAGGCAACACCCCCTGATACAGGGCAGTTGCACCGGCCCCTCCCGCCAGAGATGCCTCCAAATCGAATAGAAGGTTTCCTTTTGTGAAGCAGGCCCCTCCAAGAATATTTTGTCCCGGACCCAATTAGGCTTTGTCAGCCCCTGTTTATTTATATATCAATGTAAAGTTTTGATTAAAATATATATTGCAATATGTTACTAATTTAATTCCTTTAAATTCAATGAAATTTTGGTGGCTAAAGTGTAATTTATGTTAAAGATTACAGAAGGTAAATCTATTTATTATTATTTTAGTGCTGCCCTCTATATGTTACTTGGAAAACTAATTCAAATTATTTCTGCATGGTTTCAAAATGATTTATGACTCGAAAGTATATGAAATTTTCTTTATTTACATTTTGATTTTTCGAAGCATAATTTTCACTTGTCAAATATGGTTTCAAGAAATTTTATAAATTATAAAATTAAAATATTTTACAGGGAAATTTTAATCTCGATTGATGATTGTAAAATGTACTTATATTATTCAACAATTTTATTAACAAGTTTACAAATTTGTTATTTTATGCAAAAAGCTTTCATCAATAATTTCTTAGTGAATTATAATAATTGACTCTGTGATATTTTTAAATGAATCCGTTGTTATTAGTATAGAATATTTATTTTAAATTTTTTTTTGTCGCTATGAAATAATGGAAATCTTATTGATATCTAAATATTTTACCTTTATTCCACAAATATTTGAAATTTTGAGAATAAGTGATGTTAATAATACAAAACTACTAAAATAAAATTTTGTAGAATTATCTGTTAAATTGTATTACAATTTAAATAAATTAAAATATATATTTTATTTACATTTAAATTATAAGTTATCCAATAGACCATTGATTCCTCAAACATTTTCTACCAAAATTTCTAATTAGAATTTTTTATTAATAACATTATCCTTTACTTTCAATCTTTAACTTTTCTTCCAAGTTAATTATTTCCATAAAGTATTACATTCCTGCTAAAAATGAGAATTTATTTGAAGTATATAGACACATTTAAACTGTCTCTAATCTCGCTCTGCATTAAGTTGTGTAATTTTAAGTTACATAAATTTGATTAATTTTTAAAGTTGTCTAATGAATCAAATTTGAATAGAATGAAACTTTTTTTTATTTACCGAGGATTCGATTTCAGTAGGGATAAAGTAATAGTTTGTTTTTCCATTGGTATGAGTGAGTTGGAAAAGTTGTTAGATTTTTTTTCATTTGTTTATATTAAAAATCAAGGTGTTAAACAATTATTCCCAACTGATGTAGGAAAAAAAATCTATTCCATGAATATGAAACCAAATAATTGAAAATTGGGGAAAAAATGTTATCTCCTCAGTTATTAAGCTTCTCTTAAGCTGATTGCATAATTAAAAAGCCTTCTACGTTATTTCACATTTTTACTTTAGTTATTCAAATGTTATATCGATTTTATCTTCATAATCTTTCAAATTATTTTATTTAATGTGATGCTCATTTGTCCTTAATAATTCATGTTTGGCATAATATATATTTTACATTAAGCAATAACGAAAATACGTTCGTTTTATATGTTATATAGCATTTATTGCATGTAAAAAGAGTGGAAGGATACATTCATTATTGCAATGTGACGATTGTTTAAATTTGTACATTGTTCTTTATTTTGTTATCGCTGTCACACATTTCGATTTATGTCTAAAATCACGTTCTGGTAAGATTTCTATCAGATATGCTAAGTATTGCAATGCATAGAATTTGATTTGAGCTTAGTAAATCAGAGATTAAGCAAGTCCTTCAAGGAAACATGTTTTTGAAAGCTTTACAGAAACTATTCCATAGTAAAATAACCCAAAACAGGTCAAATAACTTCTTTTTGTAATTTATCATCAATATTTCGTTTAAAGTTTTTTTTTTATTAATAATTTGCAAAGTTAGTTCATAAACGTGAAAAATATTTAAATTATGACGTGGTATTCATTCATGTTTAAGTTTCTAATTCAATATGTATTGCATTGTCGTCTATGTAAATTAGCTATACAGTATATATCAGTAACTGTTTTTATTAATATTGCATTAAGCATCGAGTTAGTGCTTATTTTCTATTATAATAATTTAAAAAATCAATTCCATCTTGTTAAAACCTTGATTTGCTATGTCCTGTATGTTTTCTTCAACGAAAATTTCTTATTAAATTTACATTACGTACTATTTATAACCGCAAAATTTATAAAATTTTAAATTTTATTACAGATTTTTAAATTTTATTTAATTATTGATTTAATTTGCTTTTCATCATGTTTAAAATCGAATGACTCTCTCCCTATTATCCACCGTTTATTTTAAAAAAAATATTTAATTTTCAAAAATATTAGGTTCATAAAAGTTTATATACATAAGAAAGAAATTTTAATTTTATTTTCTCGATTTATAAACTAGAACTCGAAAAAATTAAAAATGAGCGGTTGCTTTATAAATGTTGGATATTGTGCGTTCCTCCTGATGTCAATTTTTTTCAATTTTTTTTCATTTTTGTAGTGCTGCCATCTGTGTTTTAAAATGCTACTAAGCATCTGGTAATTTTAAAAATTTTTATATTATTTCTTATATTTTCCAAATATTTTTCATTTATAACTAGAGTGGCAAACCATTGATAATAATTTTTTATTACTAAAAAACATAAGAAATTATGAATTTCTCTGTTTATTTATCTAAATTTCATTAAATTATTGTGATGTATTGCAATATATATAGAAAGCAATTTTGTGTTCAAAGTTAAGGAATTTTTCTGGTATTTGTACGCTATATAGACTCAGTCTATTCAGAAATTCCTATAAAAATTATTGAATAAATGTTTGTATGATTGTATTATTTTCATGCTTTTATCGTTTTTTTAATACAACTTACACCGACTTCTAGTATTTTTATTAAACATTCTATGATTTCTAATATGAAACGATTTAGGTAGATTTTTCGGACTGATGAATATTAACAATCAAATTGCTTTAAAAAATCAATCATAAGCAATCAGTAAAATAGTGTTCTTTAGTAGTTTTCCTATTGTTTTTAATTGTCCTTGTAAATTTGTACGCATGCGCAAAATTGTGTACATTTCTATGTGATTACAATATTCATCACTAGATGTCGCCACTGACTTTTTTATTTAAATTTAATTATTATTCAATTTTTGTGGAGTTTTAATGATAAAGCGTTTGTTATATTGGATCATATAAGAGTTAAGTTCATAAAGTTGTGGGTGCTAATGTGTTAGAATTTAACATTAAAACTTCAAGTTTCACAAAACCCATCTGACATGTTTTTCACTAAACATGGTAATGTTATAAAAATGTTTATTTTAAACGATACGTTTTAGGTGACTCGTTCAGTCGCTATCGGTTGTATATCAATCTTCACCACAACACAAAAGATCAAACAATTCCATAGAGCATTGTACGAAGTGAGAGTTTTAGCGATTTCGATTCAATTATTTGGATAAATATCGGTTATAATATATTGTTGAGACCACGTACTTGTCTGTCAGAGTTGGCACGAGCATCATCGATTGAAATACGATTTTATCGTTGTTTGTGTTTAATATAAAGTTTTCCATTTATATGGGAAGTTAATTAATAATCTTTGTGTCTTAGTAAAAAGATTTCCTGTCTAAGGGTCTTTATTTCTTTGAAAAACTTTTAATCTTCATATAACTCAGTATTAAATCAATTTATGTCATTTTTAAACTAACCCTTTTCTTTTTTCGCTCTTATAACTCTGTAGCAACACATCAAAAGTGATTATTTTTTTATGTGTGATTGGTGCTTGCTCGATTTAGGCGTCGCCTTTTTATAATCAATTCTCTATTAAACTTATAGAAAATATCTATATACATAAATAGCGATGTAGGCGGGAGCCGGCCTGTACCTTTAGATTAATGGATTTGGAATACTCGCTTAAGCCATTAAGTGTCTCGTAATTTTGAACCACGGTCAGGTGACGAAGTCACATCTGAGCTGTCTCCCTCCTCTCCACAGTAAAATAATATCTGCAGTAGATTTCCAATTATCCCAACTCCGTCTATTCGAATCGCTCTCAGAATTTCAAAAAAAAAAATAATAATAAATAAATAAATAAATTAGACTGAAAAAGAGATGGCAACTGAGAAGAAGAAAAATGTTAAAGAAAAAGAAACGTAAGATAAGGGAGAATGAGAGAGACGTGTCACTTTCGAGAAATGCGGACACATTCTTTTGAGAATCCCTGGTTGTTCAGAGGTTAATGCTAAAGATGCAGGAGAATGGATCATGAATCGGGCCCTAGATTTCCAACTGCAAATTGTATTCCAACTTCTTGAAAGTGTCGATTAAGAAGATGACCTTCATGTCCATGTCGAAGCAGACACGGGACCATCAGCTAGTGGAGCACTTGACGACTTTCAAACTGCTTCCAAGTGCATATAGCACCAGCCCTGATGTGACCACATGCAAATTCTCATTGTTAAACGGATGCGCGACTTGACTGCTAGAAAACGTATGAAGGCAGTGTAACAGCTTAGATGTTCAGCAAGCAATGACTTTCCTTTACAGCCATAAGGTTGTTGTTGTTACTAATGACACTTGGACAAGCCAAGCTCGCTATGCCTTGTCTATGCGAATTTAAGTCAATTGGGAGCGTCTTTCGTTTTTAATCAGAGCACCATGAAGGTGAAAGTACGAGATTGCTCTACACACATGCCATAGGGACCCGTTTATAGGGTAGGCAACCATTCACACCTCATTCATACCAGGAAAGGACAAAGACAGGATAGATAGAGAGAGAAAGGACATCCATGCCCGAACCGGCATTCGAACCCAGGACCCCCTTATCCGTAGTCAGGTACGCTGACCACTAAACAAGTTGGGCGGCACAACCATCAGGTACAAGTGGTAATACATGTTGTATTAAAGTGCAGCGCTTGTAAGTACCCTGCATGTGAAAGAGTATTACCTTTTTATTTAAATGTTTTTCTTTAAAAATATATAGTTGTTTCTCCCACTTTTTATCTTAAAATAATCATATAAAAGGGATCCTTTTTTGAAAAATTCTAAGTAATCGAATTTTTGATTATCCGAATGGTATCCGATCCAAATTGATTCGGGTCATTGGTGTTTCATTGTATTGGCTGCATTTTCTACTTTATCGTCCTTGTATTGGCTAACTGAGCCACGAGTTCTGTAATGGCCTAATGCTGGTTTCCCTCATACCACAAAAGTCAGATGTCGCCGTATACGATTGTGTAATAGCTGCGACAGCCGGCTTCTCCATCATGTTCCGTGGAACTGCCATTTGAGTGGCTTATGTTCAATACGTGGGTGTTTCTATGGGTTTGGAGTCCACTTTAACCTGAAGGTCTGAGACCTTGTTCGCAAAAAATGATCGCTGAGCGACAAAGAAATCAAAACAATCCTTTATTGAGTTTGTTGCTCTTTGCTTTGAAGTTGCGCAAGCCGCGCTGCTAGAATTGACCGAGCTTAATTTTCTTTAACCCTCTGGGAGGTTTTCGCGCAAAGAGAATCTGTGTACTATAAATATTCGCATAGTGTAAATCTTATTTCTCTGGAACAGTGATAAAAGCTCATGTGTCGACTTCTAATTTGATTACGATTTCGTTGCATTTAATGTTGTATTGAGTTAATCATCCAATCAATTATTTTGGGTTCGACCACATAGGCATTGGTTACTTAAAATTATATTAACAATGTGCGGCTGTGATATGCATACATACATACATACATATATATATATATGTATGTATATATGTATGTATGTATATATATATGTATATATGTGTATATATATATATGTATATATATATGTATATATATATGTATATATATGTATATATATATATATATATATATATATATATATATATATATATATATATATTTATATATGTATACATATATATATATATATATATATATATACATATATGTATGTATATATATATATATATATATGTATATATATGTATATATATATATATATATATTTATATATGTATACATACATACATATATATATATATATATATATATATATATATATATATATATATATATATATTATACTTGGATGCATATTATATTTTAAATTTCCTCTTGGAATCAATGGTATATTCTATTATATACATTATTTATTTCAACATAGATATTTCATGCTGACAGATGTGTTTTTCAATACTTCGCGAGTTCGACGACAACCGTATTTGTAGATGTTTTGGTGAAGCTTCGAGTAATTTTTATTACGAAAAGTCCCGGTTGAATTAGCCCTCGTAAGCTTTAATAAATCACATTTCAACCCCAAACCAATCCAATCACAATATATTAGACAAGAATTGATAAACCTGGCTTTTGAATTATATTATTTTAAACACAAAAAAGGATGCTATTTTTTCCCAATACCCTTCTGATCTTTGGGTTTAATGCAGTGGAGCAGTGCCATCTTAGCCCTGAAGGTGAAAAAATAGAGAAAAGAACACTGATGAGAAAGGAACAACCATGCCCTAATCAGATTCGAACCCGGGACCCACAGCTTCGAAGTTAGGTACGCTAATCACTCCGCCATCGATAGGCAAAAAGAGTGTTCATTTGAAGAAAATTGAATAATAATATTTTAAAAAATAATTAAAATAATGAAACCAAAAATTAAAAATATTAAAACTGATTCATACATAAATAGTTCAAAATATTTGTATTTGACAGTCCATTTTCAAATGTAATAAAACATAGTATTATTTCCATTTAGTATGTAGTGCAGGTTAATTGACTCTATTGAATTCATTTTCTTACATCAATAATGTTTTCCTCATTGTTTTCGTTTCTGTTCTTTGTGTCGAAAATTCCATTGTTAAAATATTTTTAGAAATAAAAATATTTAAAAAATAATCAAAACTGAAAAAATAATATTTTTTTATTTCATGTTCATATTGATATAGATATATATAGAAAAATTGCAAATTTCTAATTTAACATATTTACAAAATCATAACTCTTCATAAAACATTTTACATAAAATTGTATATTAATTACATTTCTCAAGTTGCAAGATCTTACATTTAAAAGCACAAATAAAATTTTTTTTGTATATTGGTTTTTGTTTTTTGAAATTTTTATACGATAATGCATTAAGGTTCTTTTCTTATATATAAGTACTAGTATTAAAATTAGTTATAATTATTTAAAATTTTGTTTACATTAAGAAAACGGTTTGCTTGAAATTTCATGATACGACATTTATTTATCTAAAATTTTATTCCCTTTGTAGGAATTACAAAACTAAGCGCTGTTTTAAATGATTAGTTTGGAACAAAAACTTAACAATTTTTCTTCACGTTCATTTTAAAAATTGTTTGCAACAAACGCCGTTTTCGAATTCGGACCAAAGAAGCATAGTTGGGACTGTAGTACAAACGCAACAGGATAATGTGACGAATGTTATATTTTCAATTGACATTTGTTTATTTAAAATAAGCATTCCGAAAGTAATTTTTGAATAATTATGAAACTGGCATCACGTGATCAAGTCACAACATAAAACTGAGTTGGCATTGAAAACGTTTCACTAAGATAATCTAATATCGAAAATCCTGTATCTAAAACATGTTTTTTTCCATAAAATCCAAACTGTAGGAACTATTATCTTTTTAAAGATTTCTTTTTTATTAGTAAAGCTTAAATTAAAAAGAAGTTACTAAGTTTTAAAAATACGTTTTTGATATTCCCATTTCAAATGTAAATAATCAAACTGTCTCTAATATATTTTCACATTTTTTAATATTTATCTGATGTTTTTAAGTTGCTTTTTCATGCTGTAGTTAATTCGTTTCCATTGTATTTCCACCCCAATCACTATATGGGGAAATAAAATATGGTGTTATCATCGATTGGTTGGTTGGTAAAAATTTCTCGTTAGTTCGAATGTCACATACACTGCATTTATAAAATTCCAAGCAAATAATAATAATAGAAGCTACAAAAATATTTTTTATTAAGATATATATATTTTTACCTTTTGCTTACTTATCAAGCATATGTTCTTCACAAAAGTCATATTCTGTTTCTGAAAGCATACATATGATCGGGGCAATTTTTAGTATGCATCTTCAAAATTTAATATATATATCACACTTGTTCTTTATATAAATCTCCAATAAATAATCGTGTGAAGTAATAAAAATCATTTTTGACACATTTCAAAATTGTTGAAAAAAAAAACCTTTTAAAGTCATTTGATATGTGGTTGATATACAATCGCGAAGACTTAGATCTGGCAAGTATATATACATATATAGTCATAGAGTGATGCTCTAACATTCAGAATATCCAGATTTATATATTGTGACCGACGTCAGTGCATCCCTGTACGATGTAGTTCTAAAACTTCGAAATTCGGGTCTATCTACATCCCCGAAGTGAGAATAAGGGGACCTGAGAGTGTTCCAGGTGCCGACGATGTATTTCGTGTCATTTGTGGACGCTTGCACCCTTGGTATGGTGCTGGTTGGTGTGACAGTTGCATTGGCCAAGAAACTGTTGCACCCAATAGGTTGTGGCCTTTCCTTGCATTTCCTGGAAAACCATTTTCTAAGTTTGGCGGGCAGTCGCCATCTTAAAAGTTTCTTTTGCCTGCACAAAATGATGGTCACCGCACTCACAATGAAACAGATGGCGCACGCGAAGACGATGGCCGCTATCTCCGTCGCGTAGAGGATGTAGTTGCTGGAAGTCTGTACCGTGCTACAAGAAGCTGTTTCGTTGGCGACGGGATTGACGACCTCATCTTCCTCTAGTGGTCTGTGCTCGACGTCGATGAGGCACACGTCGTAATGTGTTCTTGGCGACAGATCGGCGATGTCGTATTCGTACACCTGGTCTTCGACATTGCCGCTTTGGGTGATGTCATATACTGGAATGTTCGTGTAGTTGTCTGAACCAGTTCTGCGAATTCGTATCGTCCACTCGTGGCGGATGGACTGTGGCACGTTCCCCTCAGAAGCTAGTGTAGGCTTCATCCTGAGTCGCCACCTGATGGTCACTGCTGTCGCTGCGACCGTCACTTCCTCCACTTCTGTGCTTATGCTGTCGGCGAAGGTAGCTCCGTTGTTGATGCTTTTGGTACCTACTCGCTTGCACTTGTTGGGTTCTATGCTGTACTTGGCGTCAAGAACCAGAGCCACGCAAACTACGTAGTCCGTGCTTGGGCGTAACCCCGTTATGCGCTGTTCTAAGACTGAAGTGGACAGAAGCTGTTGTCCGACGAGTGGCACTAGAGTCATTTGGTATGGACTGTCATCGGCTTTGCGGTACACGATAGTCCACTGTCCTCTGTGGGTTCGTTGGTGGTTCACCTTCCATGAAACGGTTATGGATGTTGGACCACTAGACAATTTAATGACATCATATTCCTCTGAACCTGCAATTTCATAATTAAAATTATCATTGTCGAAGTAAGTAAGTTATATTTATGTACAACCATTTTTTTAAAATGTTCTGTCTTTAAGATTGGTCTGAACCATGAAGTTTTAATCTTTTTATTAGATATTATTTAATAAATCGTTTAATATGATGTTGCATACCTTATGTCCTTAGTCAAAGTATTTGTTTACGTGAACTTTGAGCTTAAAAGCATTATATTTTTTAAAAAATAATGAGCAAAAACTAAAAAAAGAATTTCTAAGGTTGCTCTACAAATAGTTCACTACAACTATGAAGGTGTTTGCTTATAGGGAATAAAAACCCCAATCCAAATTTTAGGTTTTGAATTTTTTAAGCACTTTTGCTTCCTATATATATTATATATTAGTTGCTATCTACAGACTTCCAAAGGTGCTTTTACAAGTAAGGTAGCAAAGATTAACCTTAAAGGGGATTTCAATGATAGGCTTAAAATACTTTCGTGTGTCCATGGTTGTTCTGTATGCACTTATGACTGAAAATCCCTAAATTTTAACTTTTGTATACTCACCTTTTGCCATGTAACGCAAGGTATTGTTGTTTTCTGGGCACTCCAAACTCCATGGCACTTCTTCTAGTCCCAAATCCCTAAATTTCTCTGGAGAGTTGCAGACAGGTAGTCTGATGTCCGTAGTGTTGGTGGAGTACCACTCGTACACCCATAAAGCTGAACAGTTGCAATGGAAAGGATTATCTGAAAATGACAAAATGTACGCTATCAAAATTCACTCTGAATTAAGAAGATATCAAAATGTATTAAAGTGTGTAACATATGATACCGGTTTTGTAAAAATGTTGTGATTTCTTAGAATAGTGAAAAAGTTGGTTTAAATAACAATAGCATGAGCTAAATATGGTGAAAACATTAATCTTTTTCCACTGTGGAATCCACTAACTCTAAACTTTGAAATGCAGTCAGGCCGTTGGAACCTTTATGTGAGATTTCTTCTGTGAATTCTAGATATTTAAGCATTTGTCATACATTAAATTGTTGTCGAGGTATTCTTAAAAATCACAAAATATAAACACTAACTTTGCAAAAGTAAACAGGTATACATGATCAATGAGACACTGAACATTCCTACTCTAGCTTCATGGTACACTCGGCTGTTATTAATCCTATCGGCGCAAAATATCGAAAATGTTAGTTAAATTTTTTTCGCCAAAAATCTCGCCAAGTTTTAAGTCTTTGGACTTATTTCTTAGTTCTGATGACTATTTTGCTATATTAACACAATAAACGTTGTTTAGACAATAATTTCATAAATCTAACGATAACAAAGTCAATGAACTATTTAAACAAAAATTGAATGCATTTATACAGATATTTACACTATTTCATTTTTCGTAACTGTATACTGAATCCTTACCTGCTAAGTCCAGATATTTGAGAGCGGAGGGCATCGAGTAAAACTGTAATCCCTGTATTCGGTTGTACTGGAGATGCAGGAATTCCAACTGGGGGAGGAGGCTGGATGAAAGCGCTCCCACTCGTCCCCCGATGACGTTCTCGCTCAGGTCCAGGTGCCTGAGTTCGGGCAGCGCGTGGTTGGTTATTTGCAAGGGTATCGTGGCCAGTCTGTTGCCGCGCAGGCTCAGGGATTCCAGGCTGCGCGCCGCCTTCTGCAGGCTGAAGTCCTCCAATCCTAGTGTACCTGCAACATTACATTAGGACACATTGTTAAATTTTAGAAATAGGATAAATTGTATGATTTACTTGAATTAAAAATGAAATTGTGATCGTGTTACTGTGTTCTGATTATGTCTTGGTGATGTACGTATCATTGCCCTTGAAAAAGTTGATACAGTGGGTGATCGGTTAACGAACACGTTGTTGTTACTAATGACACTTGGACAAGCCAAGCTAGCTATGCCGTTGGCTATTCGAATTTCAAGTCAGTAGGGTGCGTCTTTCGTTTAAAAATAGCACCACAAAGGTGAAAGTACGATTTTGTTCTAAACTTCTCCGATAGATGGCACCACCAGAGTAGATAAATGAACATAATCCGTTACAAGACTGTTCGCTACCTGAATTATTCGTCAACTGATCAGATTTTTTGTAAAACCGATTAACTCGTTCTGAACGAGAATTGGCTGGTAAAAAAGATGCGTATTGTATCACCGTAAGAAGAAAGAAATCTTTCATTCGTCATTCAAGACTACACAGAGGACAGTGAATGAACGAGGGGGAAGTGGCGCTCAAAATGAAATCAGTTTCTGTTTTGAATGAAATCAAAATCATGAATGATGGTTTATTTTGGTTATCAATATTCTATTAGAAAATCTTTTTTTCCCAATATACAACTTTGCAGTTTTATAGACATGCAACCTAATACAAAAGAGATGAAAAATGATTTTTGGACCGTTGAGTTTGGCAAACCTTACATTATGCTCCGAGATCCGAGAAATGCTCGTTTTCATTCGTTGTCCGAACAGAAAAATGTGCTCGTTGTTCTAAAACTTCCTTCATGTGTTCGTTGTCCGAACACAAAACAATTTCGTGAAAGTGTTCGTTGTCCAATTTGTTGGCAGTCCGAACAGTTCGTTAACCGATCACCCACTGTACTTCTAAAATCTTTACAGTGTGTTTATACTGTCTAACGTGTCGCTCTGCGGCGTCTACATTATCCACGTTGCAAACAAGCCTGTTTTGAACAGTTCACAAAGAACTGCAATGCAATCTCGTGCATGTGTCTGCCGACGGAGTAATATTTCACCATTGTTAAATAAGTAAGCCAACAGTATAATGCTGTGGATATAATATCTATTGCTTGAAATGCATTGAAATTCAATAAATGTTCAGGGTACACAATGTTGTTTAATAACTCGCCAAATATGTATATTGCCAAGTAGTATTTTTCATACGTCTGATTCTTTGAGTGTTCCAAACCAGTGGATAACACTTTTTAATATGTGTTTCATTCATTCATTCATTGTCGTGTACCAGCTAGGCTGGCAATATGGGGTGCGCTGCTCCACTTTTTCAACTGAACCCTATTTTGGTGTGGAGTCCAACTTCCTCAGTACACACGTGCCATAGGGACCCGTTTATAGGGTAGGCAACCATTCACACCTCATTCATACAAGGAAAGGACAAAGACAGGATAGATAGAGAGAGAAGGTACATCCATGCCCGAACCGGGATTCGAACCCAGGACCTCCTTATCCGTAGTCAGGCACGCTGATCACTAGACAAGTTGGTCGGCTTTAATATGTGTATGAATGATATAGATGTAAATCTAGGTTTTAAAAAGATATAATTATCATTGGATCACGTTCATATATAACTGCACAATTTTATACAATTATATTTTGACGATACATTGCGAAAATTGGTAGTTTTATTTATTTTTTTCCTGGTATATATGAAAGAGTTTTTTGTCTGCCTTAACAAAGGTTTGATCTGAGATTTTTTCAATGTTAATAAAATAATCTCAGGTATGATATTCGGATGACAAATTGAATTTTTATTTAAAGCAAGCTTATTGATCGTTGATAAAAGCATCTGAGTTTAAATTAGAAAATAAATTAAGCATATAATCTCCTTGATAATCAAACAGAATGTAATCAAAGAATAAAGAATTAGGTTTATCCTTAACTCTACTCCTGCGAACATGTGACTATTAATAGAGTTTCCTTATTTCTCAACCACGATACACCAGGATGAATTACAGACCATTCCCCGTTGGCTTGATTGAAGTCACTTCACTTCATGTTAGTGAGAGTGGAGGAAAGTTCCCTGGGAATGCGGGAACTTTCATTCCCACAGCAAATGCATGCAGAATCGATTACTCATTCCGATATATAGAGTAATCGTTCACCGGCAGATGGAGGAAGAAGCGAGATCGTTTGGCGGATGAGGCAGGGGTCAGCCAACTTTAATAACGACCTCTTGCCATGTAGATTTAAAACATTTTTCTTTTTCCTCTTGGCAAAGTAGTAATGATGATGAAATTAAATTTGAAAAAGAATATAATAAATCGTTTGTGAGTTGTAATTCCTCATAATTCCAGCAGACGATTAAGAGAGAAAAATCTCAATTGGCATGGACCGAGAACGCGATGCTTGGCTGCCTTCTCTTTTCTTTTTTCCCCGTCCCCGTTTTTATTTCTTTTCTTCTAAATCTTCTTAACTTACACCACAGTCTTCATTTTATTTTCTGTGCCAACTCATGCCGAACAAAAACGGCCACCGGGGTTTTGGAGGAAGTCAAATTTAGCCATGCCCTTCGACCCGAGCCTATTTGAAGAAAGTTTCGAAGATGTTTTCGAAAAAAAGTCTTCTTGACGCCTAAGTTAACAAAAATCGTTTGGTTGGTAAGCACGAATCTTCACAGTTCAGGCTTGGGGAGGCGTGTCTAAATCTTTTCAGAGTTATAAATCGCGGAACACCTTTGACGTTGCTTATTGTTCTCTTGTTGCAAAATTGTTATTGTACACCCTAAATTAAATTTGAAGTAAGTGCCTATAAATAGACTGGCCTCTTAATGTTGAAGTTGATTGAATATTATTATAAAGAATATTTAATTTTTGAATGAATCTTTGTATTATTGTTAATTTCTGTTGCTTTTCACTCTAACAATTTTAATTACTGAAACTACACCTATTTTTATTTAAATTTGATAACTGCAATTTGGAGAACATTTGATTTATATTAAAAGTTCTTAAATATTTATATTTTCGTAACTATTATATTTTAATGTAGTCAGTAGCAAAGGGAAATAAATTAAGTTTTTCTAGAATTCTTTTCTGTTGCAAATGTGTTCGAGGTTATAATTAACAACAACACATTAACACACAGCACATGTTTGCAACTCTTTTAATGTGTAAATGTAAGTCTGGTTAAAATCAACTTTTTAATTTAAAGATAACAATAATTGCATTTGTAATCAAATTTATTCCGCGAGTCTTGAACCTTTTTCTGTCAACGTTTCTCAATTGAACACCGACATTTACTTATATTATTTAGCATATATATATATATATATATGCATATATATATATACTAATACTATATATACACTGAAGACTACAATATAGCATTTAAATATTTGCCGCTTAATACCTTTTGGGAACATTTTCATTAATAGTAAGTTATATTTGTGCTTGTTGCAAAGGAGAAAACTTAGAAAACTTCCAAGCATTCACCTCTACAGATGAGAAGCTACGGTGGCCTCGTTGGTTAGAGCGTCGTTCTCACTATCGGAAGGTAAAGAGTTCAAATCCCGACTTAATCGAGGATCCGTCATGTTTGCTAAAGGTGCCCAGGGATCGTTAAATAATTCGTGGTGGCAATGTCCTCCAAGTGAAATGATGCCTCTGTAGGTGGCAGACCAAGTATTGGGAGTCTTCTGTTTGATCCTTGCTTCAAAATTACGAATCCACCCGGATCCTTCTATCTAACTGGTAGATCCTAACTCAGGGCTAGCAAGGGATATGACATTATTTTCTGCTGGATCCCAAGTCATGTAGATTTCGATGGCAATGAGAGGGCTGATGCAGCTGCTAAATCTGCATCCGGTCCATCTCTTCCATTATTCCTTTGTTGGATGTGAGAAGGTGTGTTAAAAATTTACTCAAGATATTTGGCAGGAGTCATGGAACATGCAGGTCAGTAATAAATTGCGTGCCATATGCTTCCATACATCACCACATTAACAGTTTTACCGTTACGAAGTGCTGATGTTCGTCTGACTCGCCTTCGTATCGGACACACACGTTTCACACACAGACATTTGTTCTTAAACAAATTAAATCCATGGTGTGAAACGTGTGATGAACCTTATACAATATATCATATTTTAATTTCATGTCATGATTTTAACCATTTACGTTTACATTTTTTTAAAACAGATATTTTAACATTATTTGATTTACTGGGAGAACCTCCAAATAGAAATCTATTTGCCTTTTTGAGAGCAATAGGTTTTCTCCATTTTATTTAAATTGTAGATATACTTAAAATTTATATTCCACTAAACAGTTTTATATTTTTAAAATCTGAATTTTATATACACTATATACACTGTTTTTTGTATTTTAATATGATTTTAATCTTGCTTGGGTTTTCCTTATTTTAATTTTAAAAAAAATCAAAGATTGGCGTAGTTTGTCCTTTTTTGGACCTTGCGCCAGAAAACCCTACCAACCAACTCAGGGCTAGGTGCAGGAAAGCATACTGGGGCAACATCAACAACAACCTCTACAGTTGCATATTCATTGAAAAAGACCGAAACTTTCTACTTCTGAACTTCAACAGTATTTGCTTTTCAATCCAAACTTTTAAAGAATTGTTTTTTTATGTTCTTTCTTGTGCCTAGGAAACTCCATATCTCTTCAATATAAATGGGAACATTTTCAAATTCATCTTATTATTAATGAATGGAAGATTAGAGATAAAAAAGCGAACACATAGCTGTAACTTTACCTTTAAGTCTGTATCCATGCTGCTCCCGGTTGCCCTCGTCCAACTCTTCAGCTTGGCCGATGTAGTTGTGTGCCAAGTTTAGCTCCCGGAGGAAGGGCAGGCTGTCTAGGACACCGTCCGGCCTCAGGAAGACTATCCTGTTGTGTTGCAGGGTGAGGTGCTCCAGGACGTGCAGTACGGAAAGGGCCCTTGGAAGGCTAGACAGTTGGTTGTGGGACAAGTCCAAGTCTTTGAGGGCATCGGCTACTGGCACAAAGACTCGGTCCTGCAAAGACTTGAGAGCTGACCTCCGGATGCGTATAGTCTGTACTCCGGATTCGGGGACGATGCCGTCAAAGATGGGGGGTAGGCGATCGCTTCCCCTGCAGTCCTCTACCTCTATAGTCCTCGGCCTATTGTGTACCACGGCCGTAAGGATGTGCAGCGACTCTGCGATGTCTAACAGGCTGGTGTTCTGGCACCGGATGCTATGGTCATCCCTCAAAAAGATGCATCCCGCTGAGCAAAGCGGCAACAGGTACATGCTGATGACCAGGCCTATCATTTTATGCGTCTTCATCATGGGAATAAGATGTCCTAACAAAGACAGAACGTCGCAAAACATTAGATGAAGAAGATATACATATTGTTTTTCTGAAAAATATACAGAATAGTTATTAAATATGCTGTTGGTCAGTGTCTTTGAGTTAGTACCAAGAAACATGACCGCGAATTTTTAAATGTTCTATGATGTACGTATAATTGTTACGACATCATTTCGAGCTGTACTAGCACTGTGCTGGAGTAATTATCGAAAGTAAATATGAGTAATTTAAAAAATTTGAAGAATTATCATTTGCTACATTTAAAATAAGGCAATATGTATACTTGCCTACTTATATGTGTTACCCAGGAAGGATTATTCTCCAAAAATCTGCGTTATCTTTGCACGGTGTCGTCTTCGGTCAATGCTCAATCTGTTGACAGGTTCCATTAGATCTATGTCCTAATATTAAAAGAAAATTAAAAGTGAAAAATGTTTCAAAAACATACGTAATTATGAATCATATTGAAAGCTTTTATATTTCAGATATAAGATATTAATATTATCATTTATGTTTCTGAATTTGCCGGTGCTACATATTGCTGTTTACTACATATATCTTTGTTCAAAAATTTCCTTATATTCTGAAATGTATTTGCATCATAAGATCATCATTGGGAAAAAACCTGCCTCATCATTTCTCTCTCATCATAAATCTCCTCAACTGTAATGAGTACTGAGTTAGATTACTTAAAGATAATAGGTGAACAGAATGCATATTCCCAATTATGAGCATTTTTTCAATGACTTAAAAACTAAATACATAATTAACTTTTCCCTTATAGCTGAAAAGGTGATAAGATTTTGGGCATTATAGACTACGATTCATTTTACAGGTATAGAGTAAAATAAGAAATACAACCATTTTGAAATGTATAATATTTCAACCGTCCAATATCTATAGCTCCATCTCTTTTCGCTGTATTCATGCACTTAATGATTACGAAATTGAAGGTTCCATTCGAGCATTTATCGAGTTAAGAGCTATGTGAGGTTATTCTATTCACCGACAAGCACTATTATGTTCGAATTGCTTAAAGTCGATAGTTTTTTTTATTACTGAAGTTCATATCACTTAAATACCCAGTATCTATGACTTCCGTTTTTGCGTATATTTCAAGGACTATAACTGTATCCAGTATTGTGACAGTTTGTGTAAACTTGGAGAAAGTGTCTTCCAGTAAGCAAAATGTTGAAGGAAAATGGAACTTCACTGATCAAGATGGATGGATGAATTTTGAAGATGTCTCCCGAAAATAGAGTACAGTTCATTACCTGGTTATACAAACATTTCCAAAGGCTCTTATGAACCAAAACTTTGTTCAGTTTCTCTTCATTGCTGTAGGGTTGTCACAAAGTATTTTGTAAGCCTGCTGTGCAGCACCGAATGAACAGTGGCATCGAATATCCACCAGAACAGGTCACAACGTCAAGGGTAACACAGATATTTTGGTCTGATAAATCATTACTTAAATTATTTCAGAAAATTTTTAACATTTGTTCATCTGGCAGATATTGATAGAAACATTTCTTTTGACAGATTGTTTTTTACTTAATGTTTGTGAAACATGTTCTGCTAATGTATTTGGCTTCGCGTATCTTGGGGTCATTTTAAATCCATTTTTATTTTTTAATTATTAAATTATACATTACTGTTGTAACATTATAAATCAAAACGACCCACCCGAAGGTATACGTTGATATAAATACTAGTCGCCGGAAACAATCCCGCACATTACGAGGGCATGTGCTGCCGAGAAGCCGGCACGCATAGCCACCATCTCGCCACCACAACGATGGTATGATGCCAGGTGCCAAAGTTCATGACCTCCAAGGCACCTCCAGAACTGGCCCGCAGTTCGGCAACCACCAGCCCGGGTCTACCAAAACTCATCCTCCAGGAAGATCAATAACTAAAGGGCTACTTGCCTTTATTAATAAGCAAATAAATTAACAAGAATAAGACAGTGAGAATTACAATTAAAGCACATTAACAAAGTGACAATTAAAGCATGCTAACAATAAATAACAATTAAGTGATCTAATCTAACAATTCATCTGCTGTTGTAATTTGATTGTTATAATATCCTTAATAGCGGTATTAAATCCAGTATGATTTAATAATCGTTTAATTGAGTAGTCTCTAAAATTCCTAGGATACCGTTTTTGTCTAATCTCTCTGAAGTCGCTGCATTCATATACAGTATGTTCCACGGTGTCAAGTATTTGATCTGTAATACATATAATGCATTCTTGTTGTGGAAACGGTATTTGCCGAAAAACATTACTGTTGTAATACTGTCACCGATAACTTCCATAATTCTGGTTCTGTTCCTGATGAGCTTTTTGTATTCAAAAGTGCTATGCCATTTCTAAATTTCGCAGTTGTTTCCAGGTAAGCAAAATGATAAATTGAAACATCTCATGTGGTACCTTCTTATTCCCCTTATATCAAATGCCACTGAGAATTTCTTCAGAATACAAAGTTGCTTACTTTGAATTCATCTGGAATGAGTTCAAGACCAATTTAGATACGGGATAATGAATTCCGCTGAGATTTATATATAAGACCTTTATTAGTCAATCACATGGACACAAGGTGTAATTAGAGCCAGCGGTAGACTAATCCTTTCTCTTCTTTCAGAAGTTTCCTATCACTTTATCTGGTATACATATAACTCACGTTGTAAAGATTATGTTAAAGGTTTTCTATAAAAGTAAATTCCAGATAATGTCGTGTCTTCCATATCGGGGTGAGAACCTCTGTACTAAATTGCTTCCAAGGAAGGTTTCATTTCTACCTATATGGAAAAAAGCACATACTGTAAATCAAAGATCAAAAATAATGTTATACAAGACATTGATTAAACCAGTTCTAACCTAGGCCTCAGAGACCATGGACCTTGACGATGAAGGAAGAGAAAACATTGGCGATTTTTCAGAGAAAGGGCCTAAGAACTATTTTTGGTGCTGTCCTGGAAAATAACACCTGGCGGAAAAAGTATAACTTTGAACTGCACAGAATCTATGGAGAAGAAGACCTCATTAAATCAATAAAACTATCTAGAATGAGATGGCCAGGCCAGCGCATGAGAATGAGTACAGAGAGAACACCAATAAAGGTCTTCAACGCCATCCCTTTCTGTAGAAGACCAAGAGGAAGACCCATAAAGAGATGGAAGGACTGCCTGGAAGAAGACTTCAACATACTTAAAGTCAAGAACTGGAGGTCGATTTCTAGGAAAAGGGCGGTATGGTAGAGACTTCTGAAGAAGACCAAGGCCCACAAAGGGCTGTCGTGCTAATGCTGATGATGATAAATCAAAGATATCTTTAAAAAATAATCCAAATTCATTAAATAATCAAATTAAAGATGAGAACCTGCGTATTTCTTTTCGAAGTTTTCAACCCCGGATTATTTTCCATTGTCCCAAACATGTCAGCAATCCGTGGAATTGTTTTACACGTTCCGGTTTCCACAATCCCTTTTTAAAAGCAATGTTTAACTCGCGGATTTGACTTATCTACTTTGTCCAAATCATCCGCGATGTTTTTCTCTGAGAGTGAACATTTCTCATTATTCGGGATTTGACTGATTATTACTCCACACTTCACTGGTTTGCTCTGCATTGGAAACTGCGCCACTTAAATCTGTGTTTTCACTCTTGGCTGAGTCACATTTTAATTAGTAATTTTCTGCGTTGTTTTCACGCCATCTGCTTCTTTTTTTACATATCTGGCTAGTCAAACATTTAGAAGACTCTCACGGTGCAAATTGCTTAAGTATGTTTTAAGTATATACATGTATTTTAATCATATTTTAAACAAATTTTCATTGACACCTTTCTGTATGTTTGAATTATAGTTTATTGAATTTCTCTTTCAGTTTCTCTTTATACATTTTTTCCCTGACGCCCTACTGGCTTTTAGTTCGTAGAATTTCTAAATCAGTCCTATGTTCTTTATCTCTCATATACTTATCGTACATCGTATTTGCAATACGTAGAGTTTTTAGTATAGTTATTGTTTCTATGATATATTGTAATAATTCTCGTTAACCGTGCATAGCCCATTGGTGCAGAACATTTTTGTGGGATCAATTTGAAGACCGCAAAAACCAATGTACTTAGATGGTAAAAACGGAAGATGTATGAAGCTTGGCTCAACACTCCTGGTCAAACCCACGCTAAAAGTATGATTTGTGGATCATTAGCGAGGATTGCCTCTGAAATTGTAAGATGCTGTAGGCAGAAGATACGTTTAATCGTAGGCTTCATAACTGGGCATGGACCGACCATGAAAGTCAGGAAGCTATCCCTAGCATGACTGACTTTCTGACCAGATGGGACTGTTTCAGCAAGACCCTATCTGCAGGAAATGTCATACGCAAGAGGAAACGGCAGAGCATATCATTTACGAATGCGAGGCCCTTGCCCTCCCTAGATTAACTTCTTTAGGCTTCATCCATACTAGAGAGTGACACCTAGGCTCCATTAAAGGGTTATCGGACTTTATTAATAAAGTGGGTGACCCAAGCAACTGGAACTAGGAAACATTGGGTTTGGAGTTAATAGTACAAAATGCTGATAAAAGCAGAGGTGCCCAATGACATACAAACCCAACTCTAAGAAGAAAAGAAGAAGAAGAACCGTGCATAGTTATTTTCAGCAATCACTGTATGCATTATTTTTCTATCCTTTTTTAAAATGCTGCAGTTCGTAAAATATTTTTAATCAGTCTCTGTTTATTTATTTTTTATATCTTTCTTGCACAGTAGAGCTTCAGTTCGTAGAGTTTTCATATTCGTCCTTGTTTATGCTCTTTTTTCTGATATTTCCAAGGTAGATCAGGCTTGCATAGTTCGTAGAATTTCTAAATCAGATTTTTTTAATGCACTTTTCCTATGTTACCATTTTTGTACTTCGGGTTTATGTGTAGTTATGTAGAGTTTTTTAGAACACTCACTGTGTTTGCGTGCATTTTTCTGATGGGCTTTTAATCATTCATAGAATTTCTTATTTGTTTTATGTACTTCTTCAATGATACCTCTCATGGTATTTTGAATTTTAATTCATGGTGTTTTTAATTATGGTAAATCGGGTTCATACTTCGAAAAATTTCTAAACCATTTTCTGTTTATGCACTTTTTCTCTGACATCCTCATAGTAGGTCAGTCTTACTGTTCGTAGAATTTTTAAGTCAGTCCCTGTTTATGAATTAAACTTAATTTTATGATGTTAAATTAAGTGCGGATATTAATCTAAGTAAACGTTGTGTTCAGAAAAAGTATTAAACTGACTTCTTTTTTCCAGATTGCGTTTGGATATATAAATATTATGGAAATTTTCAGTAAAAAAAATGATCAACAATTTTTGATTAAAAATTTCGAATCTTATGTAATTCGTACATTTAAATAACTTACCTTCAGTGTAATTAAAATTTTTGTATTTGTCACATATATTTTATTTATCTTTAACAATTTCCGTCTGTTTATGAAATTACTAATTCCTTATTTTCCTGATTGCTTCTAAATTGGTTTATTTTTATGGCCTTTTTTTTACTTATAAAAATAAGTTTAAACTTCTAAATTAATAGAGTGCGATCAACCATGAGAAGGTATTTATTTATCCATGACTATTTTTATGAACCTTTATCAATTTCAGTGTTGATATTTTTTTTCTTTTTTAACGCGTGACAATTTTTGACTGTTTAAAGAGTCACGCGCAAAACATTCTGCCCCAAAACCTTGAAAATCCAAATTAGTGAATTTCAGTTTCAATATTCTTTCTGAAGATAATTGTTTTGTCATTCTTCAGAAAAGGATCTTCACATGATTTAAAGTTATCAGTTTGAAAAGTAGTTCAAAAAGAGTCATGAACACTCAATGCTTAATGTTATTAATGAGAAATAGCATTATATGCTTTATAATTATACTTTTATATTAATGAGTATTATAAAATAATATTACCAAAATCATATATATATATATATATCTTTTTCCAACGGCGGTCATTTGAGGGTTGAACCCTATGCCACAACAAAGCTGGAAACTGCTACTCATTTGTCGTTACCCAGCGGGCACCTGTGAACCAAGTCACGGAGGCGAGTAGCGTTACCCGCGTCATACCACCATAAACCCGTTTATAGGGTGGGCCACAGTTCATACATCATCACGGAAGAAAGGATAGAGAAACACAGAGAGAACAGAGAAAGAAAGTAACATCCATGCCCAAACCGGGATTCGAACCCAGGACCCACAGCTCAGGAGTCAGGAGCGCTAACCACTCAGCCATTATAAATAAAAGATAATAATTTTTGATAATATTTGTGTAAACATAAAAAATTAGAGGAAGAGTTATCGCGGAGATTAATATAATTGATTATTGTTAATCTTAAAGATATATTTTGGTTAATGGTATATTTTTATAATATTTGTATTTAGCATTTGCTGCTTTACAAATTTCTGAAAACTATATTTAAAATCTAAACCCATTATATAACTGCTTAAGCTTAAGTATTGAATATTTGGAATAACATACACGTACCCCTTAAGGATGAAAAATCGATACAATGCTAAGAATAGCGAAAATACACATTATTTTTTATTAAAAGTGTATAAATAGGATACATATAGATAAATGGTCTAAAACTAAATCATTAATAAAAAAATAGTAATAAAGGTAATATTTATACCAACCACGTTAAAATGGACTTACCATATTATCATAATGTTACGGTGTAAACGTGTGCAATAATGAATTTTAAAACAAAAATGCTTAATTTGATTGGTTCGTTTGATATTTTAGTATATATACTCTTTTAGCACACAATTTTTTACTGAGTATTACCTTTTTTGAATATAAAAGACTCAAATCTATAAAATTTCGTTTGAAGTGTTGAAATATATTTATAAAAATTTATAGAAATAAATTCCAAAGTTATTTCTCATCGTCTAAAATATGTTCAAAACAAAAATATATAAAAATTTATGTATATTTGTTTTGAAAATATTTTTTTAAAAACTATTTGTTTTGAACAAATTTTTAAACCCTCATTTAAGGTGCAAAAAATATTATTGGAAATATATTCACTTAAAAATTAATAACCAACTTCATGGCTTACTTAGGGAAATAAATTGTGAAAAAATTCGAAATCACAAATTTATTTCAATGTATTTCAAGTAAAAATTCCAAAATAAACACCTGTTTGTTAAAGAATTATTAGTTTAATCTTTTAAAAAAAATTTCCAGTTATCCGAATAAAAAACTCAAGGGTAGTTAGTAACATTGTTATTTTATAATGTAAGTGCAAAATAAAAATACTATATTTTACTATATGATGCACCAACTCTTAGTTAAACAAATTACGTCACAATTTGCTAGTTCTTTCAAAGTGGAATGCCTGTCAGATAAATTACTGTAGTGTCGTTTATTTCTTCTTTTCTAATATCATTTGTAATAATCTCTACTTTTAAAATATCGTTTTCGAATTGTTCCATGGGCAAATGTTTCATACTGTGGTATTATCGATTTATGTACAAATCATCTATTACTTGTCTCCATGTTGTGGTTCAATAGAAAAATTCAATCCTATTTATTAGGCACCAAAACGTTCTGCTCTGATATTTCTGCCATTGCCTCTTATCTATTAATAGTAGTCGATTTTTTGATTATAGTGATCAATACCAGCTTATTTTTTTTTCCTAAAAGATTACAGTTATTTCCTTTCATATTATATTCCTGAAATTTGCTGGAGGAGATTGCTTTTGTACAAAACATTTTATGTTAAAAGCGATTTAAATTGGTTGAAGTTAAGGAAAAGTGCACTTTATGTTGGCGAGATTTACAAAGATTAGTGTGAATGAATTAACGAGATAAAGGAAAGTTCATTTTTCTTTCCTTTTTTATTTCTACTAAGCTAAGTACATTCGAAACACAGCTTTATTTCTTATGTTCATATGCAATTTTATAATGTCTAATTTATATTTTCCATGAATTATTTGATGAAAAGATCGTTTTTTTAATTCAAATGTTTTGATTCAAAAAGAAAAAAGATATTAAAAATATTGGTTTTGATAAGATCTTTAAAAAATATGGAAATATATTGAAAATTTTTTGTAAGCACAAAATATTAAATAATTATATTCTATTGATTGATTGGTTTGATATAATTTTTATGACTGATAATCTTTTAAAGAAAATAATTGAATTCTTATAAAAACATTTAAACTCACAATTCATTGTCGGATTACACTTAATTGCCACCAACATCCATTGAGAAATTTTTCAGAACTACAATTTGGCAATACTTAGGGGAAAATGAAGAAATATTTTTTATTTGTATAAATTGTGCTTTATTATTGTTCTTAAGTTTAAAATTTTCAAAAGTAAATCAATTTGACTTACAAGACCTATTCATTTAGTTTTAATTAATTTTCAATAGCCTAAGTTAAAAATATGACTATAACTGTAAAATTCGCGTGTCTGAATAATATGCCATTAAATTATAAATTAGTAGTTGAATTATAAATTTGTCAAAAAAACCTTTTTCATAACATAAATAATAAGAGTACTTTTCTATAGTCGGTACAAAAATGGTTTCCAAATATTTTGCGCTTATCGGCAAGAGATACATATGAAGTTGCCATATTTCTTTACCACGGTAAAACTTAATAGCATTTTATATACTTGTAAAATTTATGAAAATTGTAGAAAAAGTTTCTAAATTTCCATTTTCATTTAATATTTGCAAGCTTAAAATTTATTCGATTACAATATTATTTAACTTAATGTAACAAATATACACATTATTCTTACGAAATTATACTAATATAGATATTATCAGAACATCATACTTCATTTGAAAGAGTTATATTTTAAAGCTGTTAAAGTTTCAGAATGTAAATCATAAATAGAAAAGTTTATAGAAATAAAGTCTGAAATTAGAGAATCAAATGTTAAAATACTATTGTCATATTTCTTTGATAGTTGACCCCATTACATATCTTAAAAACATAAAAACATTCTTATGTCAAAAAAATACTTTACCGGCACACCTATCTTCAGTTTATAAAAATGAATAAGAGAAATGTTCTAAATTCAATATCCAAAATAGAAACGTCCAAAAGTGAAGATGACACTGGAAGCTACATGAAGAAAGGCAAGCAATGAGGAAGAAAAGGATAATATTTCTGAATATCACATGAGGATGAAATATTTTGGAGGAAACAGCATTCCATCAGAAGATGTCTTCAAGTCTCAAGAAGACCCGATAGGCGGCGTTGGCGGGAAACGGAGGTCGAGGAGAAGTGTTCTATCCGACACACTTCTTGTCCACTCGAAACTTGTTCTAAATGAGGGCAGATGGGCGGAACAGTTGTGGAATAATAAGAATTTTCACTCTTTATTCCGGCATCACTGGAATCAAAATATACGAACACTTTTCAAGGTGATCCGCCGTTTTCATGCTTCTATTCTTATTTTTTCATGCGTTTTTAAAGGTAAATCATTCCATTTTAGAACAGGTGAAAGAACACTTGCGATGGCCACGGGACAATAGAAAAGCAAGATGGCTGTCGCGATTAAGACGGAACTGTTTTTAGAGCCTAGTGTCCTGCCGGAGGAACCATTACCCGTTGACGCTTGTGACACAATTGGCGATTGATTAATCACCTTTTACGTGTCCTTCACGTCTTTTCGGAACGCTTTTTCTGGCTTTTTTTTATTAATTCGACCTGGGAAATGTGTGCTTTTTAGAAGCGTTACGATTTTATCACCCTGAATTTCCTCCTATAGAAAAAAATCTTTCATGTCGCCATTTTCTTTGCTTCTGTTACTGGCATCTTGTTGATTGATTTAAAATTTCACCTACAGCTGATCTGGTATAGATTCAAACATTAATTTTTGGTAGATACTCTAAATAAAGCTACTGTCAAGCAATTCTAGATATTTTACATCATGAGTGGACTTTCTTTGTTAGATAACAATACACAAAATGATTTCTCGGAGATATGGATCCTAACAGACAGTCGATCCTCGATCCAGCACCTTTTTAATTGGCAATCCATCAGCGACAGTACTAGTAGAAGTATTCTACTCTTGTTGAAAAGCCTTTCAGTTCAACACCCAATCCACCTCCCCTCGCATATTGGTCTGCTTGAAAATGAAGTAGCCGAAGACCTTGCAAAGGCTGCCGCCAGTAATCCTTTAAACCCGGAAGATCCGCATGGCACTAACACCATCAGAGATCTCTTCCATTACTAAGCAACTTACTTCTAAAACCTGGGCTGACCCTCCTGCTCAACCTTGGTACTTCCAAAGACATCCTGGAGCCTCCACAACATTTAAGGGCTCCAGAGTACATCAGAAGACACTGTCTCGACTTTCTACTGGCCACTTGAAGTGTTAGATCTTTGAGGACGGTGAAAGAAAATACCCATCATGTCCCAAGTACGACAATGCTCCGTTTTGCCCGCAACACATCTTGAAATGCTTGGGGTTTTCTCGTGAAGAGGCTGTGAAAAGTCCACATCTGCTTTTGGACATTTTGGCTATCTATAATCTCATGGATCTGGTCTAGTTCCACTAGAGCAGATGGGGATTAGTCCCACCACCACCAGATATTTTAGCTCATAGATATTGTTTCCTGTAACTGACTGAAATTGCTATGATATTGAGTTGTGATGTAATTATGTAATTCGACTCTTATTAACTATAATTAAAGAGAATGACTATATATATATATATATATACATATATATACATATATATATATATATATATATATATATATAGTATATATATATATAATTAGCTTAGATTTAATCAAATAATGGGTATAAAAATAAAACATAAGTATGTTGAAATAATATTTTTTATTAACTTAGTTATACCTTTAATAATTAGTATAATTTTATAATCGTATCTTGTGATAAACTGTACCCGCCGCTATAAGCAACTCACACTCGTGAATTACCATCCAAAACATTTTTCTTTCGGAAAGAACTTTTTGGTTAGGTGGTCGCATTCACGAATTGCAAGGAATGAATATTAGAAACTTTTATTCTGTCAAATACAGAAACGCAGCATTGAGCTCTTGCTGTTCAGTAAGGGATCGAACTTGAGACATTCCACTTCAAAGATTAGTTCACTCTCTTTCTAGTGGGCCACAATGAAACGTATATTAATATAGGAACGATGCTGAGAACAGTTACAAGAAATTAGTTTCTTAAATCCCAAAAGTATATTAAATATATACAATATTGTCATATGAATTGGAAGCCTTTTATCTGATCTTCAGAATGATTCTATATATATTCACAAAATATGGTAATATATACTTTAAAAATTCTTAAAACAGAATCAAGTTTCAAGCCCAATATGCAAATAGATAAAACTTTGTATTTTACATTTTATAATTTAAAAATGTAATAGTGTAGTTTTAATGTCTAAATTAAAAATATTAAAGCTATTATTAAAAAAAGAATTTGTTTTTAATTAATAATATAATTCTAGTATAAATATTTAAATATCTATCTTATTTAAACATGGCAATGTTTTAAAAAATACCAGAAAACGAATACAATATATCAGTTAAGATTATAGACAGTCAAAAATATTTTTAGCTTGGTAACACAATTTGAGGTTAATATCTGCTTTACCTATCTCAGATCAAAAATATTTTTGCATAGTTGGAAAATTTTTACAAGTGCAAAAACTGCATCAAAATTTAAAAATTTACCTTTTTATCACATTTAATAAAAAAAAATGAGATATTTTTAATTTAATGGAAATGCATAAATAAAATACTTTTATTTATTATGTCTGTGCCAACTTTTTTTCATGTTCATTATCTCGCTATCTAAATTTTTTATAATTATTATCTCAGAAACGTTAATTTTCCTATATTTTCGTAATCGTGCGATTTTTTAAGTAATAATACATTTTACATTTAGAAAAGTAATCAATTGATTTTCATGAAAATGTGAATATAATTGCTGTCAAACTGTTTCTTAGAAAAATTAATAGTAATCTAATTTCTTGTTTAGAGTGTAAAAAAATTCTAGCGTAAATCTTTTATTTCATAATCGATCGACTCGACTCGAGGTTTGAAGGTTGAATCTAAAACCGGAAGGTGACGTCACCGATGGTTAATTGTGAATTTCGTAAATCGGAATGAGTAATTGAAAAATTGTTAATCATAAACAATAAAAGATCTCTATAATTATAAAATTCTACGAAAAAATTCTCTTAAATTTATAATGGATTTCATTCATTTGTGTGCATTGTATTTTTTATTTATTTTATCTTTCTAGAAATCGCTCAGAATTATTTTGATAAATGGATTCTATGTCATAAAATTCTAAAATTAGGTTTAACATATAAGTTCTAATCACATTTAAATTTTTAGCTCCACCTTAATAAGGTATATTCATCCATTTAGTAGAATAAATAGCGTCAATACGGTTACGATTATTATAAGCGGCAAAGACTAACAACAACTATCAAGTTCTTCGAATCTTTCAAAGTAATAAATTCTGTACGAAATTTGGGAAATAGCAAACGAGAGTTTTTGAAATGAAAGGTCCCAGGTTCGATCCTAGGTTACTGTTTTACAACGATAAGAGAAAATCTTGTAACAATTTTTAGCTGTTAGGTACCAAATTAAAAGCTGAATGGTCAGCACAGCAGTGTTTTTCAACTTTCACTTAAAACCATCTGCCGCGGTCGAATTAGAGTCTTGTGTAAGAAGTAGCCTTATAACCATGAACTAAAATCTTTATCCAAACCAATTTAACTGTTTATTTGTTTATTTATTATAGCAAACTTTCGATTTTGCGAAGTGGCGTATCCGCAATTTCTAAATTACAAAAAATTTCATTCGTTAATAAATCTTCTACACAACTTCGCGTCATTATTTTATTGATTAAAAATGTTTTTAGAATATGTATTACCAATTTTATTTTAAAGAGAAAAGAAATTAAAAATTTTTGCCATCGATAAAAATTTCTAAATAGGTCTTGAGTAATCGAAATAGATTATGATCTCAATACTCTACAGGAAAATTAGTTATAAAACTCTTACATCAACAGATTGGGATGAAATAAAAAAAGGGTTAGCATTTTTCGCAAATGAAGTTTTCATATTTTTATATTTCGTGGTATTAAAGTACTCTTCATTATTTCCATTCAAGTGTGAAATGGATGAAAAAGTAGTACTTATGAATTGTGTTTTCGTAAATTTTTAATTTTGAGAATTTTAGAGCATTATAATTCGAACATATAATAGAAAAATCTGTCTCTGTCAGATTGATTAAAGAGTTTCTCACACACAAAAATATTAAACTATTGTTGTGACCTTTTTCCATTTGGGTTACTTCATTTCACTTCAGTTGTGGAGCAGAAATATTTAATATTTTTAGGAGTCAATGTCAGACGATAAATTTATTTTTATTCTCTATTTATATATATATATATATATATATATATATATATATATATATATATATATATATATATATATATATATATATATATATATATATATATATATATATTTTAATTTGGGTTACAAGGATTTAGTTCTGATTATAAAACAGTAAAAAAAAATTAAAAGCTCATTTTAAATTTTTAAAATAATTTTGGAACTTATTACTATTGTTTAGGGTTATTAATTTTTAATGGAATTTTCTATAAGGATGGTTTATTTTCTCATAGAAGACTGGAAGTTATTGTTATTGAAAATGTTTTTATGATATGAAGCATCGCATTATATTTAAAACAATGGAAACATATCATTCGATTATATTTCTATTTTTATGTTTTAAAACTTATCTCAAAAAATTTTGTGGAAAATTGCTCCAATTTTATTTTAATAAAAAAGAGCGAATATATTTAAAATATTCTAACCTACATTTTTTTTTTCGCAGTAGCATGAAGGGTTAAACTTTTTTAACAATGGACTTCATATTTTAACACAGTGCAAAATTTGTTCATCTCTTCCAAATAGATAGGTCGTTATTATTTTTCTGAATTTATTATGAAATTTTAATAACTGCCAAAATTTGTAAATAATAATTATATTTGACTTCGCATTGCGAATAATTAATGAATCACACTTTTCATAAAAATCGAAAGCAGAGATACATTTAGAAAGCTGAAATGCAACATTCATTTTCAGTTGTTCACATTGGTTGATATCGATTTTCAGACCAACAAGCATGGCTTTTCCGCTACGCAACAATTTGCACTATTATTATTATTTACTTTATTTATTTTTGTCACTGTATTGTAGACAGCCCAGCATCTGAAGGTTGTAGTAAGATATTTTAATATCCTGCATGTAATTTACCTTAACAGAGCGCTTTTCTTGGATGGTGGACCGTATTCACATGTAGCAAGTAAGGAAACCTGGAAAATTCCCAAGCTCTCACTCGACAGACACCCATGTAGATGGCAGAAGCATAATATTCATCTCTTATTCAGCAGAGCAGGGATCTTCAGGGCCGTGGTAGCCTAGTGGTTAGGGTATCGGCCTTTCATCCGAAAGGGTGGGGTTCGATTCCCAATGTCGCCAAAGACCCACCGAGTACATGCTATATACGTGTTCGTTCAATCTGTGGAATCAAAAGTCCTATGGTCGCTCGTTGAGCAGTTACCATGGCTGCAATGGTCTGGAGAAATTTACTCCCCCTTCAGATCAATGCCAAAATTGAGGGAGTGTATCCTCTGGTGCTGCCATCTATCGGAGGATTTGAAGAGCAAAAGTCGTACTTTCACCTTCATGGTGCTCTTCTTAAAGGAAAGACGCTCCCAATTGACTTAAATTCGCAAGACATAGCGAGCTTGGCTTGTTCAAGTGTCATTAGTAACAACAACAACAGGGATCTAACCCATGACCTTATGCTCCGAAAAGCGCTGCCCAATCACTGCCTTGCCTTAATTATTTGATAGATATCACTAATAATTTGAAAGATATCCCTATTTTTTAAATATCAGTCAATGTGAAACTATAAGCTTCATTATTAATTATTTACACGAGACTACGGTTGCCCTATTGTTTTAAATTTATACTGAAAACTATTAAAACTATTAGTGAAAACAGCACACCCGTAAATTTAAAATTTTTCCAGATTGTTAAAACTTGTTTAATATAACGTATCTCGGATTTTAAAAAAAAATTAGTGTTTGTAAAAATATCTTTTTTTTAAATTGATGTTTATATTTCATTAGCAACTAAAATCATACAAATAATAGTAAGTAACAGAAATTATTATTTAAATGGATTCCACTGGCAATAATAGGAAAGTATATGATCATAGCTTAATAGAAAATAACAAAGTTGTTTTAAGTAAACTTTTTTTATTCAATTTAATTATATATTTATGAATGAAAGGAAATTATCGTTAGTATAGAAACAATCCGGAAATAAAGAATTCTTCTCGCCATATGTAGATGAAGTTATCTGCAATTGACATGGACTGTCCGATTGAAAAGAGGGACTTCAAGTCATTATGTCGATAATAGGAAAATTAATTCTTCAACTGAATATTTCCTCATAAAGAAAAACCCATTCTTTGTTTCGTATGTCCTATTAAATCAATCAAAAAAGGAGAAGTGGATTTTTCCCCGTTTCCTTCCATTCATAAGCAGTGCTGAAGTTGCCAGCGATACGCTATTTTCCCGCCACTTATTAATTAGCAGACGATTAAAAATAAAAGACAATGCTCTAACGAGCTTGGCATACGACACAATTCGCATTGTTGTGAGACCACAGGCGATATCGAAGTAAATCGAATCCGTCACGTTTCCTTAAAGGGGTGCGGCCGCCCTTTTTTCCTTTCGCAGGCGAAGAGTTTATTGTCTCGTTTTGTTTACATCGTTAAGATTCATTTTTCGAACTGGTTGGCCGTAGCATGGCAAAAGAATGCGTTTTTCTGAAAATCGTTTGAAGAATAATTTTACGCGTTATTGAAATGGCCCAAGATGTGTCGCATTTTTGACGGTTCAGTGGCGGTAGTGACTATTTTTCCGATCTTTATTTTACCGTGGGAAATTGTCATCCATATTGATTGTTTTGTTCCGGAATGATTGGAATATTCGCCTCACAAAAAAAAAGAAAATTCAGTCAAATTTGACTGTCAAATAAATGTATTTATGAATATGTGTTCTGATTTTTTAAATATGAGAACGACCGGTAACACTTCCGATTTTATCAAGAAGGAAAATTCGATGTATTCCATTCGAATTTGCATATGAAATTTAATATCCTGCCTATGAATTGCGAGTTAATATTTGCATGCATATCGAGTTCAGAATATTGTTTAATTAAAACATACGGAAAATTCTGAAAATCTAGTTTTCCTGTATTGATATTGTGAAAGATAACCGAATAGTTATGCACGCAAAATTTCAAAAAAAATTGATAACCATCAAAATTATTGAAATCATTAAGTTAATGTATAATAAGACTTTACTATATTTGTGATATTGACGATATATATATTATATATATATATTTTTCTTATTTATTTTATGTGGAATGAAACACCAAATTGTTTTTCACAAGTATTTTTTGAAAAGTCAATAATTGAAGCTAAGTATAATGCGGATGCATAATTTAAATAATCCCACTTGATTTTTTTTCTCAAGAAATGCTACTCTAAAACATATACTGAATATAGAACATATTTGATAGTTTCGATTTTTATGCTCGTTTTAAGCTGAAGCCAGGCTTCACGGCCGAATTTCGATTATTTAGATCAGTATTAAGTTTTATCACTAATCTGTTCTTTATAGCCTACACCCTGGTTTTCAGTTACTACAGTTTGTCTGTTCGATTAGCATCTCAAATATAGATGTCACAAAATCGCCTTGGGCACAAAATTTACTGTATTTAAAAATGAAATGATTCCTAAATTGTTCAATTGCATAATCTAAAATTCTCTCTACTTTAAATTTTTTTTAAAATTAAGTTTTCCCTTTTGGAATGATTTACGAGAAACATGTGATCTTTATATTTCACTGCTATGATATTATAAATCTTGGGGAAACTCTTCCTCAACAACATTAAATAACAAAGTAAACTTTCTTAAGAGAATTTGTAAAATATCCCGTAGAAAGTTTAATTATCTACGATTAACTTTTCTTTAAATAACTTCGAATACATTTTTCAGTCATTATTAATTAAATAATAAGATATTATTAAATTAATAAAATAAAGATATAATATTTATATAAAACTATTTTTCGAGTTTCCTTGCATGTATTTGTATTGTAAAATGAATTATAGCAAATATTACATTTGATTTATACTACTAAATGCTACATTTCATCCTGGAAAATACCAGTGTAACGGAACTATTTTATAAGACTTAGAATGGCAACTAGTATTTACTTGTCGTCGAATGGCAACAATAAGGAAAAGCAAGAGGTTGAATTCACGATGCCATGAAGACAGCTCGTAAATATTGTTTCCGTATTGTATTGTGTCCTTCTTGTTTATATTATATCAGTTCTTGTAAATGTTTTAAAAAATAATTTTATGATTTATATATTTCAGAAATTATATTACATAGAAATAAAAATTAAAGTAAAAGCAAGGTCATTTTTTATTTTAAATGAATAGAAAATAATTATACTATCTATTTTTTGTTTCTTTTTCCTATTTTCCTAAATATTCATATAAAAATATTTAGGATTATGAAATGTTGTATGAGAAAAACAAACATTTGGTCTTATTTTATTTTATTTATATAATATATATTAAATTATTATATTTATATTTTTACTATATAGTTTTTTGACAATTTTCTGATTTCTTTTGGTTTACGACATTCTAGAGATTATGATAAATTCAAATAAAATTTGTTCTCATTATTAAAAATCAGTAACTGCCTTTTGCAATATATAATCCAACTTCAGAATAATTAATGTTATGTTGTTGCGCAAACTTCCTTAATAACAACATTCAAACGAACGTAGTAGTTGGCCATTGACTAGAATGTGACTTCTACGTCTCAATTAAAAGAAATGAGTTTCTTGGAATTTTTTTATGAGGTTCTTTTTTAACAATGCCACTTGAGTAATCAAATCTTCACCGTCCTCAATCACACGGCGATTTAAATAACTAGAATGTTGAAAATCTGCTTGTCCAAACGTAACCTTTGGTCTCTTGTTGTCTTGTAAAACTCGTGCGCGCGCAGCCTGTTTTCTATTTACTTTCATTTAAAAAAAAACATCAGAATAAAGCAGTTGTGATTGTTTGGGATCTTTCTTTTTCTGTTGTTTAAAAGAAAGTTGGTCTTCAGAAGCTGTGTTGCTAAGCAACAACTTTTGTAATAGAAGAGATTTGATTTAATTTACTAATTAGAAATTTATTATGGTAGACTGGACATAGGTTTCTTTTTTTATTTCATGATTGCTTTAAAATAAACCAATTATTCTTTAAAAATAAAATGAATTTTTTATGATGAGTTGATATGGATACATCCTTCATTCAAGTTTATACATACTCAATAAGTATTACAAAAAACTCATCAATTTTAAACTTTTTTCACCAAAATTAATTTTTTCGAACTTTCGTAAATTAAGATAAAAACAACTTAAACTTAATAATTTGATGCACTAATTTTTTAAGAATTGAAATTAGTTTTGTTTTCATAATTTATTAAATTAAGATTTTTTACTTCAAAACATAATTTTTTAAAAAACAATCATCTGCAAATATTTATTTTTTTACGTTAAATTTTTGTTATTCACGTACCATTATCTCCTTGACCATTATTAAGAAAAAATATCACCAAAATGTCGCAATTTAGCATCAGTTAAATTTATCACATCTAAGCTATTTCATATGCTCTCACGTTCAATATATTTTTATCTTTAATGAATAGACATTTTTTAATTTTATGATTACGTTTTCTATAACCTTATCAATAACAAAATTAAATGGGAATAGAAAATAAAGGTAATATATATTTTTCTACAATGAAAATTTAAATTAACTGCTTAGATTTTTCCGTATCATTTTGAAAAAAAAACGATCGAATTTTCAAACATTTGGCGAGATTTTTCTTTTTTGTGGAAAGGACCTATAGAATATGTGACTACCAAATTTTTTTGTTTTTATAGGTATACGTGGAAAAACACTGGCTGTAATTTTTTTAAAAATTTTTTTGTTATGATGATGTAAGAAATATGTAAATGTTTGGCTACATGAAGAAAAGTAAAATCATTTTTTATATATTTTTATTTTCTAATTTCTTTGAAAGTAGAATTAATATTTTTTTGTTACTATATTTAATATTTGAATTAAATACATCAAAAACACACAAAAAAAATTCAAGAACATAAATATGTAAAATAAAAAATTTCCATTACAGTGCCTCTTAAAGTTTTTTACGCAATTTTAAACTAATTATAATATTATACTTTGCAATAAAACGAATCAAATTTGTATTTTGACCCGCTTTTAAAAATTTCAAACCATATTCTACCCTAATATTTAAAAATCTAGCTTATCAATAATATACAATTTTAACTCAACATTCTTTTTAATTTATTAAATTACATAAAATTTTAAATGTATCTCACTTATTACCTAACTGTTCTTTTACAAATATTTTCACGATTTTCCGAAAATATCATGCAAACTTCTAAAATTATATAGACCTAGTATTTTTATTCACCTGAACTTCGCTCATATTTCTTGATTTTTGAAAATTTGAAAACTATGTTGAAATTATAAGAATTGGAGGAAAATTCCAATATATATATATATATATATATATATATATATATATATATATATATATATATATATATATATATATATATATATATATATAAGTAGCATAGTAGTTTAATTTAGAAATATTTAATGTTGCTTTCGGAATACTATCCATAATAATTTTATTTATGTGCATTTATATGATTCATTTTCGAACATTGATTGTGTTTATATTTTCATACATTTAGAATTACATATATTTTGGTTTTCGAACTATTGGTAATTACGTGCTTTTAGAACAGAGATACACTCATTATCATTCACGGTAAAGGTACGAGGCTATTCAATTTCTTTTATTTTAACGAAATGATTCGTCAGCTTGATAATAAGGTCAGAATAAATTTTAACATCAATAATTTAGCTGTTAGAATTATGAGGTCGTTATTGTAAATGCTTATTGAAAATATAAATGATATCTGTTACAGATAAGAATTATTCATTGAGTTACTTGAAACACCAAAGAAAGTGAAATGTCGGTTGTCTTATTCTCCGAAAAAGGGAACATGTTTGGTAACCAAGAATCGTGAGTAAATATCGTCAACCTCTTTCATTGCTCGTGACTCGATTCGTTCAGTGTTGCCACGCATATGTCAAAATGTATGGCATATAATAAATTATTAATTGTATTGTGTGATTGAGAAATTCTTTGCCTTTATTAAGTTCGTATTTATTTTATGACATTTAGTAAATCATGCAATCTGCAAAAGTAACAAGCATTTTGGATACCGATTTATCGAACGATATTTATGTATGTGAATATATTCTCTTTTTAAGCATAAGATAAAGATAGGCAACTATTAAAATCTGTAACAAGTTAGAAAAGCATTGAATAAATTATAAATTTAAGTATTCAATTGAAAGGGAAAATGCTGTATGATTTCTGATGCCAATTTTAGAACTTAAGGTTTAAACAAACGACTTTATATAAAAATGGATATTCGTCTCATAATTCAAGTTGCATTGTTCTGGTTGTAGCTATACTAAATTTCAACAATCCGCGCGCGCGAATTTTAGAACAACTGATGAATTTTAGAACATCATGATTTAAGAGCCAAAGATTTTTGAACGGAGCTTTTAAAAAAATGAATTATCCCCTTTTCAAACTTGATATACTTAGGAGAGAGCACAGAATTGCCTTTATAGAAAATAGAATTCTACTGGAACATGATTTTTTTTAATAAAAGTACTAAGTCGCGATAAAACAAAGAGTTAAATCGCAGTTTACAACTAGGCTAAGAAATCAATGAGACTTTATCCGAACAATTGCTGAGACATGTGAACAAGTCAGGTAACACTGTAAATCTTATCCTTTCAAACCAGTAAGGAGTGCTTCTGTGATAATAAAAAAAGTGTCAGGCCTACAGAACAATCTCGGAAAGTCGGCCACTCAGAATAACAATCGCCTACAAATTGCAGTTTAGGACTCCGTACGAAAGGATTGTTCACGGCATGGACAAATCTATTTCTCATTTTTTGTAGATTGACAAGCAGATAAAATGTTATTCAAAAATATCTTTTTAAAATTATTAGAATTTTAAAAGCTAATTCCCGCGTGAATTTTTGTTCTTTTCTTCTTTAAGAGAAAAAATGACAAAATTATTTAAAAACGAATTTTCTTCGCTTTTTCTGAATTTCAAATGGTATAATTATTGCATACATTCTCTTCTCTTTTTTGGAAAATTTTCTTAAAATTGTCTGAGTTATACATTGAAACAAATTAATTTTCTATCAGATGTTGAGAAAAGATGATATTTATGTTTGATTTTGTCGCTCTAGGGTTAGTTGTTGTATGCGATGTCTAATTTGACAGGGATTTACCTATTAAATCTGCTTGGATTAAAGTGGATTCTGAGTAACTGAAAACAATGCTCTAGGCAGAAGATACGTTTAACCGTAGGCTTCATAACCGGGCACTACTATTTCAGAAAACACCTCCATAAAATGGGACTGTTTCAGCAAGACCCTATCTGCAGGAAATGTCATACGCAAGAGGAAACCGCCAAACATATCATTTACGAATGCGAGGCCCTTGCCCTCCCTAGATCAACTTCTTTAGGCATCATCCATATCCATCATCATATCATATCCCACCTTCATCTCGCAAAGAAATAGATACTTTTCATACTGGTCCCTTCCATCTATAAATTTATACTTGGTGGCAATTTTTATTCGAATTATAAATTACCATTTAAGTTATAAATTTAACTTGAACCACCTAAATTCCGATCAAAATAATCCTTGAATGCAGAAAATGATTGTAAATCGATAAATGAAACGAAAACCACCAACCGAGAAAAAAAATATAAATAGTGTATGTGAAAATTGCATGTTTCTAATTTTATCTAATGTCCAGTTTTTCTCAAAAAATAAAATAATAAAGTTCGTTGACATTTTTGGCGGGAAAATATTGAAGGGACATGCCTCATAACAGATTGAAATGGATTAACTCGCGTGCGATCCTTAAAAACAAGAGAGATAAAAAGATGTTCATCTTGAAGGAAAGGAAAGTTTACAAATTGGCTTGAAAAGTTTCGATGAAGATATCTAAAATGTAATGGAAACTGTTTTCGACTTGTTGTTGTTTTCTTTTTTAAATTTCCCTTTCAAGGATAACGCTCCTCTGCGATTTAATGGGCCGTGAATATATCAGAAAGGAATTTTGCAGTTTACATTGCTCGTTGGATAAATAACATCGCACGGAAGGAGTAAATCAAAGATCCCTGGGGAGGAGAGCGAGTTATTTCCTGTAACATCCATATGAGAGCTGCATGGGGGTCCTTAGGCTATATGAGAGCCATATGACTCCGTCTGCAAATACAATGCGAAAAAATATTTAAGGAAAATACGTGCACACTGGTCTATGTTTACTTATTATTAAACTGTTTTTTTAAGGATAATTATGGGAAAGGAAGAAATAAAATCTCCGTACAATAATGTCCTTTTTTTAATCTAACTGGTAATTAAATGGTTAGTAATTTGTTCTTCAGTTCAACAGCTCATTGGTTTGATTCCCACATCGAGCGTGTTTGTAATAGGTAAACATTTAAGAAGAGTATATGTTTACTTATTTTTAAACTGTTTTTGCAGAATAACTATGGGAAACGAAGAAATATGTCTCTATGAAAGAAATAAGTTTTTTGTTTATTGAGCTGAAAGCTGATTGGTTAACACCCTGACCTTCAGTTCAACAGTTCATGGGTTTGATTCACATCTCGGGTGTTATACGTTTCTCTAATCCACACATCATACACTGAAAACTCCTGTTGGGAATTAGTATTCTTCAACGAAAATCAGCCGTAAAGTGACAAGCTAAACTAAACCTAATTGTATAGATTATTTAGGATTATTTAATTACAAAAAAAATATTGTTTCTAAAGTTTTTGCTTTTAATCACCACTGTTTGAGTTCGCCATATATATTTGTTGTTGGACAGCTTTCGTCGGAGGGTGATGTTTTGGTCTGTGCCATCGCATGAATGTCTGTCGGTGTGGGTGCTTGAGAGTTTTCAGGGTTTCCTCCCTTGCGACACATGAATACGGCCCACTGTCTGTAAAAAATGGCATCCAGGAGACAATTTATGCTGTGGACATTAACATGCTTCATAACAACCTTAGGATATCCACTGATCTGTGTCAATTTGACTGCTAATTGCGCTTGTTCCTTTTACCGGGCAAATTTTAGTTCAAAAGGGGCTTTCAAAATCGAAGCTTCTCTGGTAATTTGCATAATACTGTCCAGTTCAGCATTTCATAAAATTGACTCACTCTTGAAATCCACATTAACTCTTTGATGTTAGAGTGATTAAAACTGTCGTGTCACTTGTTCGGTTTTTTTTTTTTTTTTTTTTTTTTTGCATGCCAAGAAAAACAGTTTCTGACTCATCTCAAAGAATTATTATTCATTATTTTGTGCTTTAATGCACTGATTATTGGGGTTAAAAATATTCTATTATTTTTATACAGAACTCCCTCTCTCTCTAGTATCCATGTGAATCTTGATCTATCAAAACATGATAGAATAAGATTCACATGCATTCTATAGTTCTGTGTATAAATAATAGAATAGTTTTATGTGAGCAAACTTAACTCACATTATGCTCTTGAAAATTATAAAATTTGTGATTTCCCATCTGTGATTAACATAGTTGCCTTTGCGTGAAATAATAGTAAAGAAGCTACACACACATGTACATATATATATATATATATATATATATATATATATATATATATATATATATATATATATATATATATATATATGTATATATAGCTGCCAATTCTATTGATTTTATCGTAAAATTCCTGATTTTTCATCATTTCTCCTGATTTCCCGATAATGTATGAAAACCTACTGATTTTTGGCAATTTCAGTGAAAAATTTAAAAGCAGTCGAAATTTTGCCAGAAAAATATATATATATATATATATATATATATATATATATATATATATATATATATATATATATATATATTGTTCCTCTGAGAGTTTCGAGTCCACCGTGCGAAAATGACGCTGTAACCACTAGGTTGCCAAGAGCTATGCGAGTTGGCAGTCATATAATTAATATTCAGAGCAGACATCAGGTGTCTGTTTACTTAAGCTGTTCAATTAGAAGAAATATTTCTAGTTATTAGTAATTTAATTTGGAAAATATTTCCGTCAAACAAAGTATTTGTCACTGAATTAAATTTATTTATGTTTTTATTTTTTTTTTTAATTTTTACATAATTTTATTAGTTGAATAGTTATAAATTGCACTAGTGTAGCAAAGATTGCCTTAAAAAATAAATATTGAGACATAAACGTTGATGTTTATTGTTTTTACATGTAGTGCATTCTGTAATCTTTCATAGTTCCTTTATAAGGTTGATGAATGTTTTATTAAAAAAATAACGCAAAATATTTTTAGCATAAACCATCCTCAGAATGTATAATCTAAACAGTAAAATTGTCTTTTTGTGGTGTTACAATTTTAAACATTTTGTTGCAAACAAAAATGTCGTTAGTAGTGCCTCCTGATTTTTTCCCAAAATCAGTAGAACCTGTTGATTTTTTTCCCTCCAACGTTGGCTGGTATATATATATATATATATATATATATATATAAACGAAATCAAGGTACAGATTTTTTTCATTCATTTTAAATGTAATTTTACATTAACTTGTGAATATACTTAAACATGATCTGCAGACGATTGATAAATATTTCCTCGAACGTTTTCATTTAATTTTTGAAAATTTTACTACTTTTGTTTCACTTCAATTCAGATACACTACACATAATTTGGATATTCTGTTCTTTTTTATTTCCTAATCAGGTTGCTCAACTAAAGACACTTTTAAGGAAAAACTTGAAGAGTTGGTTTATAAAACCTGAATTATAGCTAAAACTTCAGGAATTATTTAAATTTGTTACGCTATGGTTGTACTGTGATTACATTAACTAAAACATTTAATTAATTCAATATTAAAAAGATCAAAATACTTAGTTACGCATTCAAGTGCATAACATTATAAAGTTTCGGTAATCTAAAAGAAGTTCCAGAACACCAATATATAAAAATTTTAGAAACTAGGCAGAAAAACTTAAACTTTTTGACGAAGGGTATGAAGTTTCCTTTGTGTAAAAATGCCAAAGCAAGTATAACTACAGCTAGCATGGGTAAAATACTCATTCAATGTTAAAGTAAGTTATTTGGAAGTGAATTATACATTAAACCTTATAATATTATAAAGTTTTTATAGCCTATGCGTGAAAGTAACATGCATGGACTATTAGAATTTTATAACATTAATTTATGGAATTACCCTGTGTGGTGACCTTATAATATTATATGAGGGTGACCGGGATGCCCACCCTGGGCTGTCAGGCCAATGAAGAAGAGGAAGAATTTATGGAATTTGGGTGAAAAATTTGTTTAAAATTGTTAGTGTATAGTTGCATTTGTCTCACATACAAAAACAATAGAACAAGCGTAACTATTTTTACTATAGCTAGAGTATTGTACACTCGTGTTAAATTATGATGTACGCATATGTTAAATAATGATGAATATGTGTACATGTAAACTACACAAAACCTTGTTATAATGCTATATGGTTTTTATAGTCTAAGTATCTGGGCAACGATAAAAAGAAATACTTCAGAAAATAGGCTAAAAAAAATTTTTTTTTCATTTTTTTGAGACATGGTTGCATTTAATTCACGTTCCGAAATGTCAAGAGAAATATAACATTACTACAGACGCTAAAAATAAAATATGAGTTCATTATCAAATTCAGTTGCATGATAAGGCTGCCGCCAGTAATCCTTTGAACCCGGAAGATTGCATGGCACTAACATCATCAGAGATCTCTTCCATTACTAAACAACTAACACCATCAGAGATTTCTTCCATTACTAAACAACTTAATTTTAAAACCCGGGCTGACCCTCCTGTTCACCCTTGGTATTTCCAAAGACATCCTGGAGCCGCCACAACATTTAAGGGCTCCAGAGTACATCAGACGACACTGTCTCGACTTTCTACTGGCCACTTGAAGTGTATGATCTTTGAGGACGGTGAAAGAAAATACCCATCGTGCCCCAAGTGCGACAATGCTCCGTTTTGCCCGCAACACATCTTGAAGTGCTTGGGGTTTTCTCGTGAAGAGTCCACACCTGCTTTTGGACTTTTTGGCTATCAATGATCTCATGGATCTGGTCTAGTTCCACTAGACCAGATGGGGATTAGTCCCACCACCACCAGTTGCATGATATACATTCATAGATAGCGGTGCAGGCCAGCCCCAGACTGTACCTTAAGGTAAACTGGTCTGGAATACTCGCCTGTCATCAGGTGCCTCGCAATTGTAAACCACGGTTAGGTGACGATGTCACACCTGAGCTGGTACCCTCTTCTTCACGTCCCTATCTTGCGGAACTGCAGCAACCCAGTGGGGGAGAATGTAGACAATCTCGTAATCATTGCCCGTGGCAAGATAAAAAAAAGGTACTTAAAAAGCTTCATGAAAATGATAAGTTCTGATAATATAGTTATCAAGAGAAAAATATATAAAACAGATGAAATTTGAGATATTTATCTTAATAAGCTGATTGTGCCTTCAGTAAACATACTTTTTGGACATCGCTTTGTAGATACCATAACTGCCATACAATTGCAGCGTTTTCTTTTCCCAGAATTACTTTCATCGACAGTAAACAATATTCGCTAGGCGCGAAGAAATATATTTCCCTGACATTCTAAGCAGAAAGATTTACACATTTAGAAGTCCTATTCAATTGAATAGAATTTAAGTATTTATATATTCTGCATCAAAGTCATGGGGAATTCTAAAATTGTATATCGAATGATTTGTTTTATATAAAAATCAACATTTTATAAAAATAACCAAAATTATAATATTTTAATAATATTTTACTATTATTTACTATCTCTTAAACTGATAAATATACCAGGAGCTGTATGTTCAGTGGTCTAATTTTATGAACTTATTATACTCTCTCTCTATTTTTTTCCTTCAAAACTTCTTTTTTAAGATATATTATTAAGATATTCCTTTTAAGTACATATGTACGCGAATTATTAAATAATTAAAATTATACTGATACTTTATTTATTAAAATATATATATATATAAGTGTGTGTATTACGAGTTAATTATGTATGTTGTTTTATAATAATGCATTTAATTTTTCTTCTAAAAAGTATTAAAAAAATTTTTTTACAGAAAAATTAAATATTTTTATTTTTTTAATTGGGGAATATAAAATTTACAATTGAATTTTCCTTAATAAAATATATTTTAATAAGCTTCAAATGTAGAACAAAAATCAATCATATTTTTGATAACAGAAACAATGAATTAAGTACATTTAACTGAAAAGGGAATATTAGTATTTCTTGTAAATTTTGTACGTCATAAGCTTGTAAAAAAATAAGAAAAATTAAAAAAATCTTTTATCAAAAATATTTTGCAAAAAATTATATTTTAAAAAATATTTAAAGAATTGTTCCTCATAATCATTCTCTTTATTTATATAAAAACATATATTTATACAAAACATAAAAATAAACATTAAATAAGTTAATTTTACAAGAGAAAAAGAAATGTGTTTTTTCTTGGTTAATAACCGGTTATAATTTACGATTTCAACCCTACCCTGGAAATGGGAATTTTAAAAAGTTATTCTTCTTATTTACTGAGTTTTTATATTATTATATAACAATAAGTTGTATATTGTATACAACAAAAATATTTTATTCAATTAAATAAGAATTATGTATTATAATTATAATTATCATAGATAAATTAATATTAACTTTTCTCTTAAGAATTTTAATTTTTATAACTATTTAGATATCTTTTGCGGGTTTTTTTTATTTTTTATAAGTCTAAACATTTGCCTTACACATATGGTATCATTGGGATAGTTAAAACAATATGAAATATTCTCTTCATCTGTACTGTTGGGGGATATCTAGCATTAAGTAGCTTTCAGCTTATATTTTTATTGTTTGAAAAAAAATTGACTTTTTATAATTTTGTTATAAAATCTTGAAATAATGTTTTAGTCTATTAATTTATACGTTGCGTTACTACACATCAGGATAGGAATGATAAACCGATTGCCAAAATTAATATTAATAATCTTTCCTTATTTAAAGTTTTCACGTGTTTCTTAATATCGTTTGCGATTGCTTTGGGTTTGCTTGGGGCTTGACAGCTAGATCAGTTTGACATTACACACAGATTATATTTCGAAAATAACTTTGAATTAATTCATATTATTGGGGCATATCTCACTAATTGATGAAGGTCAATTAATTTCTGATTGACAGGCCTGTTTATCCAAAGATACGGATGAATTAGCCTGCAGACGATTATTTTTCTCCAAATACAATTATGTTTCATTTTGAGAAACAATACGTGTAGAATAAAAATAAAAAATAAAAAAAGAACACTTCAACTCACCTTTGTCGCTGAAACCGTTCCATCAACCCATGCCTGCCTGTAACACATAAATCCAAAAAGAACGTCCTCTCTCTTCAGCTGTCGTGAGAAGTGTGGAGTGAAAAAACCTGCCCCGCACCAATTGGCCCACTTCTTCACGTGAGATTTCTTTGTTGATTGTTTGGCCCGCTTTCTCCTCGCCAAAAGAATGCAGTTGATGAAGAAAATAATCAAATCACCAAATAACTAGTTATCGCTGCCCGATTCTTAATTGGCAATCGTTCACCCCCAATTTTGCAATTCCTCCTTAGAACTTTTATTTATTAATTCCATTTCTCTTCCTTGCCTATGCAGGAAAATGTCGTCTGCAACTTACCAGTTGTGAATGGGAAAACTTTTTCCTGGCTCAATTTGAATAAATGTACTAATCATCTGATGCCTTGTTTCTTTGTTGTCGGAGGGAGTGATTAATTCTATTGTAATGCGCTTTGTATAATTATCAGATGTATATAATGAGGGAATGCTCTTTTGCGAGTTTTTATTGTTGTACCTTAATTTGTGTATTATTATTTATATCATTTGTAATGTTGTATATTTAATGTATTTGAACATGAGATTTTCTTCATTATTCAATTAGTTATGAAGAAAATCGCATTCATTGTGTACTTAAAAAAAGCATAAGATTCGATTTTTTTGTTCCCATAATTCAAAAACTTGAATCCTAAAATATTTTTTTTCTGAAAATAGAATGGAATTTTTTTTTAATTTGAACTTTTTTTTCCAACGGCGGGCACACTTGGGTGACGAATCCTATGCCACAACAAGGCCACAAACTGCTACTCATTTGTCGTTACCCAGCGGGCACCTGTGAACCAAGTCACGGAGGCGAGTAGCGTTACCCGCGCCATACCACCACAAACCCGTTTATAGGGTGGGCCACACATTCATACTTTCATCACAGAAGAAAGGACAGAGAAACACAGAGAGAACAGAGAAAGAAGGTAACATCCATGCCCGAACTGGGATTCGAACCCAGGACCCATAGCTCAGTCAGGATCGCTAACCATCGGTCGGCTACTTTTTTATAATTTGAACTATGTTAGTATATTTAATCCAATTTGAATTTACTAACTTCTATAAATAATTACTTAATTTTGTCAAAATAAAAATTGTAGGTTTGTGTAGGGTCATCGATGATCATATGCTAGTCAGAGATTTCCTTAATTCCAATCTACAACTAGTGAAATAAAGTGGGTAGGATCTGGAAGGTCCTAAGTTCGATATTATGTACTGTTGAACAGTGAGAGGTAGATGTTGCTCTTATATTCTCAAAGCACTTGTCTGATAATGTAGTTGCTTTTTGACACTCCGTTGCAGAAAGTGTTGCAGATTGAAGACTGTTATTAGACATTTAAAATTTTCAAGTCTTAAGCCTTTTTGGCGACTTTTGCTGGATCATATTCATGTGTTTCAACAACGAAAACCTGGAAAACTTGTAAACATCTATCCTGATTCATGCACATGTTGCATGCGGAAATGCAACATCAATTTCCCATTGTTGACAATAACCCTTGTAAGACTTTAATAGGGCCGTGAACGTGAACGCCAGCAGGACTTCCTGTACCTAACCCAGGGAGGGTTCTACCAGTTTGGGTGGAGTCTGCTGGAGAGAAAGAAGGAAGCACCAGTAGGGAAGCGCCACCCCTGCCTGTGGTCTCGAGCTCCCAACGCAACAGCTCAAATCAGCGTTGTAGGATTGTTGTCTCACTGCTTCATAGATGTTTCTTCATGGTACTTGGGCTCTCATCATCGTTCAGGGATTATGAGCTCCCTGTGCTCCGAGAGGAATGTTATCAGCGAGAGGATTTTGGCTTTCGCTTGCGGATGGTGGATAACATTTTTCATCCATTCTATTCTCAGGTTTTCGCTGGGGGTAGTAAAATGCCAGGAGCTGGTGAGTGGGCACGATGTGGCATAGTGAAGTGGGTCACCCGTACTTTAATAGGGCCGTAGTAGCCTAGTGGTTAGGGTATCGTCCTTCCATCCGGAAGGGTGGGGTTCGATTCCCAATGCCGCCAAAGACCCACCGAGTACATGCGATATACGTGCTGTGGAATCGAAAGTCCTGTGGTCGGTCGTTGAGCAGTTACCCTGTGTGCAATGGTCTGGAGAAATTTACTCCCCCTTTAGATCAATACCAAAATTGAGGGAGTAGATCCTCTGGTGCTGCCATCTATCGGAGGATTTGAAGAGCAAAATTCGTACTTTCATCTTCATGGTGCTCTGATTAAAACGAAAGACGCTCCCAATTGACTTAAATTCGCATAACCAAGGCATAGCGAGCTTGGCTTGTCCAAGTGTCATTAGTAACCACAACACAACAACATGATTTTAATTGAATGATATTACTGTTGATTTTATTTAATTAATTTATTTATTTTTTGATAACACTGAAAGTATAAGTTGATAATCTCTTTTCCAATTAGTTCATTCGAGGTGGCAGCTGATTGGTTAGCGATCTGGTTTTCAGTGCAATAGCTCATGGCTTCGATTCTCATGTCGGACGTATAGCTACTTGTAGTGGTTTCTATATCTTCTTTAGCTGCCAGTTCAATGAGCTCTTGTGTCTACAAAAAATAATTATGATGCAATTAAACAACTTTGACAGTTGAATATGATTTCTGCTGTGTGTAAAGTTTCAACACTGATAAGTGTAAAATTTAAGACGACCAAAATTGGCGTAAAATTTAATGCTTTTAATTAATATAATTTAATTAAAATTATAAAGCTCAATTATCTCTTGCAGTGAATGAATATGCGGTGGTAGAAAAAAACGTCTCAAATGATCGAATCCAGAAGTTTTTTGTTAAATTAACGATAAATCTGCAAACAATTTTCCTTTAAAATTTTTACGACTTAAATAGACTTTTAAATAAAATTATTTGGATTTTTTATTGTACTCTTTCCTGTTTAACATACTCAAAAGATAGAGTAAATGAATACAAAAAGAAAAAAAAGAAAAATGGTGAGAAAATTTGATAGTTTAAAATACATGATTTTACTTTTACCATAAAGAATTTAGGGCTCACACGATTCAAAATACTTTTCATTGTCGAACGAAATCGAAACCAAACTATTTTATCAAGTTAATGAATCTATGATGATATGCTTGATTTATATGATTTAATTTTTTAAAAAAACTTGAGTAAAACAATATTATCATTTTAAGTATAATTAACTTAAATGTTAATCTAATTAAGGAAATTTTCTTTGATTTTTGATTCACCAGTTAATCTTGGTTTAAGGAAATTGTGGATGTTTAATTATCTTTTCCAGATAATTAAAGTATTATAAATCTTTTTGTGAAAAATTTTTCGTTGATTTGTTTAAAGAAAAATGATGTGTGAAAAATATGTTTGGATCTACCACAGAATTGATGCCTTTTTGTGCTTAGAATATTATATAAAATTAATTTTAAGTTATGGAATAATTTAATTAATAAATTTCGCAAAATTACTTATGTTATAGCTTTATAAGTCGTTCTTCTAAATAAATTTCAATTGACAGAATTAAAGTAAAAATATTTATTTCATATAGCATCTGTTTTATATCAGTTTGAAATAATAAAGTTTTACTCGATTTTTCTCATTTTGCTTATAATATTTGAATTCTTAAAAAAATTTGATTAATTAAATTAATACTACAAATAAATTGTTCAATGTAATCATTTGCATATAAAACAATAGATATATGTTTGTGTATACATCTTTTAATATCCCGTAGTAAGCTAATCTTTCAATCTTAATTGCTTTGCCAACTCTTTTCAAACTTTTAATTACAGATTATCTTTTTACTTTTAAGGTGTTATTATTTTATTAATAATTTGTTTCGACATACATATTTAACCTTTTTTGTGTGTTTCTATTTGTATTAATTTTCCAGTTTGTCTTTTCCATTAGTTTCAAGGCATGGGAATAGTTTATTTGTGTATTTATTCTTTAGAATCTCTACACAAATAAATGCGAAATGCTTTCACTTGACCCTTGGACCCCGATGAAAAGAGACCAGTTTTTATTCTACTGTTTTTCTCAATATTTTTTTTTTCATTTTTCTAAGTATTCACATCTTTTTTATCTTACCATTTTCGTTTGTATTCTGTGATTATTCTTGTTAAAAACTTTTCCTGCTTTTGAACGGTCTTTGAGTTGTGATTATGTTATTGCTTTATTTAATGTATTGTTAAAATTTTCTAAAATGATTCCTACTGTTAATAATTTAATTACTTAATATTTTTTGTATAATAGTTTTTATTTTACTTAACATCTAAATTTATGCTTGTACACATACATATAAATATAAATATACATGTGGGTAAAATCTTAGGAAGCCCACACCCTTGGCGACAAACTGGCAAAAAGCTAGATAGAAATTCTAGAAATAGTTTGGTTTATACCATATCTTTTGTATCGAAGTACGGTTATCAAGATTGGCGCCAGCCACAATTATCGCCAACCAAAATCATTCACGCCAAGGGTGTGGGCTGTACTAGGATCTAACCATACATATGTATGGATAGATATTGTGTAATTAGACCATATTATACTTAGAAACATCATTTATAACGCTGGAAAAATCCATTGGATCGCATTTACTGAGCTCTATCGCTTTGAAACGTATTTAAAAATACATTGAAAAACGTCAAATCAAATCGATATTTTTAAGTACATAACTGGTTTCTAAATATAACTACATTGTCTAATTACACAATCAATTGACAATTAGTGTCTTTCGGAATGTATCTTACTAAACAATCCATTCTGTTAAACCTCATGAATTTAATGGCTTGCTTTATTCAAGGACCTCATTACATGCCGAATTGCAAATGGAACGTTCCGATGACAGCTATGAATATGAACTTTAAATGTTTCTCATTCAGTTGTTCTTTAACATAGCTATGTCAGAATGTTTTAATGAAAGTGTGCTGCACAGTATCTAATAATAAATTGATTGAAAATTGTGAGCTTTCCGTGCTGTGGCCGATGCTAATGGTCTCCATGCATCAACTGTTCTCGTTTTGTTCTTCGCCCTCTAGTGGCGATTTTACATTACTCACACATCCATTGAAATCTTACTGCTTGAAAGATAATTACTAATTCTTTGGAATTCCTCCAATTTTGTGCGTATTTCCTAATAAGATAGTTTAGATTTGTTTTTTTATCTTCTTAGTTAGTAGTTTGTAGGTTTGTTCTTCAATTTTCACGTGGATCCTTTTTTTTGTGGTAGTAGTAGTACCGAGTTTACTTTAAACTGTCAACCAGATTAAACTTACTTTCACATGTATAAAATGGCCATAATTCTTTAGTTAATTAACGCTGGCAAACTAAACCATTTTAATATAATTTATAATTTCAATGTTTTTTTTTTAATTTTTATTTGATGACATAATTTTTTGTGTGCTTGGGTGTGCATTTTCATTTAAAACATCTTAAAAGTGCCCGAGTTAAAGAGTTTATATAACTGATAATTCATCACTAACATTGACTCCTATTAATGAACTTGGACTATAAATGTACATTACAAATTTCTAATTATATAAATTAAGATTTGCTAATTAATGCTTATATTTTTTCCAACGGCGGGTACACTTGGGTGACGAACCCTATGCCACAACAAGGCCAGAACTGCTATTCATTTGTCGTTACCCAGCGGGCACCTGTGAACCAAGTCACGGAGGCGAGTAGCGTTACCCGCGTCATACCACCACAAACCCGTTTATAGGGTGAGCCACATTCGTACATTCATCACGGAAAAAAGGACAGAGAAACACAGAGAGAGAACAGAGAAAGAAAGTAACATCCATGCCCGAACCGGGATTCGAACCCAAGACCCACAGCTCAGGAGTCAAGAACGCTAACCACTCTGCCATCGGTCGGCTAATGCTAATATTTAAGATGTATATTTTTTGGTATTCGATTAGAATGCTCAAAATCGAGATTGACAGAAGTTTAGTAATGCATATTTTTAGTGCTAGTGGAATCAAACTTGCACTATTGATTTTTTTGTTACACTTAATCCAATAATTCTGGAAATTGTTTTTAATTTAACTTTATTATTTTTAATTAACATTATCATTTTCTCATAGCGATTCATTGAAACTAGACTCGAAGTCCACACAAAACGAGCTGGCACCGAACCGTTAGCGCTAACCTTTGGTTCAACTGTTGAATCCGACCTTGGGTGTAGATTATTTGTTGTGGTTCGAAATCACTTTAAACTGTAGGTCCTGGACTAAATTTGTATATCTATATAATAAGAAGGAGAATTCAATCTGCTAACCGCTGCCTGCACGGTTTAATTAACTTTTTGAGATCAAAAGTAGTTAAAAGGCAGATCAAAATAATACCATACAAGACAATTATAAGAACGGTGTTGACTTATGGAAACCTGGACCCTAACTGAGAGTTTCGTAGTATTCTCTTTACAATACAGTTCTTCAGTTTTTTGTATAAGGAATATTTTAGATTATTTACTTTAAACAATTATCGGGATATATATGCCTGTATATATATATATATATATATATATATATATATATATATATATATATATATATATATATATATATACAGGGATACCAGAAAAGGACTCCCTGATTTCAAAATTAAATATCTCGAAAACAAAGATAGATAGAGGAATGCAGTAAAAGGTATGTTTATTGTGAAAGCTGTAAGAGTTTTATACAGCAATTTGAAATAATAGTTACAAAAGCTGCTAACAGATGGCGCTGTACGATGTACAGCTCAAATCAGCATACATAAATGAAATAATCGTATGAAAACATTCTTTCCAAACAATCACATTACAATGTTTTCAATGCTAACCTCCTTTCACGCTTGAATAGTGGTACTGATCGCTCTGGGCTTCGACTATTTATACTAAGCATTACGTATGACGATTACAGCGCCATCTATTTGCAACTTCTGTAACTATTATTTCAAACTGATGTATTAAATTTTTACAGTTTTTACTATAAACATACCGTTTACTGCATTCTTCTATCGATCTTCGTTTTCGAGATATTTAATTTTGAAATCAGGGAGTCCTTTTCTGGACACCCTGTATATATATATATATATATATATATATATATATATATATATATATATATATATATATATATATATATATATATATATATATATATATATCCCGTTAAGTTAATTGTTTAAAAAATAATGGACCGTATTAAATAGTTTATAGACCCAATAAATATATATTACGCGCAAAATTATGCACTTGTATTCCTGCTTCAGCAAGTTATTTTATCATTTATTACAAATTAAAATTTAAATATTTGACTCATAATAAAATGCTTATTTATTGTCTTGTTAGGGAAAAGTATAAATCACATTCCATATTCAAAATAAATAACTTATTTCTGTAATAACAGTTTAATTTTAAAAATGACACTTTAATAAAAGTTTTTTTGTAATCTGTAAGATACGTATTTATTTTAGATATTTATAATAAGCTTATTTTCCATCATTAAATAGCTATAAGCTTCACAAATCATAGTTTAATTTTATATTTTTTTATTCGCAATATTATTTCCTTCAAACTGTATTTCGAAATTTATCATGGGAACGATGCTTTAGGCTTCTTTTGTGGAAATTTATTCGCATGGAACACTTTTTCTATTTTTTTTTTTTTTAATCATTCCATGAAATATGGTATATTTTGTTTCAATATTTTTCCTTTGAGGCTGCTTTTCCTTCATAGTTAAAAAAACATTGAACTTTATATCTGCTTTTAATCACTCTTTCATTGTTTTATATTTTTATTCCTTGTTATGAACTGCAAATGAGTTACGGCGCAGTATTTTAAAAGCATATCCATTATCATTGTTTTTTTTTATTTTCCGTCTAAATAGCCGACTTGTTTGAAAGCTGGAAGAATTAATGTTGTGGTGTACCAACATTATATTTCTATTTCTGTATTTCCTATTCCTATTTCAGCCGATTAAAAATCGTTAAAATAAAATTTAGGTTTGAAAAGTAGTCGAGCAGCAAAATCGATATTTTCTGCGAATACTTTTTCTTCAAATGACTACTTCGTATTCAATTAAACAGATGTCAGAAACCGTACGGCACGGGTGCCAATTAAAAAATAATAAATATATAAAAAATAAAACTCGTGCCAAATTTGGCATTTGTTACAATTTTGAGTAACTGTGTGACATTATATTCCACTATATACACCATTTTTATTTATTTTTATTTAATATTGCAAATGACATAGAATGACGTAGAAACAAGTTCAAATTCCAATTTTAATTTTTTATTCATATTAATAGAACTGCCTTCCATGAAGCATAAGGTATCGGGTTCGATTCCAACCACTGTTGAACATTTGTTGCTGTTGTTGTTCTTTTTGTTGCTTGTTGGGTTCGATTCCAACAACTATTGAACGAAAGGCATTTCTGCTTTTCGCACGTATGTTTGTCGAGGTGAGTGCTTGAGAGTTTTCTGGGTTTCTACCCTTGAGACACGTGATAACGGACCAATTCCTATGAAAAGTTCCCTTGGAAGGCTATCTTGCGGTGGAATTAAAATGCCTTACTTCTGCGTTTTAGCTATCTATATCCCGGTGCTATTATTATTATTTAACTATTTTGAAGGAGTATCTGCATTTTATGCTGCTTATTTTTCTTTTAATAAATATATTTAAAGTATACATGATGCGTGCACAATTTGAATTTTTAATTTATGTTGAAGGAATTTTAATTTATTATTTAATTTTAGGTTAATAAATGTTATTTAATGCATAGTTAGTGTAAAATAAGACTCCAAATCTCCAAAGTTTGTAATTTGGACACGCGTTCCCTAATTCTGCATATAGTTCAAAGGAAATCGAATTGTTTAAAATCTTTCCAACTATATGACACCCCTGTATCGTACTGATAAATAGGTCTGTATGACAAACCGCAGCTACAAGAAGTTAATTACATTGGGTAACAAAAAAAAAAGATTTTTTTAAAGTTGAGGAAGATATTCGGTTTCAATTAAAATTCATAAAAAATTTTAATGCTGGTGTAAGCAAGGCAATAATATCTCCGATGGCTTAATAATTATGAGTTACTCAAGCAACACTCTGAATGAGGGATGAAAATGCGAACAATACTTACATGTATTATTTATCATTGGCCAGGACTGTTTCCAGAAAATCTTTTTTGGTTTTAATCTTGTGAAAAGCTTCTTAAGCTATTTCTTCTTCAAACCTTTATCATCAGTCCATGCGTTCGTTGTTCATCGATATCCTCTTCTGAGGCTTGATGTTCCACGCAGGCAGAAAACAATCTTGATCAGATTTCGAGCCATTTTTCTTAATGGGATATAATCACATCTTTGGTAGTCACTTGCTTCCACTGTTCCCTATTTGACAGCAAGTGCCCCTTTGCAAACACAACTTCGCGCATGGACACGGTTGCCGTGACAAGACGATACGATGACAAAATTACTTATTAACATACCATCACTCTTCTGCGGTTTTCACTTTTTATGCAGTACAAAAATAAATGTCAAATTATTACAAAAAATCTTTCATAGTTAATAAGGCTGGGGCTCGATTCCCAATTCCGCCAAAGACCCACCGAGTACATGCGATATACGTGCTCGTTAAATCTGTGGAATCAAAAGTCTAGTGGTCAGTCGTTTTGCAGTTATCATAGATGTAATTGTCTGGAGAAAATTTCCTCCCACTCCAGATCAATGTCAAAATTGAGGGAGCGGACCATCTAGTGGTGCCATCTATCGAAGGAGTTTAGAACAAAGTCGTTCTTTCATCTTCACGGTACTCTGGTTAAACGAAAGACGCACCCAACATTTTTATTTTTTCACATTTCATTAAAATTGCATGATTATATTTTTGTATTTCTTTACTGGTAACTATGAAATCAATTTTTTTCATACGAAAAATTTCTATTTCTTAACGAAAAAAAGCAATTGAAACCTTTAAGTGTAGTAACTCTTATATAAATAAAATTGTTTGAAGAGATTTTTATTAAATAGATACAGTTTAATTTATACTGGAAGAGTGTGATGCTTATAATGAAAAAAAAAAACAAATTCAGACAAACAATCTGCTTGTCTAATTGACTTGTCATAGGATAAAGTAACTGTGATTGATAATACCTGTTATTTTCACTAATTTTCGGAAAGACGTTATTGTGGTTGAAATAATCGTTTCTAAATGATTTCTGACATATTTTGGAAGAGTTTCAACACATAAATCTAACATTTATTTAAATAAAAAAATAATAAATAAACTGGCTATGAATTGTACATAAGAGTACTAGAACAACCTCTGCAACATATGTATTATTGGCTGGAATTTTATACTTGAGAATGGCAGTGCATCTCATCTTCATGCACATGAAAGGTTTCTAAATTAAGATTTGAGTAACGAGACTAATGTTTTAACATAGCCATTAAATTCTTCGCTGCTGAAAATTTGGAGAATAAGGTTACTAAAATCCTAAAAAATGTGCGTTAACTGACTTTACAAATCTATTTGTAATGTATGAAGGGATTTAAATTTTGTAAAAACTATTTTAAAAAAATACAGATTTTTTTAAAAATCAGTAATAGATTAGTTTCTATTAGTTAATAATTCATACCTAATAGTACCTATTATGAGAAGATGAATTATTAAATTTATTAATATCTCTTTCAAATTATTTACCTTTGTGAACTCATCTTTCTGACTGGTATGTGATTATGTACATAAATTATTTAATTGTCTATATTTCCTTGTTTAAGCATTATTGTATTTAGTTAAACATACTTATATTCCCTTATTTAAGCATATTTGTATAGTTAGTAATTACACAATACATTAACTGAGAACATTTTTAATATATATTTTATATTTATTAATAATATTCTCAGTTAATCAGTTAATTTATTGTAATTACTAACTATGTATTTCTCTTTATATACATATATAATGCAATCTAGCTCATGAGATAATTTAAAATCTAATTAACACGTTGAAAACTAAAATTGACTGGTACGGAACTTCAGATAATTGACTCACCGAAATGTTTTGTTCTTTAATCCTATTGCGTCTTATAAATTTGAATGAGAAATCACCTTAATTCTATTCGATATGGTAAATAAATCAATACGATTTTGCATAAAGAATTTCATCGAAGAATCCATTTATAAAAGCAAGATAATAAACGATGTTTTGGCATCTGTTGAAAACTTAATGTGATTTGAATACTTTATCCTTTCTTTTAAGCCAAAGCAACGGGTAAAAGTTAAATAATATATGTCATAGAAAAGCAGAAAGAATTACGATCCGCTGTATACATTATTCATAAGCGAGCAATAAATTCGCCAGTTGCTCTAGGTGACAAAATGCCACATTCGTGTCCCAATTTTATGAGAACTTTTTTAAGTAAGCATTCAATTTTTGTCCAGTCTCACAATAAATGCAGGTGTTGAAACGCGCTTGATAAACTTTCTCTTATTCCTGTCTTTGAAAAAGAAGCTCATTATAATGTTTGATAATATAAACATTATAATAAGCTTCTTTAGTGTATATCTAAAAAAATAAAGAAATGAAATATTATTCATCTAATCTAAACAATTTTAGAGTTTTTATTTTGCTAGTTTTCTTTTTTAACTATTTTCTTTTTCATTTTTTTAGCCTCGATCCGGGAACTCCAAATATGAATTACTGTCTTCTGCATCAAAAACTTCAAGTGAGTTTAAAATATAAAAAAAAACATTAATTTATTATTAAATTTAAACTGGTCATTACTTTCCACTTTTTTTGTAAGTAATCTGAGTAAATAAATACAGAAATAAGTGTGTTTGTTATTATGCATTTACAATAGCTGCATCTTTACAGTTTTACTCATGGCTTAAAGCTGTGGAAAACCGATCGGTAAAATTTCTTTTCCTGAATCTTTGAACCTTTTATAATCCAATCTGAAAATACCAGTTTGAGAAGGCCCATGCTCAACAAATTCCATTGAACTTAATGTTTCTATGCTACAGAGGATATTAACACATTTTTAGAACGATTTCGGGGCCGTTTAATTAATATTTAAAATTTAAAGACTAATTTTTTTTAAATATTTGATCTGATAGCCTTTTTTCTGGACTATAAGTCTGCATCGTGATTTCCATGATAGAAGAGCTTTTCGTAAAATTTCCAGGGGTATTGCTTTCCATTCCTCTTCTACTACTTTCCAGAGTCCATCTATCGTGGTGGGTTTGCGTTTAGAAAGAGCTCTTTTTAACAGACCAAAGGCACAATAGTCCATAGTTGAAACGTCAGGGGACTTCACAGGAATATTTTGAAAAGGTATATATGCAATACCTGTATTAGTCTTCATTTTTTCAAGAAATGCAATGGTAATTTTCGAAGTATGACTTGTAGCTTTGTCTTGATGAAGATTCACAATTTGAAAGTCTTTGGGATAAAGAAATTGAATTGCTTCTGTAAATATTGGACGTAAAATCTTCTCCTGATAGTATGACGGGTTGATTTTAACATTTTTTTCTACTCTTTTTAATTTTAATTTCCCATTGTAGGAGAAACCTGCGACTATCATAAACTCCTTACTGAAACTTTCTTTACATTGACGGAACCAGGTTTGTATATTTTTTCTCCTCGTTTTCTATAGTAAATAGACCTTTTTTGTTGCACTCATTTAGGTAAACGCATGCTTCATCAATTTTCACAATGTATTTCCATTTATCTCCTGCTAAATGGTTTTCATACAAGATTCTACAAAATGTTTTGAGTTGAGCCACATGCCTCGGCAAAAGCTGGTGAACATTATGCTTTTTAGCCTTTTTAAGTTCTAAATCTTGATTTATTATTTTATTTATTGTTGCTACAGATGTATCTAAAGACTTTGCAATTGATTTCTGTGTTGGCGTATTTTATCTTGTTACCAGAGATTTCACTTTAGAAACATTTGAAACAGTACGTACTTTTTTCGGATATTCGTTTAGAGTCTTCTTTCCATGTAGACTATAATGGTTGACGGTTTTTACCTGTCCGATTAATAATGTTGCTTATTTTGCACTTAGAAATTTTAATACCATGCATTTCACCAACATTTTTGAATCCTGGAATAAGAATATTTCTTTTCGGAAAGCCCAAAAACATATCTTTCAATCCACAGCTTGCTTACATGCGACATTTTGAAAGAAGAATAAATTTTAAAAGTAGCAGACGATATTTCTCATTTCAAATAATAAGCTATTGCAAAAACATTTTTGTTCTAAAACATTTACTTTTTTAAAATTCTTAATCGAAATCGTTCTAAAAATGTGTTAATATCCTCTGTAGTTATTTGTGATGTGACTTCAGACTACACCAATTGGCTCATAATTAATTCCGTTCCTGTAATGGGTACCCTATAATCCACAACCCACCCACGTAATGATATTAAGTCCTGCGAACATTTAATGTGCAAAGATCCTCTCAACACGCTATTGTATCCCATTGCGTCAAATAAAATTAAAATGAGATTAAGATTAATTCCTCTAATAATCAGCTTCTCTGGCCACAGATTCACGACATCATTGACTGCAAACAGTATTAGAAGAGGCAACCGTATACCCATTCTACTCTTAATTAATTCTTGGAAATGTGGTAGAAGGATCGTGGGTGGTGGAACTGTTATCATTTCTCTCGATTAAAGAGCAGTGTTGAGGGAGTGCAAGTTAACATCCCTTATTTTTATACAGTAGTAAACAAAAGATGACACAATTCAGCTAGTGATCAGTGCTATAAATTTAAAAAAAAATAATTAAAATTTTCTATAATAATGCATGTATATCTATTGAAATAAAATAGGTGTTAAACTGTATACTAACCCTAAAACGCGAGGCCCTTGCCCTCCCTAGATTAACTTCTTTAGGCATCATCCATACTAGAGAGTTACACCTAGACTCCATTAAAGGGTTATATCGGACTTTATTAATAAAGTGGGTGACCTGAGCAACTGAAACTAGGAAACATTGGGTTTGGAGTTAATGGTACAAAATGCTGATAAAAGCAGAGGTGCCCAATGACATACAAACCCAACTCTAAGAAGACGAAGATGAACCCTAAAATGTATTCACTAAATCAATAAAGCACCTTGATAACATTGTTCATATTTATCGAACTACGCACCATACATTCTATAATTCCCAAAGATTGCCAAAACTGCAGAATATTACAGCATTCATTTCTCTTCCAGTTCGCATGCTCTGTTGCCCACTCAATGCTGGTGTATACATGCCATCATATCTCTATAGCTTGAAGCCGACTTCAGACAATTTGTGTCGAAATTGTGGTATCAGTAACCGACCGAAGGCATTGTTGAAAGAGTGCCATTCACATATATCTGTTTCTCTGAATCCTTAGCGTTAAATAACGGTCTTCCTGATATCCTGATCTAGACATATTTCTGTTTCTCTGAACCATTAGCGTTAAATAACGGTCTTCTTGATTTCCTGATCTAGACATATTTCTGTTTCTCTGAACCATTAGCGTTAAATAACCGTCTTCTTGATTTCCTGATCTAGACATATTTCTGTTTCTCTGAAAACCATTAGCGTTAAATAACGGTCTTCCTGATATCCTGATCTAGACATATTTCTGTTTCTCTGAAAACCATTAGCGTTAAATAACGGTCTTCCTGATCTAGACATATTTCTGTTTCTCTGAAACCATTAGCGTTAAATAACGGTCTTCCTGGTATCCTGATCTAGACATATTTCTGTTTCTCTGAACCATTAGCGTTAAATAACGGTCTTCCTGATATCCTGATCTAGACATATTTCTGTTTCTCTGAACTATTAGAGCGTTAAATAACGGTCTTCCTGATATCCTGATCTAGAGATATTTCTGTTTCTCTGAAAACCATTAGCGTTAAATAACGGTCTTCCTGATATCCTGATCTTCGGCCTGCATTTCCAGTCTCCAAAAACGGTTGCAGATCCTGGAAATCACATCTTGTAAAATTCCAATGGCTTATTCTACTTTGGATTGTGCTAACTGGTAGAGCCCAAGTCCAGGCTAGGTACAGAGAAGCATGCTGGTGCAACAAGAACTTCGGATTATGTTTGGCCCCCCTCCAAACGGCCATCAACTCTCCAAGCTTCTGATTCGGTGACTTCGTTGAGGCATCGCAACTCATCCAAACATTGCATTTGCTGAATGTCTATCATTCCTTTCTGCTGTGTCTTACTTGATGTTGAAAGCCAAATATCTCATTCGCTACCGCTATCTTCGGTGTCAAACTCAATATTTGCTTTTGTGACCATCTTCTGTCATTTTATGCAAAAAAAAATAGTACCGTTGCTTATACATCAGTTTAAAGGTGAGATTACCAGAAAAATGAGTTAGTCTTCCTTATTGGGGATTTTGGCGATCATTCATTAAATTTTTTTTAAATTTCTTTTTTGATAATGCGATTTGTCTCAGTTTGTGGCTGCATTCTTTTCAGATGCTGAACTGCTGCATCCAGCGGAAGAAGAGCAGAGAGTGGCAGCAGCTGAAGAGTAGTGTGGATTCCTTGCGCGAGGAATCGAAGTCACTGTCGCCCACGCACGAAGGACCACCCCCTTCCCAGATGAGTGAAAGTGACGATGACGAATTCTTTGAGTGTGCCGAAAATTCATCCTCTTCATCTGCTGACTCCAGAGGCTCAAGTATATCCTATTTTTCACTCATTTGTACAGAAATGTACTTAAATTCAGTCCCTTCTTACTATCGCCACTGATTAATGGTGATTTCTGATTTGTAGTCACCAGAAAATATATCTGCCAAAAATTAAATGTAGGATCTATTTAAGTTTTTCACTATAAATTTTTGCCACTTACAAATAATATTTATTTTGTGTAATGAAGATAAATTACTAGTGATATCGTCGAGAAATTTTGACCCATGTTTTATGATATGATAATATCAGTGTGAGGCCCGGTGACTTAGTGGCAGTGTTTCACGCTCCCATGACACAGGTTCGAGGTTCCATCCTCGGTCTGGGCAAGGTTGACTCAGCCTTTCATCCCTTCAGTGGGTCGGTTAATTGAGTACCGAGCATGCTTGGGAACTAAACACTGGGGGTCTTACGTTAGGCTAACCACCTAACTAGGACATATGCTTTGCACCCCAGGGCCCTCAGTCATGAAAACAGTTATGGGCACTGTAGGCCTTGGCCCACATGGGCTGTCGTGCCATGGAGTTTAATATCAGTGTAAAAAGATACATAAAATAAAATGAAAATAAATTTCTCTTGAGAAAAATAAATATACATGTGTTCATGATTATGTGTACATTCACTCGCAAAAAGAAGCAGGCCCGCATTCTTCTCTTATTATGTTGTACAGAATATCACTAAAATATTATTATAAATTGAATTAGAATAAAGGAAATTTTACTTTTTCTCTGCTAAAAAAGTTATTACAAGAGATTGTTAATGTTACGTTATATCAATCTTACAAAATTTTATTCATTAACAGTCAAATTTAAAAAAGGTAAAGCAAATCTTGTGTTTTTTAATTCGATTTTTTAAGCTAGAAACTAAATAATTCGAATATGGTAGGTCGTCACATATATCTCCTTGCTGTAGGATCTTTTTATCTTAGAATATAGTTTCAAGATATTTTTGAATTTTGCTATCTTGATATTTTCAATGATTTCCGGATACTTTCTAATCATTTTGCAAATCTGAATTGAATATATATTTTCCAGTACTCATAAGCACCAAAGCAATGCTAAAAATTTAAGTGAGAAAACTTCTTGTTATTTCATCCGAAAAAATTACAGTATATTATTCTATCACTCTATTTATTGTACTGCTCTGTTATGTATGTAATATTGTATTATTATTTTATTACATTACTATAAAAGTTACCAAAGCTTGAAATGCGGCTAGAGATTAGCACACGAAAAACATACTAAAACTTGCGAAAACTTGTAGTGCTATTTGATATTTTTATGTGAACGATATTTAATTTAAAGAGTGAATCAAAATAATTGATTCAATATTAGTTGGTATTTATATGTTACATACTTTAAGTTTCATCACAATGTGAAATTGAGAACACAGAATAAAAATGAATAAAGATAATTATTAAGATAATAGTAAAAAGATAAGGTAATAAAGATAACAAAATATAGTAAAGAAAATGAATAAAGATAAAGGGAAAGTATACGAATTCGTTTGGCTTTTTTAAACGAAAACAAAAGAATACTCGATTAGTTTCGATAACGTCCAAAAGAGGGCACTGTCATTTTCACGATCTCGTATTATATTAAATAGCAGATGAAATAAAATTTTTAAAAAAATGCCGTTGAAGGGAAAATAGGTTGTCAAAGCTTTATTCGTAGTATTTATTTCTTATGAGAAGTTTGTTATATTACAAACTTAATTTGCACAATCAAAAAACACTTAAATTATATTACAAAAATTTAAGTGAAAACTAACATTAGAACAAAACATTCATATTGCCGGCTGCAAGCTTATTTAAAACTTGGTCCACTTACGATTCTAATTTCCAAATAAAAATTTTCGGCAAAATCTTCCATTCGCCAAAAGAACTGTTCTAGCATTTTTTTTTTTTTTTGTTACGCACAGTCGAGTATTTTCTTTTACCTCGCCCTTTACGATGCAAGCAAACTCTCCTTATCTGTTCTCGATTTAGTAATTTTAAAATATTTTTGATTTTTGTATCATTTTCTATTTTTTCAACAAATGTAAGTTTGCTTGAAGTATTATCCCGAATATAACTAATATTTATCCCCATTGCTATTCAAACGCAGAAAGAAAACATCCGGAAGGAAGACTAAGACAACTTGGAGATTTTAAACTCCTGAATCACGATGAACCTCTTTACATTCCTCTGACTCAAGTATGAAGCAATCATTTTTTTATGTGCTTTTGGTTAACAAAAGTGTTTTATGCACCATTTAATTGTTATTTGTTTTAAATTTCATTCATGATATTTCCAGGAGCCAGCTCCCGTAACAGAAGATATGCTAGAAGAACAGGCAGAGGTACTTGTGCAGCTGGGAACTCATGCAGAGGGCGCTGCTCTCAGGGCTCGAATGCAAAGTGCATGCCTTATGTCTGATATGGAAGCTTTTAAAGTAATTTCATAAATGAAAGAATCTCTCTTTTCTTCTTTCTTTTTTTAAACATTAGTTGGTATGTGTTATCACAATCTAGAGAAAGTAATTGCAAGAATAATGAAAACGATAGCCAGTAATGAAAAATTATTATGTTGTTGTTACTTATGACACTTGGACAAGTCAAGCTCGCTCGCTATACCTTGGCAATGCGAATTTAAGTCAATAAGGAGCGTCTTTCGTTTTAATCAGAGCACCATGAAGGTGAAAGTGAGTCCTTGCTCTTTTTTAAATCATCCGATAGATGGCACCATCAGAGAATCCACTCCCTCAATTTTGACATTGATCTGAGGGTGGAGGAAATTTCTCCAGACCATTGCACTCATGGTTACTGCTCAACGAGCGACCACAGGACTATCGATTCCACAGATTTAACGAGCATGTATATCGCATGTACTCGGTGGGTCTTTGGCGGCATTGGGAATCGAGCCCCATCCTTCCGGGTGGTAGGCTGATACCCTAACCACTAGGCTACCACGGCCCTTATATTACGTTGTATTATAGTACATTGAAAATAATTGCGAAAAAAAATTGCCCAAACAGTGTTAACATTTTTGTCATTCACAACTATTTTTAATAAGTTAGGCTTAGGAATCAGTTCTGCCTGTTCTTTTTCTGTGAAAAAAAGAAAAATGTTCTTTTTTTTTAAATCAATATGCCTGATGAAAATTGTAGACTTACCAAAATATTCACCGTTTCTATCTTCTTTAATTAACTTAATTATTTCTAGAGCTGTTTTGCTCGAACAATAGCAGGCAGAATGCATTTCGTTTTTAATTCTGAATCACTCACATCCAATTCTGGGCAAATAAAAATATTTCTTTCAGGAAGCATGAAGTTATAAAATCGTCTGTTGCGCTTAGAATATTCAGAATCAGTTCTAACATTGTGAAAAAAATCTTCTTTTACTTTTACGAAATCCTTGACTTTAACTTTTTCTAATTTCGCCGTGTTGCCACTTCGTAAAAAAATAACTCTCAGTTGTTATGGAGAGCATTTGCATATTTTGCATAAAATTATATACATAACTCTGGCAAAAAAGAAAATTAAGTTAGAATAACCATTTTAGTTGCCTCAAATCCATAACATTATGCATTTAAGCTGCTCTTCAAACAGTCTAATATTTCTTTTAAAATCTTATTCGTTTTTATTTATGAATAATGTTTAATTTATTATTTTCGGACAATTTGTAGAAAAAAATATTCTTTCGTTCGTTATTGATTAATAGGTTTTTCGATTAACTGATTAACTTAATTATTCGATTAACTGATAACCTTAAACTTGCCTAATAAGGGGGTAGTCAAATGAATCACTTTCCCCTTATTAAGCAAGTTTAAGAATTATACGTAAAATTAATCACATTATTAAAGAAAACATTCAAATACTTAATTTTAGTGTTGATTATGATATTTTCTTAAGTATTCGGTAAAATCCTAAGAGAGCCCACGCCCTTGGTGATAAACTGAAAAAAAGCGTCAAGCCAGAACGAAATTCCAGAAATAATTTGGCTTACTATATCTAGTGTATTGAATTATGGTTATCAAGATTGGCGCAAACCACAATTATCGCCAACAAAAATCATTCGTGCCAAAGGTGTGGGCTCTGCTAGGATCCAACCGAATATTCTCTTTCTCAAAATTTTAATACAAGGAATTTTTGTTTTTATTTTTCTCCAGTACTTTATCAAAAATATTCATCAGTTCGTTTGTTCGATTCTCATCAGGTCGAGAGTAAATGCTTGCAATGATTCAAAATTTAACTTCAAACGTAGTTATAGGGAGCCTTGTTGTGAAAAAAATGACTTTGCATAACCTTAATATTTAAAAAATTATTGCATCAAGACAAATTAAACAAAAAAAATTTTTTGAGAAAGAAAATCACAACTTTTGCTAGTTTATCTATTAATATTTTTTCTTTCAACAATATATATATATATATATATATATATATATATATATATATATATATATATATATATATATATATATATATATATATATATATATATATATATATATATATATATATATATATATACATACAGAGAGAGATAAAAAGAAATGTCGCAACATCAGATATATGAAGTAAAATATATTCTAGTTTTAATTTTATAAGTTCTTAAGAAAAATTTTATAAAATGTGTTGAATGACAAAATATGTTTTATATTTGTAAGCTATATAAATTTGAAAAAATTTAACAAAATGATTACCAATAAATGATTTAAACTGGTGGACAAGAATTTATGTGAATATTCAATATTCACAATATTAATTTATTTGTTTTTGACTTATAATTTATTTATTGATTTATAGAATTAGCAAAAGTAGCATAGGTGTTTTTTAAATAATTCCTAATATTTTACTGTACATATAGAAATTTTTTTTATCAATAAAACACCTAAAAATAATTTTATTAAAATGCTATTTACTAATAGTCATGTGAATAACATTAATAAAACACCAAAAATAATATTAAGAGAGTAAATAAGCAGTATTAATTATGAATAAAACCTTCAAAATATTGCTTCAAAATAGTTAATAGGATAGTTTTAGTAAAAGTATACAATCTCATCAATTTCATAAAAACATATAATTGCAAATCTTAGTGAGTTAATATACTAATATAATTTGTAGGCTGCGAATCCAAAATCTGTCCTCGAGGACTTTGTGCGCTGGTACTCTCCCAGGGACCTCATTGAAGAAGAAGTTGTTGATGAGGAAACAGGAAAGAAAACAACTAAATGTAAGTTATAATTATTTATTTTTATACCAATCATCCCATTTATTTTTAGCCTACATTGCTTTGAAGTCATGTTTCAAATTTTTAAATTTATATTTTTTATCTCATTTTTGATTAAAAGATATAATTTTTATCATAAAAAATTTGAGAGAAAATTTCTGATTTAAGTAACTAAAAACAAGATTTTAAAGATTAAAATTCCCAGTTTTATTTTTGCTTGTTATACATTACATAAAAATAGGAAATAATTTAAGTAGAAAAAATAATACTGTCAACATTATTTATCTCATTTTTTAAAAAATTGACAGTTATTTTTTCTTTAAAAAGTTGCATTTTGCTTCTATAGAAAATTTCTGAGTGAAATATTTGAGCATAAAGATTTTATAAAGATTTATAACATAAAATTTTTTGACTTCATATGCATTGCATAAAATTGGAAACATTTGTAATTGAAGTTAAAACATTTCAATAAAATGTTTCTATTTCAATTAAACGATGCAGCAACTGATCATCAATTAATTTGCCGTTTGTATTTATATTCAGTTATACTTTAATACTTATCAAGTCCCTATAATACAATTCAGTTATACTCTTTAATAATACTTATCTGCAAATTTCCAAGGAATGCCAAATACTACAATTTTAAGGTTAAATATTTAGGCTGTACAATAATATCTCTAAATTGTTAATTTTTCTGTTTTTTAACATTTTATGTACATATTGAATATTAAATTTTCACCAAAATTCTAACTATTGCTTTATTTTGGTTTAAAATCACACTTGGGAATTAACAATATTATATTCTTTTGAATGCATCTTTGCGACAAAAAGTTTATATATTTTTTTAATAAATTTATAAATCTCCACTCTCTTAGGACTGAATTACAATGAAGAATCTTTCTTTACAGGGAATAAAATATAAGACATCTACTGGGACCAAATGAATTCATTATTGGAAGGTTTTACTGTAATTTCTGACCATAATTCCATAGAAACTTATGTAGTTCCTTAAAATAATGAAACAAACTTAAAACCAAGTGTCAAATTATGAGTTATATGAATCTCTGTCCTACCCAAAAGGACAACTATTTAATAAATCAAAAGTTGCTTGTATACTGACTTGTATATATATCATGTTACTCTCTGCATCAATTGTTTGTTACTATACATTATGCATTAGAAACTTGCATGCATCTATACATAATTATTTTGTATACTCTCTGAATAACATATTCTATATTTTATTAAAGGGTATTTCAGTGCACTTCACTCACTAAATATTGCCTTTTGTTTTGATATTTTAAAATCATACATTAAATACAATTTATTTGAATTTATTTATTAAAAAAATTTCTTAATGTGTTACAAAAATTACATTAAAAAAATGTGGAAATGTAGAAAATTTTCCTTCCCAATTGTTACAATATATGATTTAGTCAACTAAAGATATTCATTTTTATAGGTATCATTCTGTATAGAAACTCTGCTACCATTATCACAAGATTAACTCTCTCAATTATTGAATCAATGCTTGATTTCTTTTCAGAGTCATAAGAATCTTATTTTGGTCGATTATTTTTCAGCTATCTGTCCTACATTGCATTAGATAATGTGGATGATGTATAATGTGGATGATTGTAATTGTTTATTCTTGTCAAAACGCAAGTTACTCATTTCTCGCTTTACATTGCATTTGAAAAATTTTCTGTCTGTGCACTTTCCAGCTTTTGTGAGTTAGGAGCACCTCTAATCGACAAAGTGTACTCTTTAAAATTTTGGCTTATGTAATTCAGTCTCTGGCTTCACAGAATGTAGATATTCCCTTCCTACATTCTGGGTGTATATTTATCATTGCTAATGCATGGCTATGTTTCTTTGCAATATATGAATGTGGTTCATTAATTATCAAAAAAATTTTTGCTAGTCAAAAAATTTAATTTTCCAAAGTGCCTCATAATTGGTTAGGTTATTTATTACAGGGTGTCTATTTTTGTGATTTGAATCTGAATAAACCTTACTACTTGAAGACATTCTATCTTAATGTATGCAATCAGAAGCAGATGTGTTGGATAATATGGCTATTTTTAGTTAATATGGTGATGCATAATAAAAAATTATTGTTAAGAGCTGTGGCATAAAATGTGGATGATTGGGACAAATGGGGAAGAGGACCAACTCTAACAACTACCTCATAACTTGGCTGTAAGTTAGAACTACATAAAAATTTGTTGTTGTTAAGGCTTAATTCATTAACATAATTCTAAGGAATAAATGCAATATCTTGTGATGGAAAAATGTAGCTAAATTCATCATTGTATAGTCAAATCCAATTCAATACATTTTCACTGAGGATCATGTTTTTATTCAGATTTAAATGTATGCAGCATTGAAGAAAATAAATATATAAAAGCCAGTTTAATGACAAATTAGTGCTATCTTCCTTTTCAATGCATTTATTCCTACTTGGTACTTTATTCTCTTTCTCAAAGGTGTTTTTTTTTTTTTTTAAATTAGATGTTAGAAAAGTATTCTTACTCTCATCATAAAATTTTGCATAATCTTATTGGGTTTTAAGCCTAATTCTTGACTGTAGATTTAGTACTTTACTGTTGAGAAAGTGTTGTCATTAAAAAGATTAAGTAACTCAAATGAATCATGTAAACTTTAAAACTAAACACATCGACATTAATATTAATTTTGAAATTTATATCATTGTACTCTGTTTAATTCATAAGTATAGCCTAAGAAACATTTCAATCCTTATTTCTCTTACTGTTTCAGATTCCTTAAGCCAACGAATGCTCTTACCCGGTAACATGTGGCTCGAGGCATGGGAAAGTGCACGTCCAGTTCCAGCTAGGAGGCAGAAAAGGCTATTTGACGATACTAAAGAGGCTGAAAAAGTATACAATTTCTATTATGGAATTTGTACACACTTTAAACTGCAGTTTTTTTTTTTTTTTTTTTTTTTTTTTTTAAGTTTTTCATTTTTACATACTGTTTCATGATTTTCTACAATGATTATAAAACATGATAGTAATTATAAATCATTTTGTCATATCAATGCATTATTTTGTAATAGCAATATAGAAGATTGTACAAAGATCTTAAATTTTATTTCTAGAAGCAAGGAGATTAATTATTTGAATAATCTGTGAAATCTTTTATGCTGTTTTTAATTATTTATAATTATTTTTTGCAGATAGCATGCCAACCTTTGTGATGTTTGAAAATTCTTATGTTACTATTTTGAATTTCTTTCAAAGTTTATTTATTATTCCTAACAAAAAAGAATATTGTACTGGGAGAGTTCATTACATTATTTAAAAATCAAAAAGTATATTATATAATATTGGATATTAAAATGTTATTAATCTGTAATAAATCTTAAATTTAAGAAATCATTTTAATTTTAGAAAACATTCCTTATTAATCTTTCACTTAGTTTTCAATATTATTCAATTAATCATTTTTCGTGGCATAATTACTTTTAGGATAAATATACTAAATTGTTGTATTTATCATTAATGAAAGTCTTAAGTCTTTAAGCCATTATCTGCATTAGAAAAATAATTTTACTATATTTTTCACTCAAACCATTTTAAGTTAGTATAAATCCTAGAATATAGAGATTAAAGTTTTGATATTTACAAATCTTAGCATGTACATATTTAAATGTAACTTTATTATGTAATAAATTAAAGCTGCCAGTTTTTACTTTCATTGTTTATTTATGAAACATTTTATTTTGATTGTGTTTCGTAATTCCAAAAAGAAGCTTTTAAAATTTTGTATTTTACTATACAATGAAAGAAAAGGAATCTAAATGTTAGGAAGTAAATTTCTATTATTTCATAGTGTGCGTTTGGAATGTTTCTTAAATTCAACTAGACCAGAACAGATTCTGTTCTGTATTGTGTGATAAATGAATATCTGAATAATAGAATGCCAAATTTTGTTTCTTTTTTTTTACTTAATAAAATATTTCTTTTTAAATCTGATTGAAATGTTAATGATCTTAAACTTTAAAAAGAACTTTAAGATTCTCTACTTTTTTTATCACCTCTACCTACAATTTAAAATGTTTTATAATTTACAAAATGCAAAAAATAAAATATGGATTATAATATTGGTTATTATTTTAAGATTCTATGCACTGACTGTATAAACAATGAAGGTCTAAATATTAGAAAATAAATCATTGATTCTGTATATATATCTTTAACTTACAAATTATATTTTTTAAAATCATTCATTAAATTAAATTTAGTTTACTTTAAAGCTTCTTTTTTTAATATTATTATTTTAAGCTGTTTTCCTTCTCTTTTCAGGTTCTGCATTTTCTTGCTTCTGCGAAAGCATCAAGTGTAGTGACAAACTTATTACCAATGTTAGTCCACTGTGCTTTATTACAATTGGCAGAAGAAGGTAACTTCACCTCCACCAATTTAATCAAGAGATATACGAGACTTTTTTTAATATATAACTGTATAAAATATTATATATGAAACTTCTTTTAAAAATACATAACATTTTGTGATAAATATACGCGATATTTGATATTATTAAAAATTGTAGTTTCTTTGTAACATGTTTTATTCAAGTTCATATTCATTTTTTAGAGCAATCTTATTTAGTGATACATTTTGATTTTAATACCATAGGAAATGAATAATAACTCAATATTGTATCATATGCAATATTGAGTTTAGAGTAAGCAACAGAATTCCAAATTAAATTAGTGAATAAAATATTTTCTTTTAAAATTTGTTCTAACCTTCATTTATTCTCTAAATTATTGTGAATTTACTGTAAATACATAAATATAATTTTAAAATTGGAAAATTTTCAATTGAAAAATTATTTTGTGATTCTGAGATATATTTTGAGGTCTCTCGAGAAAATAAATTGTTCGATTTTTATCAGTTGTCTTCTTTATATCTTTTTAATCTAATGTTTTATTCATTAAATAATTAAAATATAAAAATATAGATACTAAGATTTTTTTTTTGCAATCAATTTTCTCCTTGACTTAAGCACAATGGATTTTTCATAAACCTTGATTTTGCTCATCTGGGCCTCTGTGGGAAAAAAAGATTCAAAATTAATATTTCTTAATCTCAACTTAGTCAAGTATATTGGCAAATAAATGTTGATTTTCCTATGTGTATCATATTTTTTGATTTTCTGGAGTTTATTGATTATTGGCAGCATTCTTTGTGAAAATTGCCTCATATACTGCTTAAAATATATTTATTTTCACTCAGAAAACTATAACAAAATCTAGTTGATTGGCATTTGAGGAAGGTACCGCTTGTCTGTGTGTAAACAAAATCTTGACTATTCATGTTTTTATAGAAAATTATGAAGTCACTATTTTATGGATACACCTGAGATTAAATAATAATTAAATTTCTAAATGTGTTGAATGAATATCATTGCTTGGCTTTGCTTGTGCATGTCAGAATTGTGCTCAGGTTTTCTAAAGGTATTGAATTAGTTAAAAAATCCATTTCCATTATTAAATGTGAAAACTTTTGATTGTTTCTTTTTCACATTTCCTGTTAAAAACAGTATTAAATCATTAAACTCAATACATTTTAAATTTTCATTTATTTAATTTAGGTTTTTTACAGTTTATTTTCAATAATTCTTTCATATCACAATCACAAACTTAAATAAAAAATAAAATGTTTTATATGTTAGTGATTTTAGTATACTTATTAATTGTTCAATTCTATTAGTGTTCAAAATGAGACATTATTAATCAGTTGTAGTCAACAATTTTGTAAGTAAGCAAGAAATTTTGTGTACCCTCTTTTTGAAGTCAAATTTTTTTTACTGCTTACTTTTCTTTATGCTTTTATAAAGTAGTTAATTTTTTATTATATATTTTTACATTTTTTGTGAATAAATATGTTTTACTATTTTCCATCAATGAAGAAAACTTGGTACAATTGCAATGTGTTAAATTAAATATTATTGTTCTTGATTATTTTATCTCATAAATTAAATACTTTTGGCCACAAAGCATAATCTTATCAAGTAATAGTATAATAACAAGTTTTTTTCATTTAATAAGACAACTATTACCCATGAAATTATATCTCCCTCTCGTTGAATGTTTTATCTCCATCATTCCAAGGAATTTAATTTGGCTCATTTTTACAAATTCTGTACAGTCACTTCAAAAATTAATATTTATTATAAAAAATCAATAAAGTTTATTTACTAATTACTTTTTGTCTGAATGAATTTTCAGCTCATTATATTCAGTATAAAATTAATAAATATTTTTTTTAAATTGCTTGCTGACATAAATTTGTAAGGAATTTATATTTTCATGAGTGCTAAAAATGTATAAAAATATTGTGAAGAAAGTTTTAATATGCTTTTCCTGTATTTATTTCATATCTTTGAAAATATCTGCTTATACATTTTTCTGGAAAGTTCATTTCATGGAAAAGTTTTAAAAAACTTATTTGGAATATATTTATTACATATGTAAACTTAAAAATCAAAGTTTTTTCTTGTTAAAAAATGTTAATTAACATTTTAAAGCAAAAAGTATTCATTTTTATTTGAATATTTAAAATTTGAAAAACTTATTTTATATATGTTTAGAAATTTTAAAGGACTTAAATTTACTATACTTCTTATCTATAAAAATATTCTTCCAAATGATCGGTTTTGTAGTATTATTGAGAATATAAATATCTTCTTAAACATAAATAAACTTTATTTAAAATTTTAAAATGAAAAGAAAACACTTTAAAAAATATTTCAAAAATTATTCATTATATTGAAAAAATATATTTGTTGTTATAAATTGTTGTTTATTTCTGTTTCATCATGTGTTGCATTAACTTTATAATAATGGCAGTATTTTATTTTCAGAGGAATGTCCTAAATCACTTCCTCTCAAGCTTGAAGAGACAGCAATGAAGGCTGCTAAAGTGATGAGGAGTCCAGAACCTAAATACGAAGTAAGATATTTCAATTGATTTTTTGTTCTATATGGACACTAGCCTTGCAGCTCTAAAAGGGTGTAAGGTTTTTTTAAATTTTCATCATTAAAATCTGTAAAAATTTATTTATTGATAGTAATGCTTATTTTCATTGGTCTTAAAAGAAGAAAATTTTCTTTTATTACAATACTAATAGATAGAAATTTTGCTCACATCTGTGTGATATTAATCCTCTGGATTTTTTTTATATAACAAAGCGCTTATATTTTGCCAATTTCTCTTGTGACTATTTTTTAAAAAATGTGATTAAATTATGTTCTTAACAGCTCAAAAAGTCCATTTCATATGTTTAAAAATTAAAAACTTTTTATCTGGAATTTCTTATTTTTTATATGGGATTTCCTTATAATTTGGTGAAATTTCAATAAAACTGTTAATTTATTTTTCTGTCCATTTATGTTGAAATCTATTTTCGATTTGAATTAATTTTTTATGTATAAAAGATCTTTTATTATAATTACATGAATTGTGTGTGAAATAGAAGTAATAACAAGGGTATTTTTTAAAATTTGAATATAAAATAAATTATCGGCAGTTAAGCTTTTTTTTAAAAAAAACTGTAATTTTGTAATGCAGGATTATGAAAATGATGTTTTTGATTTACATTACTATTAAAGATTAAACTTTTGTAATATTTCACTACTTATCGCAAAAATGTATCTCACTGCTGATACTACTTTAATGAGAAAACTTAATTTTTAAACATACTGTTATACTACTAAAGAATCCTACTTTCTATCATGTTTTACCCAATAAAATTTTTTAAAAAATTAAAAGATCATAACTTTATGTTTTTATGAAGATTTTCGTTTCCTCTGTTTTAGGCAGTCTTAAGATGTCTTTACCAAGCTGAAGTGATTGTTGCGCAGATTCATTCAGTGAGTACAAAATTTGGACTTGTATGCAATTTGGAAGAATTGATTGAACAAGATGGAAAAGGCTCATCTTGTTTAAAAGACAATGAGAAACTGGCTGAACAACAACAAGTCAGGAAATTTGTCTTAGACCTTCTTGATAACTATGAAGTGGATGTTCCCGGTGCAGGAAAAGGAGTTGTTGGCAGAAGAATTCGTAATTTGTTCATGGAAGCTCAAAGAGTAAGATCCTATGATTTTTATATATTTTATATTTATTTAAAAGCATTTAATGTCCTATGACACCATGTTATGGACACATTAACAGCTGAAGGTATTGAACTGTTAATGTGTTCATTAGATGGTGTCATAAGACATTGGGATTTTATTTTATGGTGCACTATATTAGCTTGACATCTAATATAATGCACCGTAAAATGAAGTATAGATAATACTTCAATAAAACATTTAATATATCTAAAATATAGGATACTTTTCTTTGATATTCATTCAAAATATTTTTAAAATTTTAAAACATTAATCAGGGAATTAGTTAAATGTAAATGAATTATATAGAAGTAGATGGGGGTGATATATCAGAATTATATTTACTTAAGAATTCTTTTCAATTATTTATCTTAAATTTGAAATTTAATGTCTTTAATGACAACCATATATTTGCTATTGAAAAATCATTTAATTCCTTAAAATGTATTTTATAATAAGATTTATTGACTTTTTTGTTATACTTCTAAGTGAAGAATTTTTCCTATTAATTAGCTTAGTTATTAATTTAATTATAGCCATACTAAAATTTTATATCTGTTGGATTTTTTTAAAGAATTTATTTCAAGAATTCTTTATAAAAAATCCATGATTTTTAAGTGATACAAAGTACAAACATTCTTATATTTTTATAATCTAAATTACTTACATAATGAAATTTATGTACTTTTAAATTGTGTAACGAAAAAGTTTTGTTTCTATGGTTTGGCTTACTTTTAACTTAACTGTTGAGTAGAAATTTTATTTTTTTATCATCTTTAACTTTTAAAGGAAATATTTAAGTTGTTTAAAATTTAATGTACAATAACAATTATTTCTTTCCTAGAAATTTGTGCAAGGAGAAATGTTTTCATTCCTTTCGATTTATTTTTCTTTAGTTTTATATTTAAGAAAAATCTTCTGACAAAAATATGCTGTTTGTTTATAATTAAATGAAATTTATTATTTTATTTTTTGTTATTTAAAAACAATTAACATTTGAATGAAACAAAATATAGAATATTCATATATGTTTATTTTTTTATAAATTATTTAAAGTGTAACATAATAAATATTTATATATACTTCATCATAAATTAAAAGAATGAAAAATATTTTATGTTTTAAATGGTAAATATGAATAACTATCCCAAATCTGTTAAACAAAATATTTTAATTGTTAAATTTTTTTAACTGCCTTTAAATAATTGGTTGGTTTAACCATGTCAAAAGTGTTCAGCAAAGATGCAATTTCAGTATAACTATATAAAAAATTTTTTTGTAGAATTTGAATTATTTATTATGATGCAATTAATATAATGAAAAATCAAGTATTTTTTATCTATGTACATGACTCTCAATTTATAAAAACATGAGACACACACATACATTTTTTCTTAAAATTTATATAAATTGCTTAAAATGTAACGTACAATAAAATTTATATATTATTTTATAAATTTGTGAGCTAAAAATATTTTTTCTTTTTTTTAATTAATTTTTGAAGCCTGGTGGCTTAGTCGCAGCGTTTCATGCTCCCATGACAAATGTCCGGGGTTCGATCCTCGGGTTGGGCAAGGTTGACTCAGCCTTTCATCCCTTCAGTGGGTCGATTTACTGAGTACCAAGCATGCTTGGGAACTAAACACTGGGGATCTTACGTTAGGCTGACCACCAAACTGGGACGTATGCTTCGGACCCCAGGGCCCTTGGTCATGAAAACAGTTATGGGCACTGTAGGCCTTGGCCCACATGGGGTGTCGTGCCATGGAGTTTAGTTTAATTAATTTTCGTTTTTATTTTTTATAATAAATTTTAATTTTATTATATTTCAATGAAATCTTAATCCGACTTGATTTATTTTAACTATTTATAATTTATTGTCTATAAAAATCTGTAGCTGTCGTACTATGTACAACTTGGGACATTCAAATTTTCTAACTATCAAATTTTTGTCTAAGCTATGTGTTAAATATAATAATATTTATTACAAAATAAAAATGTGGTTTTTTTTATAGTTTTTTAACTGTTTTTTTTTTAAACTTGTTTGTTTTATTTTTCCTTGATGTATTAAATTTGATTAGCAAAATTTATTTTTTAGTATTATTGAATAAAATTTCTAATTAAATTTTAGTTTTTATTGTGCACTCTCAATTTGTTTTTAATAAAATTCATAACACACATTCACATATTTATATTTTTAAAAAATTATTTAAAATTAAAGTTTAGTTTAAAATAACAGTATTGCTTAAGACTTAAAAATTAGTGAAGAAATGTTATTGTTTTTCTTAGTTAGTTTATTTTAATATTTATACCAAATGTGTTTATATTTGCAGTTTTAATGCAATTAAAAATTCACTATTAGAGTTGATTTTTTTTTAAATATTTCCAATTTGTTTCTTCTAAAAACATTACTTCATATAAGATGAAGATTTACTTGTAAAGACATGTAACAATAAATAGGATAATATTTTTGTCTTTCACAAAATTAACTCAGCATAATCTTAAAATTGTGTTTTAAAAATTCTTCATCACAAATGCAATATAATATTTTTGTATACTGCTTTATCAAATTATGGGAGGGGGAATGTTTTTGTTATTAATTGTGGTTCATATTAATAAAAAAAACATGTATTGTGCTAATTTTTTTCAACTTTAACTGAATTTTAATACAAAATATTTAAATTTAGTTTCTTAAACTAAATTTAAAGGAGTACCTTTTATATGAAAATTTTTTAGTTTTTAAAATATTCTCATCTTTTTAAAATTGCAAAATGCAAAATATGAGATTTACATGTTATGTCTCAAAAAAATCTAAGCAGTTTAATCTGCACAATGCAAAATATGAATTCTTAGTTTAGGGAAAGCTCTCTAACAATAGAAATATTTATTTACCATGCTATAAAAATTTGTAACTTAAATAGTGTTATCTTACATATTTTTATATCCTTTTATTTGACTATTTGAAATATTTATGTTAAATCTCTTGATTCTTTAATTTTTACTTCTTTAATTTTGTTATTAAATTAGATTTTTGAATAATTTGTATTAATAATGACATGGTATTCACATATTTTTTAGAATTATTTAAATAATTCAAATAAATTATTTAAATAGTTTTAAAAATTATTAATTATTTAAATTAATCATTTAAATAGTTCAAAGTATGATATACAAAACTGCTCACATACTAATTTATTAAATTATAAAGTGAAGGATTTTTGTCCTTCTCATTAATAAGTTTATTCAACTTTAATGTTTACCCTAAATTTATTGAGCAAACTGCAATTTTTATATAATATTTTTGAATATTTATTGATTTTTTTATTGAACATACTCAATTTATTTATAAAAATGTATTACACAAACCATATTATATTCAAACCATTTGTCTTAAAACAGATGTAAATTTTTTAAAGTGTGGTATGTGTGATAACTCTATGAAAAATGTGGATATTTTATAAATGTAATATCAATTCAGCAAATGTTTGAGCAGTCAAAACATTTATTTGGTGTAATTTAAATTTCTGAGTAAAATTCTTAGGTTACTTTTAATTTTCTTACCTTAAATACTTTTGTTGAAGCTCAGTGGCATAGTGGTAGCAATTTGCACTCAAACGGAACATGTCTGAGGTTGGGACATATGCTTCGCACCCCAGGTCCCTCAGTCATTGAAACAAATGTGAGCACCATATGCCTTGGTCCTCCATACAGACTGTCATGCCACTGTGTTTAGTTTTAAATACTTTTGTTAAATCTTTTGATTTAAAATTTAGTTATAGTGTTCATGAAATTTTACGCTATGATTTTTCAAGTTTCTCCAATTCGCTATTTAGAAAGATATGACATTGATATTTTTTAATTATTTAAATAATTTAAAAATATAATTTATGCAAAAACATTTATTTTAATACTTTATAAAATTTTGCTGTGAAAGAAATATTTTTGTTCCTATTGATTACTTTATTTTATATTTATTCTCCGTCTGTTGACTAAAAATGCATTCTATTCTTGAATTTTTTGTTTTAATTGTTGCTGAATGATTGAGGATTTGTTACTTGTAAAAAACCAGGTTTCATTCACTCACATTTTTTATGTCATATTAACTGCTGAAAGAATAATATATAATAACATTTATTTTGTGCATTGACAATGTAAGATATAAGATATATAAGATTAAAAAATACTTTAATTTCTATTTATGGATTCAATTTGACTAATTTAAATTGACAATTTTTTTATTCTAGTTCAGGAATTTTTTTATTAAATTAGATTTCTTTAGGAAATATTAATTGCTATTTTTTAAAACACATTATATTGAAGTGGCACAAAATGCAGAACAATAGTTTATTTTCTTTCAAAAGTTTATCTAAATTATTTCAGTGGTAATACATTTATTTACTGCATTATAAAATTGTGTATTCAAAAAATGTTTTGCTTTTATTAATTAGATGAATGTACCTTTATATGTCCACTGCAGAAAGACAATATTATAACTTCAGTGAAACTTTTCAATAAATTAGATTTACACTCAAAATTTGAATATTTGGTTTTAGTATTTATACTAAATTATTCATTTTAAATTAAATAAATTTGGTTTAAATATTAATGTATATTCCATTTTCATTATTTACATGCAGGCTTCTCAACTCATCATGGATGAGAAACCTTTGGGGGCTCCTTCAACCCCTACTGAATCCAACCCCAATCATTCCACCCTCTCAGAGTTCCCAGCACCTTCTGGCAAAGAATTTATCCTCCGGACATCAATGTCGAGACCCCCTGGATGCACAGTAACACCCCAGCGTCTGTACGCTGTCATCACTCGCGAAGAATTCCGATTGGCTGGCGCTTTCAGTGAAGACACCACCTTCTTGTGATCAAATTTGGTCACTTTTTTGTGATATTTGTATAAAATACTTTTAAAATATTTAAATGCAAAATTTTTGTTCTCACTTATGGTGATGTTGTTTTAGTGTCATATATATACTCATCTGTATTTTTCAACGAATAGATGTGTAAATTATCAATCGGTTATGGTTATTCTCAGAAGAGGAAGATTTCTTATTTTGTAGGGTTCAATATTTAATTTGGCGAATTTCATCAATTTCATATTTGAGCCCCAAAAGCAAGAGGTTTATTAAAATCTGTTGTGTATCGATAGTTAAAAATTTATAAATTATTCCTATAATAATGTGTATTGTGCATTCAGATTTATCAAATTTTATAAGGAAAGTGTATTGTTGAAATTGTATTATAATTATCAATATAATATGTACACCAACCTTATTGAATAAAATTAAATATTAATTTTCTATTGGACTGTAATTTTCAATTACTTGTGTACTGTGTTAAATTTTTATTTTATTTACTTTTAATAATTTTTAAATATCACAGTTATTATAAACATATTTAGTTTTTTTCTTTTTATACCTGTTTTTTGATGAATACAATTTTTTTTTTTAAATTTTGATGTTTGATGCATATATGTTTTCAAATAGATAATAATTTCAATTCCCTATCCTATGTTACATAAAATTAATTCAACCAGGACTTATAATACTAATATGACTCAAATCTCTTTTAGTATCTAAAATTGTAAAAATTTATATCTACTTAAATTCTAATTTATATTAATTTATTTTATTATTTTTATAACTTTGGAAATATCTGAATTTAAGGATAAAATTAGGTAAATAAAAATATTTATACTTTATAACATTAATTCTAATTTTGGTTTGTAAATTTTATAACATATTTTTACTAACCGGTAGTAAAAATATAGTTGACTATTATAGAAGAAATATATTTTAAAATTAACAATTTATAAAACTTAGATTTCTTTATAAATTTTAAAACTTAGTTATCAGTTTATTAAGTTTTACCATGAAAAAACAAGTAATTGATTTCTTTAAATATTTTCTAAATTTTAATATTTATAGTTTAAGTAATGAAAAAACTAAACATTTATAAGCAAAAAAGTATTCATTTCCAGTTGATCTTACTTTGGTTCAAGTAAAAAATAAATAAAAAATATTATTAAAATATATAATAAAAAAAGTTTTGCTAGAAATTTTAACAGACATAAATTTATGTTTGAAATAATTTTTTATTAAATTTTTTAAATATTAAAAAAAAAACTTTTTTATTCATCGATTTATACATTTTTTGAATTAATATTCATGTCGTCTTCATAAAAAATTAGGATAATGTAAAATAATCTTTATTTGGGAATGTTTTTCAAATGTTAGATAAGTAAAAGATTATTTCTGATTTTACTAAATTTATATGAAAAAAATATGTAGTTAAGAGATCTACATACATAAATCAAAAATAAGAAATATTGATATATTTGACCAGTTAAAATTTTATTGATATTAATTTTATACCCAAGCTGAGATTTCTTCAAGAAGAATCAGGCACACAACTCAGAGAAAAAAATTAGTTAAGAATTTTTAAGATAAATTAGTATATCAGATTAAGAGTAATGCATAAGTTGTTAAAATTGTATTTAGAGTGTAACAGGATTTTTGAAAAAAAGGAAAAATTTTCTTTTTACTTATATTTTTTAGAATGACTAATGAATATATATTAAATTAATGCAAATCCAACTTTTTTTTTTTTTGGAAAAATTATAGTAGTGTGATTTCTGGATTCACACACTAAAAATAGACCATTTTGAAAAGAGTTGCGATTCATATTATTTAATACTCTCGTGCGCCAATGACTTTTGACTTGAATTGTATTGTTTTCTTCAATCCAGTATCGCACGCAAAGGTAAATGGAATCATTAAAAATCGTCAAGTAATATATGTTAAGTTTGGTGATTAAATTTATACTATGATGGATAATGACATTTGCAATATTAGAAAGGATTGTAAGTATTGACGATTCGGTGCTTGTGAATGCGATTAAAATTTCAAAGCAAAAACAGAATTTTATTGCCATCTATTTTCATGAATTGAAAGCTGGTCGCCTGACACATAAACCGGATGGAATTTATATTTTAATGGAGGAAAATTCGACACATATTTTTGATTTCTCAGATTACGAAATGCACTAGATTCTCGTTTTTATGAACATCGAATTTACGAATACTTGAGTTTTTACGAACTAGAGACTGCTCCCTACTTTGATACCAGAAACAAATGATAATTCTAACTCCCATTTATGCACTAAAATTTTCAAGAATCTTTTTTCTGGACTTTCATTTTTAACAAATTTTTTCTTGTTCTTATAAAGTATTGATCGTCATTATTTAGCTGTGCGTAAATTTGTAGAAATAATTAACACCTTTCTAACACAATAACAATTTTATTAAAAACGTGCTACTACGCCGTTAGCAGGACAGAATAAGAATTATGCTCTGCTGGGGAAGAGAGAGAGAGAGTAGCCTGACGTCACTGCTCCGGGTAGTCAGCCAATCACTGTAAAGCGAAACATGACGACATACCTGCGCTTTCAGAGATGCGCGTTAGAGAGTGCGCCGAATTTCAACTGATGAGAATGAGGCGAAATTATGACGTCGGAACACTCTCTCTGTACATTCGTTATAATCTGATATTTTTAAATTTTTTAAAATATTTTGATATTTCTTATATAACACCGAGGAAACTTGATTCATTATTAAATAGAGGATCTTGGATATCAGGCATTTGAAGGGAAAAAGTGGTGTCGAATTCAACTCTTAACATCCTCGTATTTAAAAGCATTTAAAAAAAGATTAATCTTTTGCTCTATACGTGAGAACATAAAAAGGAAGAAAAAACATCCTTGAAAGTTTGAGCTTTGTTAAATTGAAGTTACTTTCGTTTCATTTGAATATCTCAATTTATTAGTTTCTTTTGTTGAGTGGGAAACTGAGCTGGTTCCGTTAGTGATTTGTCGCAGTTGAAACGAACGTGTAGGATATATAAAAGAAAATTCTAAAAATAGAGACACAAATTATGTTGTTGTTACTAATGACACTTGGACAAGCCAAGCTCGCTATGCCTTGGCTATGCGAATTTAAGTCAATTGGGAGCGTCTTTCGTTTAATCAGAGCACCATGAAGGTGAAAGTACGACTTTTGCTCTTCAAATCCTCCGATAGATGGCAGCACCAGAGGATCTACTCTCTTAATTTTGGCATTGATCTGAAGGGGGAGTAAATTTCTCCAGACCATTGCACCCACGGTAACTGCTCAACGACCGACCACAGGACTTTCGATTCCACAGATTTAACGAGCACCTATATCGCATGTACTCAGTTGATCTTTGGCGGCATTGGGAATCGAACCCCACCCTTCCGGATGGAAGGCGGATACCCTAACCACTAGGCTACCACGGCCCTACAAAAATTTGCAATTCCAAAGAATAGTTTCTCAACAATTTGAAAAAAATCGAAAATAAAAATCCTTGGAAAAGGAAACAGTATCAACAAAAGTGTTCCATTTCGAAAACATTGCAAAAAAGCAAAACATTCGAAACTAGAAAAAAATTTGCTTGCTTGGTTGAGTATAATTAAAATAATGAATATGCTTGTTGATGTTTGGTAGGACTTACAGAATCCGTCGATAACAAAACAATAACAAATATTTATTTGAGCTCGATACTGAACGCGGACTATACCGCTACAAAAAAATACAATTCTAAATCAAATTTTTTAGAGAGAAACAAGAGCGAAGGAGGTTGCCATAATTGTGACGCACTTTATCGCCTGATGAACTATTTTTCAAGGCGGCCACAATGGTAATGTCATGAAAGAGAAATTTAATTACCTTGCTATGAAATTTGATGTTATAATGGAAAGAAAGAACATTGCAATCCCTACTTTTGGAATACGATCCCAAAGATGTTTTCAACATGGAAGAGACAGGTTTGTTTCTTGAGATTTCACACGAAAGAAAGCTTAGCTTTAAAGGCGATGAAGGTAAAAAAACGAAGCAAAAGATTAGTATTGCTGCCAACCAAGAACTGAAAAATTGCTTCTGCTTTTCGCAGGAGAATATTTAAAGGCTAGATATTTCAAAAATATCCAATAATTCTCAGTAGCATATCATTCTTACATTATAAGGATGACAAAAAAACATTTATGGTAATTGGCTGAGAGACTTTGATGGAGAATCGTGAAGTTCTCTTATTTTGGATAACTGCACAGCTCACATTGAAGTCCTGGATCTTGAATCGATTCGTGTGTTATCTTCCACATAATCTAACTTCTATTTTATAACCCATGGAACAGAACATAATAAACTTCAAGAGCAAATTTCGCAGGGTACTTTTGTGAAGAGTGACTTGTGTGTGGATGTCGAGAGAAGGAAAAACAATATCGAGAGCAATTCAACATGCCGGTTTTATTTATTAAAAAAAATCATCATAAATGAAGGAAGCCAGTGTTGTTTACTAGAAGAGCTAAGTGAGCTCCAGTGGCTCAGTAGCTTCACGCCGCTTCCCGTAAGCTCAGCAAAGTGAAGCATCATTTGCCGCGGGCAGTAGTTGGGAGGGTGACCATAATGTACTCTTCTTCACTGGGTTGCTGGAACTCCGTGGGTTGGGGACGTGTCCACGTTCATATGTGACGTCCAAAGTCCTTCCGCTGGTGTGGAGAGGAGGGTGCCAGCTCAGGTGTGGCCTCGTCACCTGACCGTGGTTCAAAATGACGAGGCACCTTAAAATGAGCAAAAGTCGTACTTTCACCCTCATGTTGCTCATATCCAAACAAAAGACGTATCCTGTTGACTTAAATCGCACAGCCAACGGCATAGTGAGCTTGGCTTGCCAAGTTTCATGGGCAACAACAACAGCAACAACAGAAGAGCTAAGTGAAGATGAGTCACTGGTGCATGAACTCTGACAAAGAATTTTTTTGCCGCCTGATTTCGAGAATATTTTGAATATGGTTTCATGCATGTTATGGACGGAAGAAATATCTTACAAAGAAATTATGGAGAATGTGTAATCATATTGAAAATGAAAAGAACTTTCAGGATAAGAAGATGGTGTAGTACTAAGATCGTGTCTGGCAAAACAAACAACTGAATATGGATAACCAAGACTAACGTACTTTTTTTAAGAAGAAAAAAACAGCGAAATACTTTTATACAGTGAGAAAAACGGAAAAATATATTTTCAAATAAATATAATTAAATTATTATTTTGCTTGATTTCTCATCAATAAAATGAAAGTATTGGTAAATATGAATCTTATTTTGTATTCATTTCTTATACTGCATTCTGAATAATTTTAATAGCATTCAATTCAGAAAGAGAAAGTAGTTTGGGACAAAAAAATTCAAATCTTAATAATGTAACACATTATTCTTCGATTTTACGAATTATTTTTTCGCGATTCTTAAGAGTTTGTGAAAACGAGCAAATGTGTTTCTTATAATCGATTCTAAACAGTTTTTGTAATAGTATAAAAAAGCGTATGTTTGTAAAGTTGAAACAACAAATCAGCAATTATCAATATATCAATTTTATATTTTACGATCATTTACTTAAACATTTCTTAGAAATGTTCTACTGATCTTTGCTTGTTCGTTAAAACGAATGTCTACTATAAACAGACATTCCACTTATCGTATTAAAAATTCTTAAAAGTTAAAAAAAGATAAATTTGTTAAGTTTGGTGTCATAAAAGCATCTCAATTTATCTAAAAAAAAGGCAGAACTGATAGCTGAATAGTTAGTGCTCCGGTCTAATTCAACAGTTCGTGAATTCCATTCTCACCTCAAGCTTGTATGCTTTAAGTAGTTTGAAATCCATTTTAAACTGTAGGCTCTGGTTGGATAACTCTCGTGTGCAAAAAGGTGACCACAAGACAATAAATCATTTGTGTTTCTAATAGTTCTGAGTTCATTTGTCAATCTGTTTCAGGACATTTTCTTACTCGTAGATAACTTCTTTTAGTTGTCTCATGCGATATGGCAACAGGTGTTTGATACATGTGGCAATAACGCATCGCTGATTGCATTTTTTTCTCGAACTTCTGTTGAGAAAGGTCAAACGTAAAGTTAATGTAAAATCACCGTAGTGGCCAATGAAACATGGCATCGCACCACACTGACGTCGTTGTACTCAAAAATGACACGACCAACATTATTCTTTCACACATTTCAGTCTAACTCAGTTATACGAGGTTTGTCCGGAAAATACGTATAAAAGTTGAATAATAACTTTATTTTACTGTTTGCAGTCACCGCCAGGTGGCACTACTGCTGTAACCAATCCCATCAACGCTCAGTTCGAGTCAGACCACTCTGTGTGTAAGTAGGAGTGTGCGGCTGCTTGTTGAAAGTTACTCTTTTTCACCTGCCGTCGGCATGGAGCTCTCTCTCTGATTGAGGAACAGAGCCAGAGAGTGAACGGAAATTTTTACGTTGAAGTTTTGTCACGTCTCAGAGCTCGTGTGGCCCAAGTTCGACCGGATTTGGCAAAAGGGGATAGGTGGATGCTTCATAACGACAATGCGCCCGCTCACACGTCGATCGTTGTGTGTGACTTTTTGGCCCGAAGCTCAATCACCGTGACAGACCATCCGCCATATTCACCCGATTTAGCCCCTTGTGACTTCTTCTTGTTCCCTAAATGCAAAATGGTGCTTCGGGGACTGCACTTGGGAGATGTAGAAGGCATCAAGGCAGAAACGACACGGCAACTTAACAGCAGCACAACTGAAGACTTTCAACAAGGTTATCAACAGTGGAAACGGCGTTGGCAGAAGTGTATCTCGTCTCAGGGTGAGTACTTTGAAGGAGACCATATTGTAATACCTGAATGATTGTAATTTATTAACAGTTAATTTTGGCAATTTAACTGATTGTCTAGACTGTTCTCCCTTTGAACTAAGCGCATCAGTAGAGTCAACAACAGGCGAAACAATTTTAGGGGTAAGAGTTTTTATTCTTTGTGTGATTCTACATTTATAGGAAATTAAATTTTCCATAAAAATCTCACATTGTTCGACTTCCCTCTCAATATCTTTAGCATCGATAACACTAAGCAGTTCATTATCAGCAATTTTAAGACTATCAATTTTGTTAATTAATTGATTATTTAATATTTCTAAAGTTTTGACATTAGTTTCATTAAGTAAAGTGACATCTAAGTTCTTAACAAATCTAGTAGCACTGCTCTTAAGAGCTTTACGTTTGTTCTTAATTTTTTCGGTATCCATATTAACTAATATATAAATCAAGAATAAACAACTCACTCTAATTATTCTCCAGTAATAAATATCCAATCGTATGGAAGAAGCAACGATATTCCCACAACAGGCGGAGAACTATAAATGAAGCACAACAGAATGCTGATCGAATCAAACTATAACAGCAATGCAGGCTTCCCTATGATTTACGAATAACGAAGTGCAGAGCCGTTTCCCGGCCGATGCACCATGAAAAAAAAAAAAAAAAATATATATATATATATATATATATATATATATATATATATATATATATCAAACTAAAAACTAAATATATCCGGTGAAGGCACTGCATAAGTATACTAAATAAATACGCAATTGAAAACGTAATTAATATTTAATAACAAAAAAAATAACAAATACTTTTGGCCGATTAAATCGACCCGAGCTGAGAAACATAGTTCTACAAAAGCAAGCAAAAACAAAAGTGCGACTACAAACTATATAACAAATACAAGTTGCAAAGAACGCCCTCTGGCGTTCAGGCAGGACCAAGTGGGTTGCTGCGGATTGATATTTTCCACATAGGGACCCGTTTATAGGGTAGGCAACCATTCACACCTCATTCATACAAGGAAAGGACAAAGGCAGGATAGATAGAGAGAGAAAGTACATCCATGCCCCTAACCGGGATTCGAACCCAGGACCTCCTTATCCGTAATCAGGCACGCTGACCACTAGACAAGTTGGTCGGCTTGTGTAGCATGTTATGCACAAATGATTCACGTCTAACCTTTCTCGTTAAAGGGAGTTTAAATCGAATAATAAGCAAGAACTATGCTATGAACGATATATGTGCTTTCTTATTAAAATCAAATTAAGACCACTTTAAATAAAAAAAAACTTATACAAATGTAATTAAAAAACAGCTAATTTCAAATAAATCAAATAATTCCAAAAACAGTTTTTTTGCATATTTATTCATTTTAAAAGCTATTTGAAATAACATTTTTTTTGTTCAAAGGTCAGTAAATTTAATTTTATGAGAACACAATTGACACAATGTGCAAACGTACGCGAAAATGATTGTGAACAGCACAAATCATTATAAATTTCGCAATACAGAAACATAACGCTGGGAATCAACGCGTTATAAGAGGGGGAAACAGGTGTTATACGAGGGACATGAAATTGCGTAATGAGAGTACCATGTTATAGGAGGAATTGCTGTTTGTGTATATATATAAATCACTTTCGCTTCTAGCAGTTATCTCGTAATCTTGTTTTAAGCGCTTTATTGGTAAGATTCTGTCTCATAAATACATGAAAATCATTTTTGCATGGAATAAAATGGTGTGTAAGCTGGACAACCTCTCTTATCTACGTCACACTCCAACATAGGACGAATACAATACATTATGGAATTTTAGGGGCCGTGGTAGCCTAGTGATTAGGGTATCGGTCTTCCGTCCGGAAGGGTGGGGTTCGATTCCCAATGCCGCCAAAGACCCACTGAGTACATGCGATATACGTGCTCGTTAAATCTGTGGAATCGAAAGTCCTGTGGTCGGTCGTTGAGCAGCTACCATGTGTGAAAATGGTCTGGAAAAATCGACCCCCCCTCTTCAGATCCATGCCAAAATGGAGGGAGTGTATCCTCTGGTGCTGCCATCTATCGGAGGATTTGAAGAGCAAAAGTCGTACTTTAACCTTTATGGTGCTCTGATTAAACGAATGACGCTCCCAATTGACTTCAATTCGCATAATGAGCTTGGCTTGTCCAAGTGTCATTAGTAACAACAACAGCAAATGCTTTGTCGGCAAAATGATATCTCTTGTTATAATAGCACAAAACAACATGGAAAGATTCTAAAGCGGAACATTGGAAACATTTTGTAAGCAAGTATTTATAATTCCAAGAAATAAAATATATTATTGACTCTGATTTCGAAAACTCCTTCTCTGGCACATGAGAAAGCAGCGACATCTACCGTGGCACCACAAACACTATTCTCGAACTAATTATATAAAGATTTTTTACATTTTTGTTTATTACTTTACAATACAAAGTGAAGAATTCGTTGTTGTTGTTTACTAATGACACTTGGACAAGCCAAGCTCGCTGTGCTATGCGAATTAAGTCGATTGGGAGCGTCTATCGTTTCAATCAAAGTACCATGAAGGTGAAAGTACGACTTTGCTCTACACACATGCCATAGGTACCCGTTTGTAGGGTAGGCCACCATCCACACCTCATTCATACAAGGAAAGGACAAAGACAGGATAGATAGAGAGAGAAAGTACATCCATGCCCGAACCGGGATTCGAACCCAGGACCTCCTTATCTGTAGTTAGGCACGCTGACCACTAGACAAGTTGGTCGGTGAAGAATTCGTAATCCCTGTTAATATTTCATATTTCAACAACCAATCTTTTTTTCGATGAAGTTGTTTTCCAAACTTGTCTAAATCTTACACACACACACACACACACACACACACACACACATATATCTATATATATATATATATTATATATTTTTTTAATGAAATTTTTTTTCTTCTCTTTTTATCGTCCTAGGAAAAATAATTTTATTTTAGTGAAATCTATAGAAATCATTCTTAAAATTCATAGAATGACAAGAATGAATTTTAAAAGCGTGTATTCAATTTTTCTTTTTAAATAATTGAACTCAGCATTTTTTTCATTTAATATATCTCCTACTTAGCCTCTCAGGAAGGGCGGGAACTTTCAAATATTGACACCTGTTCTTGTACAAATATTGACACCTGTTCGAACCTGGAAAGCATCTTTCACTTCTTATCCAATCACTCTTCACTGAAGCTTTTTTCCCACGATGTGATTTCTCCTTATATAGCGATGGCAATCTTTCGAAAATATCACACAGCCGCTACCGACCGACCATGAGGGCAGCCATCTTGTTTCTTCTCTTCGCCTGCACAGTCACGCTTGTAAGTACTTCCTCCGCATTTCCTTTTTAAAAAAATCCTTAAAATTTTATTATAGGTTTATAAAGTCAGGTAGTGCGCATATATTTATCTATGCGAGTGTTAAACGGGTGGAATCTCGTATCCAGAAGGTCGCGGGTTCTATATTTGAACCGGAGAAAAAAACTGCCAATATCGTTATGATGATAAGTTTTCCAACGCTCCTCTTTTCTGATTCTTTTCTCCTGTTTTTTCCCTTTCCTGCTACCAAATCTTTAATTATTCTTAAAATATAGTTTATAAGCTTTACATAGATACCTAAATTTAGCCTTAACTCGTAAAATTAGTGATTTTATAGCAATTTTAAAATTACGTAGTGGTTTTTAATGGCGGCTGCCTGTTAGGGCTAATTTTAAAATTTTAATTTCCTCTTCTTAAATTTTTAAAAGCTCTTTAACCTTCCCCTCCTCTCTTAAATACCCCCCTCAACTTCCTTGAATGTTCTATTAACAAAAATAGTTTCTAAATTTTTTATTTCCGCAAAATAAATTATTCATCATTTTATTCTAGAATCAGTCATTTTCAGCTATTAACCACTTTACGAATTTTTCTAAATTTTTCTAATTAATCTATCATTATAAAACCACTTTTAATTAATTAAGTATTAACTATATTTCTCTCCGCCACCATTTTTTAAACAATATCTTCATTCATATTTTTTTAAAAAATCAAAGTCAAATTTTTCCAGTGGTGACATAATTTTTGGGAATTTTTCTAATTTTTTTAAATGATCAAGATTTTTTAAAACCACTTTTTATAGACAGCTAAATATCTAAAATTACCTCCGCCATACTTTTTTAACCATAAAAAAATTTAATTTCTAAGCTATAATCCATCTTTTTAGAACTTTAGCACTAAAATGCTAACTCTTGTTTTTTGTGAATTTTTCTAATTTTTTGGGATAACTTCTCGCTTTAAAACCTCTTTTTTCCTAAAATATACCCAAAAACCTTCTCTCCGCTGCAAATTTCATTGAAAAATTCAAATTAGTTCAGAAATAACAAGCAATTCATTTTTTATTAACTGTCATGGCGGATACAATTTTGTTACCTTTTCACGCTAAAGTGAAGAGATCGGTACGAAGGGTAAAATGCGCCAAGCAGGCGATAAAGTGGTGCGATAAGTTCGTCAAACTGGTTTAACGGTTCGGATTACGTATGTATGACCTACTTTTTGTTTATTGGGTAACGTGATCGCGTGACATGCGCGTTTTGTATGTAACCCTTGAAACTATTTTAGAATAATATTTAATAATTGAGTTTCAATATTCGAATTTTGGAGTTTGTGTGTTGCTAACGATAATTAACTCTGGATGAGAATGTATTGAACTTACGTTTTTTTTATTTAGAGCGTGATGGTAGTAAGAAAGTAAGTATATGAGTTTTTAAGTTGTGTGTATTGCATGTTAGTGTTATTTATTTATTTTATTACATTACATATATTCAGACTTGTATGCTTGATTCTTGAGATCCGCTTGTAAGTCTTCGTCGATAATAGGACAAATAGCACAATAACAGATGTACAACCACAGAAGAATAACGAAGAAAACACCCAGGGCCACGGTGGGAATCGAACCCACACTCCTACGCTCTCAAGCGATTAGCGGTGATGCTTTAGACCACTCAGCCACGGAGCGCCCATGTTAGTGTTAGAATGTGCCGCGTACTGAAATTTCTTTTATGTGGGTGCCATTGTTCGGTATATTAAAATTCCAGTTTAAACAAAATGTGAAATTCGTTAACGTTCGAAATTTAGTTTTTACTGCCCGGTTGGCACTGCAGTAGGTAGCGCTACACTGATGTTTTTTTAATAAGGTGGGCGCCATTGCTCGGTATATTTAAAATTCGAGTTTAAACAAAAAGTGAAATTTGTTAACGTTCGAAATTTAGTTTTACTGCCCGGTTGGCACTGCAGTAGGTAGCGCTACACTGATGTTTTTTTAAGGTGGGCGCCATTGCTCGGTATATTTAAAATCAAGTGGATAAAAATTTCCTTTCTATTTATTCAAATTTTAAAACTTCTACAGTATTTAATTGTAATGAAATATTCAACTTTTTAATATTTGGAATTCGAAAAAACGCGTGATTTCAAAGCTGAAGTTCGAACGCGATCGTTATTGGTTAACATTTATCGCGCGTAGTGACGTAATTTAGGTTGGCGACAAAGCTGTAGAGCTGTGTGCCAAAATTTGAAATCGCGCCAATCTTGTACCGATCTGATAACTTTTACCCAAATTATTCATGCAACCATTTTGTCTTGTTTCATTCGTAAACACTGTCTAGTGGTAAGCCCTAAGTCCTGCTTACGCCAATCATTAAAAACTTATCTCTGCTTTTGCCAACCCACATTTTCTGAGTTTTTTAATAGATTTTAGTTATAAATCACAATAATTGTAAATATAAGCTATATTTGTGGGTTTTTATTGGAAATTTTTGTTTTTGCTGTAATTTTGTATATTATTATTAAGTTTTTTATTACTAATAAAACCACTAATAGTACTATTGTTCAAAATACTTTTACTTTTGTTCTGTATATAAAAGATAATTCCCACATAATTTAATGTTTTCAATTGCCTTGTAATTGTTTATGTCATTTATTTCTACATTGATATCTCATGCTGATGCCAGCCCTTCAAAATTTAGAATTGTGGTAAAACTCAATATTCTGAATTGTTTTTTATATCCAAATTTAATTAACTGATATTTTAAGCTAAATTTTACAGTCAGTGTTGCTTTTGGTGCTATTATAATCATTTTATACAGTTTCTATAAGTACCATGCCAATGTCAACATTGGGAATTTTTGCAAAACTAACAACTTGTATTAAAATAAGCTATTTTTGCAATTATTAATTTTTGTTAAAACTGCAATTACATATTCTAATTGAACTTTTGTATCACTAATATCATTTTAAGTAATTTTATACATAATATATCCCATAAGTCACTATTCTGTTTAAATCTTTTTATTTTTCCAGTAGTATTAAATCTTTGATTATAAGTATTGTACTTTGGATTTTATCTGTTAATTACAATATCTTTGGGAAAAATTTACTTATTTGTACCAAATATTTGCTAAAGAAATATCTTATACTATATATTATTGATACATATATTGTTTATTTAAATACTACACTTTACTACTATTTTTCTTCTGTCCAAAACAACACAAACAATGATTATGTTTTAACTCAGCTTGTAATGTGTCTATAAGTACTATTGTCTTTTAAGTGTTCAAATTTATTTTTTGTATTTTATAATTTATTTCGCTATTATAATAGTTTGTTTCAGTTATTTTCCTATTTGCCTGAGTAAATTTTAAACTATATTTCATTGTTAACTCTCAATATTATCATATAACTAAGAATTTACAACTATATTACTCACTGTATATTAGTATTAATTTTTATCTCAATAATATCACATAACTAAGAAATTTAAAACTATAGTTGCTTAACTGTTATCATATTTTCTTAAAATTGATAATTGTACATGGTTTTCTATTTATAATAACTTTTCCACAAAACACATTGATTCTTTTGGAATCAATTATTTCTCTGTCCACATACAGCACATACAAATATTATTGGTTCAATAGTTACTTATCATTTATTAACTGTTCAACAACCAAGTCTCCGTTCACTCAACTATATCTTTAGCATCTCCAGTTATCATCACTTATAATACTATCACAATTAAACTTTTGACTATCCGGGTAATTCATCATGTCTGCTTCAAGGAAAGAAAATTCCTTTCCTTTGATTTTTCCAACAACTTCACTGTCCCAGAACAATATCCCAGGCAATAGTGCAACAATCAACTCAACTAAAAGTTCTCAAGCCCAAGTTTCTCATGACCCAACACTGAATAAACCACTACCACCAATACCTGCGGAAGATCCAAAGGTAATCCTAGAGGAAATAAGGAATATCCTAATAAGCAAGCGCGGAGACAAATTTCACCTCCCTAAAGATGTTAGGGCAAATGGTCAAAAACTTCTTGATAAACTGTCAAAATTTGTCACCACCCATTACATTCAACAATCAATACAAAATGAAGACCTAACAATGAATATTATAAGATCGAATAATGAACTCCAACACCTGAAGAATAATGTCATTCCAGACCTAATAAACAAACTCGATAATCTTAATGTTTCACTAACAATTACTCAGCAGCAACAATCTCCAGTTCATCAAACCCTCCCGGAAACTAAGAAATCTTACAGTGAAGCCCTCCAACAGAAACCATCATTAATAGTCAAGAACATAAATAATGAAGAGATTTCCACCAAACTTAAACAAATCAAAACCAATATTAGACCAAAAGGCATTTATAAAAGGAACAATTACTTGGAAATTAAATGTAGAAATTTTCAAGATTTAAACGAACTAACAAACAAACTTAAAGAACAAAATATTGCAACAGAAACAAAGAAACCCTCAACTCAGAAATTAATCATCCTAAACACTCCAGCACAAACAACCAAAGAAGAAATCCTCCATGCCCTAAATGATGATCTCGGAATATCCACGAACGAAAACCTCATCAAAATTTTGGACCACAGGAAAACAGCAAGCCAGCTAAACCTCTGGAATTTTATCATCGAAACTCCACGTCCACTGGCCTACAAACTGCTAAATCAGAAGTTCTTGTATCTTGGCATTGGTAAATACAAATTGGACAAATTTTTAACAGTTAGAAGATGCTTCAACTGTCAGGACTTCCAGCATGCCACACATGACTGTCCCAGAAGAAGCTTCTACTGTGGGAAATGTGGCAGAAAACACAAGACAGAAGAATGCAGATCCAATGAACGAAACTGCATTAACTGCTATATGGCAAATTTAAATGGTCACCAATACCACTTTAATCATGCTGCATTTGACATAAACTGTCCGTCCTATAACTACTTTATCAACGTCTACCCTACCCAGTAGCCAAAACATCAAATAATCTTGAAAGCTAATAACAACAACTCTTCTCAATGTCCGTATCTCCAAATATCAGCAATTCTTCAACTCAACAAAATAACACCTCAATCCTATCACATCCACAATTAAACTTTCTACAAATAAATTTACAAAGAAGCAGATCTGCGCAGACCCAGCTATCACAAATAATTGAACAAAAAAATATAACAATAGCTTGCATCCAATAACCATACTCTATTCACTGGGAGATTCGTGGGATTCCACAAACCTGGACATTATTCTACAACAAAGGCCAAGACACTCCACGCTCAGCAAAAGTAATAACAGCTCCATTAAATCCTATAACACTTTTTAAAAATAGAGATATAATAGCCATTCAACTTAACTTACAACCATTCCCTATAATAATAATTAGCTTCTACTCTTCTCCATCAGAAAATATTTCTACCAATCTAGACATTTTAGCAAACCTACTTCAAGTTTATACAAGTCATCGAATCTTAATTGCAGGAGACTTCAATGCGCATAATATTATCTGGAATTACTCAAGTAATGATAACAGAGGCCTTCAACAAGAAGACTTCATAGCAACCCACAATCTTTCAATTTTAAACAACTCAGATGGAACACCAACCTTCTCTGGTCCTAATGGAATAGGATGGCCAGACATCACCCTAGCAAATCAGCAATTAACCCAACAAATAACAGATTGGCATGTTTCCAACGAAATCTCCTGTTCAGATCATCAATATATTTTCTTCACCCTCTCATCACCAACTGCATATAAATTTAATACCAGGTTCAATAGTAACAAATACCAATCTAAATTTATAAAAATTATCAGGCCAAGTTTACAAAAAATCCAATGTAATTTCAACTCAATCAACTCAACCTCCGATTTGGATAACCTAGCAGAAAGCCTCATAAGCACAATCCAAGAAAAAGCCAAGCAAACTTTTCCAATAAAGTTCCCAAAATCTCACTTTAAAATTCACTGGTGGAATAATAATTTATGGATGGAGAAATACAAAGTTAGAGCGCTCAGAAGAAAAATGAAAACATCTCAAACCAATGAAGAACGTCTGCATTATCTAAAAACATTTAAGGAAAACCTAGACAACTACAAGAAAAACATCCTAAAAGCAAAGTTATCAATCTGGAGCTCTTTTTGCACTAAAAATAATTCCCCATATGGAGTACTCCAAAAAATAGCATGTGATAAAGTATTTAACCCAACTCAATTCGTCCCATTATCCTCATTAAATAACCATAACAACTTGCCAGACAACATCTTTCTAACCCTACTAGAAGAAAATTTCTCTAACAATAAACCCCCACAATTATTAACCATAAATCAACAAATCAACGATCAAGACCCACCTTTCACACAAACAGAACTGAATTATACTGTAAAGCAACTAAATAATTCAAAAGCTCCAGGCCCAGACGGCATAGATAACAAAATAATTAAACTAATCCACCAGGCAAATCAAAATTTCTTCATGAACTTTTTTAACCTATGCGTTAAACTTAACTATTTTCCAAACATATTCAAAATTGGAGAAGTCATCTTTTTTCTCAAAAAGCATAAAGACCCAAAGTGCCCACAATCTTATCGCCCAATCTGCCTTCTATCAGCAATCGGAAAATTATATGAAAGACTATTAATTTCAAGACTAAAACATCACTTAACAAAATCAAATTTTATCAGCCCCAGACAATTCGGCTTCACTTCCAACTGCTCCACAGAAAATGCCTTAGCAACATTAAAAGCAACAATTAATGACAATCAAACAATGAACAAATATACAATGCTCATGAGCCTAGACATTTCCAAAGCCTTTGACTCAATCAATTGGAACATTCTATTGGAAACCATCAATACTCTTCAATGCCCAACAAACATAAAATTAACAATTCGCTCGTATTTTTAAAACAGGAAACTACAAGTTCAGCATGGCACAAATCTAATTCAAATAAATCAATCCAAAGGCTGCCCCCAAGGCTCAGTAGGGGACCCGATTTTCTGGAACATATACTTCAACAAACTGGTAAACCATAATTGGCCATTTCATACCCAAATAATGTGTTTCGCAGATGATACCATGCTAGTAACTTTTGGAGAAACTAAGGAAGAGCTAAAAAACAATTGCAATCAATCATTAAGCATTTTCTATGAAATCTGTAAAAGCCTCAACCTCACACTGGCAATCTCAAAATCTCAAGCAATGTTAATCAATAAAAAACATAAAACCTTAAAATCTAATCCAAAAATTTTAATTAATAATCAAAGCCTAAAGCATTCAAAATCTATTAACTATCTGGGAGTTACAATAGACAACAAATTTTCGTTCCTAAACCACATAAGAAATATAAAGACAAAAACAATCCCAATAGCTCAGAAAATTCAATCAATGTTTGGTAGAGACTGGGGACTTAAGGATAAAATTCAAAAATAATTTTCATTCTGCATAAAGTATAATTCTTTGGATTACAATCTCACAGTAGTCCAAAGAATTATACTTTATGCAGCATCTTTTTGGGCACCGCCACTTACCTCAAGAAAAATTCAGCAACTGCTAAGTATTCAACGATTCTTTTTACTTCAAATAACACGTAGCTTCCGAACTGTTTCAACAGCAGCCCTTTGCACCCTCTCAGGAATACCTCCAATACATATCCAGGTAATTCATGAAGCAACAAAAACAGCAATTCTTCAACTTCACTTTCCAACAGCAATAGAAGATGTGATTTACTATCCGGAAACCATTGAACAGAAAAATCATAAAGATGCAATCCACCCAGCTTCAAGAAACCAAAGCATACAAGTCCTGAATACAACAAAAAATTCTCAAACCTCAGATCAACAAGTTTTTATAAAATCTATTCCAAATTACGATACAGATGGTTCCAAAATTAATAATACAACAGGAGCTGCTTTTATCCTCCAAATCAATGGAACAACAATAACAACAGAACAATTCCTTCTCCACACTCTTAATTCGGTCTTCCAGGCAGAGGCCTTTGCTATCCTTAACGCAATAAAACATGCTCTAACAAACAACTACAAGAAAATTATAATCTGGTCAGATAGTAAATCAGCACTACAGGCAATTGAGAACCCAATCCATAGATCTCCACTAATTCAACAAATACAAAACAGTATCAATAACAACTCCAGGAAAATAAAGATCTATCTTGCTTGGACAAAAGCCCATGTGGGTACAGCAGGGAATGAACAGGCAGATGAAGCGGCAAAAAGCGCAACAAAACTCCCAGAATCAAGAATATGTAAACTAAAGTGGGCACAATCCTCAATCAAATTTAAAATAAAACAATCAATTCAAAAGTCCTGGCAAAATTTTTGGCAATCAGCTCCTCAAGGCAGACATACATTCAAATTAATTCCAATCGTATCCTGTCAATTTCTTTCAGAAAATCCCTGTCTAAATTACTTCTTTACTAATCATGCTCCAATTCCTGAATACTTCAACAAAATTAAAAAGGCTCATGGAAACCTGTGTATTTGCAACCAAAAAGGATCTCTCCATCACTATTTCACAGAGTGTCCACTGACCAAATTACATCATCTAAAACAAGCAAGATCCCAAAATAACGATCAATTTCTTCAGTTTTGCCTTAAGGAACCCCATAGAAAGGAAATAATGTTAAAGATAGCAAAATTTTTAACTGAAAAAGGTACGGAACTCTGCAAGAACCCATCTTCCTCCTCAACAGAAGTTCAATCAGTTTCAACATCTACAACTTCTTCAGAGACATACTAACCTCCAACTAGCTTGTCCCATATGAACTGAAGCAATATCAATCAAATACTAAATTGTTCATTTATTTATCTTATAGCTGTCTTAACTGATTTTATATAAAAAAATTAATTCTCAAGCCATTCAATACTTATACTATATTTCTTAATAACATTCTGACTTCTGTCATTTACTATTTTAATAATGCTGTAAAAATCAGCACCTTGTAAATATAAGCTTAACAACAGTCTGTGTGTTAATTTTGTCTGTAACATAAATGTAAATATTATTGTGTTATACTATTATCGTATATTATGTATCACTCTTCCTACTTAAATCGCATCCAATCTTATAATAACCACTTATCTAGTTAATTTTTCACTACTTAATAACATGTTAGTAAACTATAGTTTCTCTTTGTTCTTAGTTGAATTTGTTATCAATTTAAATTGTATTGTTAAATTGTATATAGCTTGGAATTTGTAAATCTATAAAAACTGTATTTACATCATGTACTAACTAACCTGTTTTACTTACTGTTTTTATGTAACAGAACTGTGATGTACAGTCTTGCTGCGTCAAGGTTTTGCAGGCTTTCATGCCCCACCATATGTAAAAACTTTTCCTTGTCAATAAAATTGCTGGGTTGCGGTTCTCAGGGGGCGCCCTTGATCCCATGGGGGTGTTCTTGTTCTAGGTTGATGGCAGGACATATCTGATAACCCTACGGTATAGTGCAGAGTCCTGTCACGCCTATTTTAATCTGCTACTGAAAGAGACTCTATTAAAATTGATAGAATTGAGATGCTTTAAGCATTAGCTTTGTTGTACCCTGTTCGCACAACACTTTTTAAATCAATTTAAAAGTTTAATCTGATTTAATTTAAACATTACACTAAAAGTAAATTTGTTTCTGCCTCGAAATTCGCTCTCGAAACTGATTTAAGAAATATTTTTTGTTGTTGTTGTCGTGTGCCAGCTAGGCTGGCAATATGGGATGCGCTGCTCCACTTTTCCAACTGAACCCTATTTTGGTGTGGAGTCCGACTTCCTCAGTACACACATGCCATAGGGACCCGTTTATAGGGTAGGCAACCATTCACACCTTATTCATACAAGGAAGGGACGAAGACAGGATAGATAGAGAGAGAAAGTACATCCATGCCCGAACCGGGATTCGAACCCAGGACCTCCTTATCCGCAGTCAGGTACACTGACCAGTAGACAAGATGAGCGGCTAGAAATATTTGTATTTAAGTAATACTAACAAAAATACTAAACTCTGATAAGAATAGACATTTTGCTGTGTTTTGAAACTAGACCGCTATTAATAGAATTCTTGTAAATATTTCCAAATAAAGTGCGTGTTTTTGCATATTAAATCCATATTGATCTTTGAACCTTTTACTAATTGCTTTTGGCTTAAAACCTTATTTACTTTTTGTTGATATTATATGATACTTTGGAAATTTTCATATATAGTTGAGCATGTTTTTTTAAATATTTACAAGTCGAATCGACGTTAATTACGTTTATGGTAATTCAAATGATGAATGCGAAACAAAAGAATGTAGACAAATCTATTTCTTCTCAAAGCTTATACCGATGGCTGAGTGGTTAGCGTTGCTTACCCCTGACCTGTGGCTCACGGGTTCGAATCCCGGTTTGGACATGAATGCTCCTCTTTCTCTGTGATTCCCAGTCCTTTCTTCTGAGATGGTGTATGAATGTGGCCCACCTCATATATTGGTTTGTGGTGGTATAGCGTGGGTAGGTACTCGCCTCCGTGACTTGGTTCACAGGTGCCCACCGGGTAACGATAAACGCGTAGCAGTTTCCAGCCTTGTTGTGGCGAAGGGTTAGTCACCTAAGTGCCCGCCGTTATTTAAAAAATTCTTTAATTTAATGATTTTTTATTCTTAGATAATATTCAGCAATTCTGTTCCATTATTTTTTAAATTTTGCTTCCCTTATTTTTTTTTCGATAAGCTTCAGATATTTATAGCAGACAACAAGAGGCCGCTTAATCAAATGAAACGTATTTAAATCAGTTTTCCGAACTGATTTAAGATGAATCAGTTCCAACTTACTTAAACCACAAGTTTTTTTTTTTCAATTTATTACATTACATATATTCAGACTTGTATGCTTGATTCTTGAGATCCGCTTGTAAGTCTTCGTCCATAATAGGACAAATAGCACAATGACAGATGTACAACCACAGAAGGATAACGAAGAAAACACCCAGGGCCACGGTGGGAATCGAACCCACACTCCTACGCTCTCAAGCGATTAGCGGAGTGATACTTTGACCACTCAACCACGAAGCGCCTAAAAACCACAAGTTACCGCCGTAAAAATGTTCAGTTGAGATTTAAACGTGCTTAAAAGTGCAGTGGCAACTGGTTTTTAATGTAACTCATCTCGGACCTGAGAGTTTCATTAGCAGGGTGCTAACTCGGTGTCAACCTCGTCAACTGAAAACTAAAAGCCAGTCAATTAGTTATACTTGTTAGTTTGATAACATTTTTTTCCAGAAATAAACAATAGAAGACACTATGCAATGAAACAAACAACTGAGAGCGTAGGAGCCTCATTTAACTCCTCACTTGGCTGTTGGAAAGAAATTGGATTATATTACCATATTTGTCGACAAATTGTTGCATCTGGCAGTTTAGTGCTAATACATTCCTAATTATTTCATTTGTATAACGACATAATTTTGTATGCATAAAATTACTGATTTAATTAATAAAGTGAATTAAGTAGGCTCATTTAACTCCTCACTTGGCTGTTGGAAAGAAATTGGATTATATTACCATATTTGTCGACAAATTGTTGCGTCTGGCAGTTTAGTGCTAATACATTCCTAATTATTTCATTTGTATAACGACATAATTTTGTATGCATAAAATTACTGATTTAATTAATAAAGTGAATTAAGTAGGCTCATTTAACTCCTCACTTGGCTGTTGGAAAGAAATTGGATTATATTACCATATTTGTCGACAAATTGTTGCGTCTGGCAGTTTAGTGCTAATACATTCCTAATTATTTCATTTGTATAACGACATAATTTTGTATGCATAAAATTACTGATTTAATTAATAAAGTGAATTAAGTAGGCTCATTTAACTCCTCACTTGGCTGTTGGAAAGAAATTGGATTATATTACCATATTTGTCGACAAATTGTTGCGTCTGGCAGTTTAGTGCTAATACATTCCTAATTATTTCATTTGTATAACGACATAATTTTGTATGCATAAAATTACTGATTTAATTAATAAAGTGAATTAAGTAGGCTCATTTAACTCCTCACTTGGCTGTTGGAAAGAAATTGGATTATATTACCATATTTGTCGACAAATTGTTGCGTCTGGCAGTTTAGTGCTAATACATTCCTAATTATTTCATTTGTATAACGACATAATTTTGTATGCATAAAATTACTGATTTAATTAATAAAGTGAATTAAGTAGGCTCATTTAACTCCTCACTTGGCTGTTGGAAAGAAATTGGATTATATTACCATATTTGTCGACAAATTGTTGCGTCTGGCAGTTTAGTGCTAATACATTCCTAATTATTTCATTTGTATAACGACATAATTTTGTATGCATAAAATTACTGATTTAATTAATAAAGTGAATTAAGTAGGCTCATTTAACTCCTCACTTGGCTGTTGGAAAGAAATTGGATTATATTACCATATTTGTCGACAAATTGTTGCGTCTGGCAGTTTAGTGCTAATACATTCCTAATTATTTCATTTGTATAACGACATAATTTTGTATGCATA
>CM075857.1:93581842-93758404 GCA_037975125.1 Latrodectus hesperus
ATGGAAAACTAAATTTATGTATTTTCTTGGAATTTGGTAGTAACTATTCGATTACACACACGGTTGAATCATATTTTAATTCCAGAAAGAAAATTCTCTATCCTGGAATTTTCAAAATAAGTTATATTTTGAAAATTCCAGGGTATATATACTTTCTTTCATTGGTTCTATAGTGCTTCTGGATATTAAAAGTGAATTTATAACTTCTCCGATATTATCAACACATTTAAATGAATTTCAAGACGTGATACCGATAAGAAAATTGATATTTTTTAAGTAATTTGATTAGTTTTGAACTTTTCTTTTCCACATTCTTATCGAATTCCTTCTTTTTTGATAAAAAAAGGACCTAAATATAATTACTTTAATCAATAAGCAAAAAAATTTTTTAATTGATATCATTAGAATTTTTATATGGAATATTAATTTTTCTATTAAAATGAAGGTTTCCAAGGTTTTGATTTATTATCAGCCAGATTTAGATTTGAGGAAGCAATACTTATTGAATGTAATTATATGTTTGAGAATAACTATTGATATTTTATTGATGAAAGTAACTCACAGAAGAACTTGCGCCTCTAGATTTGACAACTTAATAGATTTACGTATGCTAGTCTATGACTTTTTGAGGGTGAATAAACTCGTAGATATCGTCTAACAGTGGTTTAACACAGAGATAAGCAACACAGCAACAACTTTATTCATTTTCTTCACGGATGTTACTGACAGAGCCTGACTAAGGAAGGGACTTACAGGGCAGTTACCCCGGGGCTCCAAATCATAGAAAATATCTGTTGTGAAGCAGATGAGGCCCCCAAAGAAATTTTTGCCTCGTGCCCTGAAAATGCCTATGTATATACATAATTTCTAATGCCCGTCTACAAGGATCATCTGCATTTTCAGTACTGCAAGTGCAAGAAATTCAAGCAATTGAAAACTACAGTCCCTATGACCTTTCCAATTTCCACAGACCAAGGGCGGTTCTGCGGGCTAAGCCACATTCAAACTTATCTATTTGCCTCCCAAAAAGTAGAAATTAATAATTTCTTCTTCTTATACTTAAAAAAAAATATATATAAATTAAAATACATAAAAGGAAAAAAAATTGTATTTATATATATGCATGTATAATAGAAAAAAATATTTTGTCTTTATGTAGTTATATCAATACTGTTACTATGTATATAACTGTAATTTAATTTTTTTTCACTCTTGTTTGTAATGTGTATTCAAGTTTTTCTTTTTATGTTTATTTAATATCATGCAAAGAACTCTCGTTTGGAGCACTTTAACCTAAGCAAAATATTTTCTTAATCTTTTGTGTTTAAATAACCTTATGTTTTGAAATCATTATGTTAATCTCAACTAAAGTTAGGTGTAGAAAAATTTCTTAGGAACAGAAGGTACATGGCCATTTAGGCTAGGAACCTAACAAACACTAGATCCACTTCTACTGCAAGTGGCGGAGGCAATGGCAATTTATACAGTGGTGCTAGACTAGGTCCATAATGTTGAATACCCCCAAAAACTAAGCCCCATTACAGGATCGTTATATAAATCATCATTAGATAGCCCCAAGCACCCAAGCATGTGTTCTGGCGTAGCTTCAGCTTGTTCTGCGGGGCAATTGGTGCCAGTCACGAAAATTTTGGTGCCCTCAGAAAATTTTTATGATTTGAGGCGAAAACTTCGAAAGCGGGCAAGAGCAGTTTGTTCCTGTCTTTCAAAGTCGGGAGCCGGTGAGCTTCCCGGACGAGAACACTGATACCATTGGTGCTCTGAAAGGGAAAACTCACGTGGTTTTTAATCCTGCTTTTTACTCTGGAAAAAATTTCCGAAAATGTAAAAAGAAAATTTTTTTTTCTTCTTATTTTTGCGTTTTAGATTATGGGGGGAAAAATACAGAATATAACAATTTAACATAAATTTGTAAAACTAGTTAGTTAAGAAATAAATAGTGAGGAAAAGCACACATGGTTGTAACAAAAAAAAATAACCATTAAAATTGTTTCAGTGCCAAAATAAAATTACATTTTATTACTTAAAAAAAGACTTTCTAAACCAACGCTTTTCAAATATTTTAAGGGTTTCACTAGCAAAGCAGAAAACTAATACATCTAGCAAATATTTTTGCTTAAATTAGACCTTAAGTTTAGAAAAATTCTTACAAATTAAAGAAATTACTAATTTCTCAAATTTTATATTTTAAAAATTTAAAGTTTAATAGATTCTGATTCTCTTTGATTTCTACTTTTATTCGATATTGTATATTTGTATACATATACATACATGCATATATATATCATTAAACAGAATGAAGTTTTTGTCATTTTAAAGTTTTTTTTTTTATTATTGCCAGAAAATAAATTCTAGGCTTTCTTTACATAATTTTTTATATTTAAAGCATTTGAAGATAAATTTCTATTAAGGAAGAAAGTTTCACGAGCTAATTCAGGTTTTCTATCCTAACATTTAATCTCGATAAATATTTGAAAAGTATTAATATATATAAAATATTCAGAAACAAATAAAGTTTTCTTAAATTATTCTGTTCCGAAAAATAAAATATAGGTAACTTAAATGCTTAAAAAATATTGATTTCATTCAAGAAAAAGTTTTTATCAATTATTATTATATAAAAATTACAATCAGTTTTCATTGTGATTCTCTTACTTTTTTTAATTCAAAAAAATTTCAAGTTTTAAAAAGAATTAAATTTCCTATATTTCTACTTATTTCAAGTTTATTTAAGTTATTTTAACCTTTTATATATATATTTAGACATTTTCTGTAATATGTAGTTAAAAGCACTAATGGTAATCATTTTTATAAAATGTAAACACTTAGATAACATATTTTAAAAGTAAAATGTTTTAAGTCCTTTTTAAATAATAAGATATTTTTTTTAAATTTAAATTAGTCTTAAAGAGCGATATAAGGTTTCACAATTGCTTAATACATTTAATTCCTATGGAAAATTTCCACACATTTTCTAATATAATTATCCGTGAAAAGCACGATTCATAGTAGAAGAAGTCGACTGATTTACATGCATCTGGCTATAATTGAAAACATATCCATAAAATTAGCGAAGTCGTCATTCCAACAGGAAATGGTCATCCATTCAGTGATCAATGATCATTTAAAACCATCAACCAACCCCTCAGAAAAGCAAACGATTATTAAATGACTCAATCAAACACACAGATGGATGTTTCCGTTTCTCAGACCATGGGAATTTTATGCTATGTGGTAAACATATGTTCGAAGATTTTTCTCTTTCTTCTGCTGTCTGAATTTTGTTGTTGTTTACTAATAACACTTGGACAAGCCAAGCTCGCTATGCTATGCGAATTAGGTCGATTGGGAGCGTCTTTCGTTTTAATCAGAGCACCATGAAGGTGAAAGTACGACTTTGTTCTACACACATGCCATGGGTTCCCATTTATAGGGTAGGCAACCATTCACACCTCATTCATACAAGGAAAGGACAAAGATAGGATAGATAGAGAGAGAAAGTACATCCATGCCCGAACCGGGATACGAACCCAGGATCTCCTTATCCGTTGTCAGGTACGCTGACCATTAGACAAGTTGGTCAACCCTTTATGAATGTAATTCTGTCAAGTGAAAGATTTTCAGGTTTTCTCTTTTGACCTCTATTAATGAAAAACTCCCGTGCAGCAATTCACACGATGGATATTAAGATATCTACAATGGCAGCCTGTCCGCTATGAAGAGTCAAAACAGTATTAGGAACAACATTTGCTTTTGGAAGCATTATTATTATTTTATCATAAATGTAAATAATAGTACATTTTCAACTATTATTTACATCAGCGTGCCTGACTGTGGATAAGAAGATCCTGGGTTCGTATCCCGGTTCGGGCATGGATGTAATTTCTCTCTCTATCTATCCTATCTTTGTCCTTTCCTTGTATGAATGAGGTGTGAATGGTTGCCTTCCCTATAAACGGCTACCTATGGCATGTGTGTAGAGCAAAGTCGTACTTTCATCTTCATGGTGCTCTGATTAAAACGAAAGACGCTCCCAATTGACTTAATTCGCATATAATAGCATAGCGACCTTGGCTTGTCCAAGTGTTATTACTAAACAACAACAACTTAATTATCAGATGTAGCCAATATGCAGTAAAAACTGCAATAATTTTAAGAAATATAGAATGCATAGAAAATTTCAAAATAAGTCACCCATTATATAGAAGCAGAAAATAATAATTTTTAATTGAATGATTATGATTTAGATTAACTTTATATTTTTTTCCAATTCTTTTTATATAACTGAGTTATTTTTTTTTAACTAATGAGAATAAATCAATAAAAATCATACAAAAAATGTTATTTTTAAATAAATAAGTAAATCTTTTCTTCAATTTCATGAAATGTTTTTCGAATTCCTATAAATCATTTATTGTAACAAAATTATCTTTTTTTACAATATTTAAATTGTATTTCAAATTTAAAAGGGAATTTAAAAAATAGCAATCTTATAATATTGTCTAAAGAGGCAAATAGCATAAACATAGTTAAATTATCTACATGGATATGTCCAAATTTGGTCAGAATTTCTTATACAACAATAACAGTTACAAAGAGAGTTTATTCATAAATATTTTTAATTTAGAATTATTAATTTTCCTTAAATACTAGTATATAAAATTGACAAAAATCATATATATACATATATATATATATATATATATATATATATATATATATATATATATATATATATATATATATATATATATATATATATATATATATATATATATATATATATGATTGCACTTCAGGAAAGTAATTTTCAAAGCAAAAAGTAATTAAAAATTACACGAGGCTTAATGAATTGAAAAAATTTTGAAATTTATTTTTTCTATTGATTCGTTATCATATGAAACTTATTTTATGGACATTCTCACTATAAATTTTAATTTTAAATTTAATTATTAACAATTAGTTAAAAAATTAATTCTCAAGTGCATTCCGAACACTTCAAATTACTTGTAAACATCGTATTTGTCATTAATGTTTCCTTCATTCTTGTTCTTGATGCCATGCTAATAAAATTTTATTTGTAATTAAAAAATAAAGGAAATCAATTTAATATTAATAAATGGCAGCACATGGGAAATATTGTTTCGCGAGAACAGAGAAAATTTCCAATTTCGAAGTGTTTTACGTAACCCTGAATGAATTTTATTTAGTTTTAAATTTGCATTCGGTACTAAATACAGCAAAATATTTTGATATCGACTTGACAATAATGAGGATATTAAGAGATTTTTGAAATATAATCAACTGATCACCTAAAGTAGAACTTGAAATTTGCAGTTTTGGGATTTTTCTCAAAATATATATTATTTGTAATTAAATGATGTTACTAGCTGTAAATTGTTTTTAATTACTAAATCTAACCAAATAAAAACTCTATCTTGCTCAATGCGAGCTGTAAGCCTATGAGGATAAAGCTCTAAAACAGTTTTTTGTCGTAACCTAACCTAACCTAACTTTTCCAATCTTTCTTGTCTCATAATGATGAATATCGGATTAAAATATGAGTTGGACGTTGCGTTATGATTTGGTTATTAAATTATTTATAATTAGAGAAAAATAAATTTTGTAATTATTAGTAAATTTCTTTGGAATTCGTTGGTCTTAAAAAGCTGCAGTGACATTAATACATAAGTACATATGATTTATTTCTCTTCGAAATCTAAACTAAACCGTTACAAAGTCTCAAAAGCAAACGATTGTCATGAAAATTTGAAACAGTTTTGAACACGTGGGAATCTTGCATCAATAGAAGAATTGTATTATTCATCCTTAAGGTAGAATCGAAGCATTGTGAACTCACAATAGTAATGTTTTCGAACATTCGAGAAAGATTCTCTCAGCCTCGAACTGCTCCTTAAAGATGTCACATTCTACTCATTATTCTTATGAAGGTGACAGAAGGGAGTATACCATTTCAAATGATATTATCAGTGAGAAGATGGGCAATTGTAAAGCACGTCAGTCAACTTGACGCTTGTTCACCGAATAGGGCAGGAGGAATCCCAAATCAATTGTGGTGGATAATTCTTTCAGGTTGTTAATAAATCACTCTCTTTCAGTTGTATAAAGTTAACACATCTGTTGTGCGAAAAATCTGATACAAGAAAAATAGTCGTTGGCATTTATATAAATAGAAGCAAAAGCTTTAATATAATTCATGAAATTTTTGTTGAACATTAAATTCGAAATTAAAAAAAAAAACGTTTAATTTGTTGAACATGTAGGCAAAATAACGACATTATCATGACATAAAACTTAAATACTTCCCTTTTCATTAATTCTATTAATATTGTTAATACTTATTTTTTAATTAAAATTTGTAAGTTTAAAAGTTTATTTTGATAAAAGCTTCCTCTGCTACTTTTTATTTCTATTTCCTGAGTGAAATTATTGATCGAATTTGTCGATTCTTAATTTTTTATTCCGAAATATTTTTGGCAAAACATTTGCATAATTTCTTTTTTTTTTTAAATACTTTAATCGCAATTTACTTAACACACAATTTTTATATCTAATATTTTTTATGCCCTGAATCAATTCAACATAATATGGAATAAGGTAATTAAATACAACATATACAATTGTAATATCCTGTTCATGATTTAATATAAAGTGAACTGAAGAGAAAATACTGATAATTTCAATTTTAAAGAGAGTAAACATTTAAGAATGAAGAATTAATTCATTTGTAAACATAATTTCCAGTTGGTAATTCATATTCTTAGAAATTCTTTTCACTGCCATAAAATAATTAAGTATATATGATATTGTTTTGAGCATTAAAAATTCTCATTTTGCTTTCCAGCAATAATGTTTCTAATGGGATTATTGTGTGATAGGATGCAGCATATTTCATATGCAGCATATATACTTCATAAATATTTTACATTTACCAACTTATTATAATAGAAAATAAATTAAAAACTTTTTTGTAAAGTATGTATGAATCTTTTTCATATTATAATTATTTTATAAATGATAATATAGAGATTGTTACCATTGTGTTTATATTAAATAATTTGCTAAAAATGATTTAGCACATAAAAAACATCAGATAAACAGAAAATATGAAAAGGAACTGCATTGGAATGTGTGGATGAGAGAAGTCTTAACTTCAATATTCAATAACTTTACAGCTGAAGAAAAATTGTATGCTTTTCCCACCTCATTCTATTTACTACCTATACTTCCGTGTAAGGCGTTTTTTGAAAAAAGTTTAGTAAATAAAAAATACAGTTAAAAAAAATTATTGATTTCATAATACATCGAAATGGCATTCATTTATGTAAAACAAAACAGTACATTAAACGAAAGATGATTAATTGAGTTTATTCCCTCAATATTTTCAAAAATTCCTGGTTTATTCCCGAAATTCCCGAGGTTCAAAATTCCCGACAATTTTACTTCTCTATGGTTGGGTGATAGTTCGTTAAGCGAATCAGTTGTGAAATTAAAGTATCTTTTTTTAATAAAGTTATTAAAGAGAGAATTAACGTTGCCGCCCAAAATATTTGTCAAATGAAATTAAGAAAAAAATTAGATATAGAAATAGTCTCCGAAAGGCTTTTCAAAAAAGTAGGAATAATGAATATAAAAAAAATCTGTAATAGATACAACAATAACCTAAAAGAAAAGAGATTAAAATATTTAAATAAAAACAATTGTCTGACCATATAACATCACTTATGGCTACGGATGGGTCGCTCTGGAAGACGATAAATTTCCACAAAAAGGAAAGCATCACAATAGCCCCCCTAAATGGGGATTCAGAAATAATATATACTAATAAGGAAAAAGCTAATAAACTTGCAAGTAATTTTGCTAAACAATTCACGCCTAACAATATGGTTAATACTAATGACATAAATGTTGAAAATGAAGTAAACAAATTAATTAACACAAATATAGTCCTGGATAATTCATTCAATATTAAACCAAGTGAAATAATGTATTATATAGATAACATGCACCCTAAAAATGCACCTGGCCAGGATAGAGTTACTAATGCTATGCTGAAGCATATTCCAATTAAAGTTTTATTTTTCCTAGCAAAGATTTTTAATAAATTAATCAAAATTAATTATTTCCCTTCATATTGGAAGAAAGCCATTATAGCTTATTTAAAGGTTGTGGGAAAAACTCAAGGGACCCGCTATCATATAGGCCCATAAGCTTTCTCCCAACTATATCAGAATTGTTCAAATACTGATTAAACACAGACTACAACAATTTATTAATAAACACAATATTCTCAACGACAAACAATTTGGATTCAGATGTAAACATTCCACGACACATCAGCTGCTCAGAGCCGTAGAATACATCTCCGGAAATATCAGTAGAAGTAATGCAATAGCCTCTTTATTTTTGGACGTTGCCAAAGCATTTGATAAGGTTTGGTTAAATGGACTGATCTATAAACTGTACAAATAAATATCCCAATATATCCCTGATAAAATTAATCAGCAGTTACTTGAATGGCAGAAAGTTTGTTAAATTGCTGTTAAAATTAATAATGATTTATCAAATGACTTCGATATTTTAAGTGGAGTTCCTCAGGGCTCGATTTTAGAGCCGTTACTCTTTTGTTTATATGTTGCAGATATCCCTAAAATAGATGATATAAAAATCTTCATATTCGCTGTTGACACGGCTGTAATGTTATCAGGTGAGTCAAACAATACTGCCGCAATTCCAATAAAAAATTACATACCTATTCTTGAGAGGTGGTTAAACAACTGGAAGATACAATCAATCCCGAGAAATGTGTCTCTGTTTTATTTGGTAATAAGAGAATAGCAACATCTGAACTAGAAATAAATAGTACCAAAATTCCCTGGTCCAATAAAGTTAAGTACTTGGGAGTAACTTTAGATCGCAGGCTAACATGGCTTCCCCATATTTCTGAAACCATCAAAAAGTGTAAAGAAATGGAGGCAGTCTTATACCCACTTATATCTAGATCATCAAAACTAACACCAGAAAATAAACTTTTAATTTACATGAGTTTAATAAAACTAATCTTAACTTATGCTCCTGTTTGGGGGTATGCAGCAGCCAGGCACTTCAATAAATTACAATCATACGAAAATAGAACGGTCAGAATGATGGTAAACGCCCCAATTTATTTTAGGAATGAAAACATTTTTAAGGAATTCGACATAGAAAACACACACATCTCCAAATTAATTTTAAAAATATCAATAAACTTTTATAATAACTTGATAAATATACCAAATCCTTTAATAAATTCACAGCCAAATTATAACATAAATGATCCAAAAAAAAAAAAAAAAAACAGAAGGAGACCGAGATCTATTTTTCGAGATACCGGATAATGGAAAATTCCCATCTCTAGAATTAATGAACATATGTAGCAGTGACAACTAATAATTCTAAATCCATAAAAATAAAACTGCTCAAATCGCCATTTTGGTATCAAGATTTTGTCCCCTCTTTAATTCCATCTGTTAAAAACCACAAGCTAATGCATTCCCCCCTCCCACTGAGTATAACCCCTAGGGCCTACAAGATCTCACTAACAAGGTAATCACTCAATTTCTCGCGACGCTCCAAGACAGTAAATTCTCAAGAGTGAAAATTCACCCTGACAAAGGATTGATGGACCAGATGCTCTCTCAAATTTTCCCCTCGACACATCGTTATACCACCTGTTGAAAATTAAACCGCTAGTGGAAAACAACATGAGCCATCATTATAGTATAATAAATACATTAATACAGTAACATAATACTAAAATATATATATATATACATAATAATAATAATTTATTTATTATTATCACTGCAATTAAATGAGTTGTATAACAACTATGTAAAAATATTATGAGCAGACGATTTAAATCTCTCCGAACTGTGAAATAAATTTAAAATTATACCTATATGGTAACAAAAATTCTGTAAATAGTCCTTGTAATATATAAACAAGAATCTGTATTTAGCCCCAAGTTTATGTAATCTTATATTGTTTTGTATAACGTTAAAAATATTGTTATGAAAAAAAATGTTATGATTCAGGCACTTGCCTGTATGATTATTATGAACCAATGTTATGAAAGCAGGCAGTAAGCCTATAGTTGTAAAACCCCCAACGTAAATTGCCCTTTTTAAGAGAGCAATAAAGCACTCTTGCCTTTTAGATGCCGGCGGCCATGCAGATGAAGGATACAGGTTCGATCCCCCTATCCCGTTATAGATTTTAATCATCAAATGTTAAACTCCAACTAACAAAATTCATGATAAACAAACGATAGGAAAAAATAAATAAAATTAATAAATTGGAGATATGTGCCCACCAGCACTGGAGCTCCAGTCACCAAAGACCTACCCTATTCCAACTTGTCTAGTAGTCAGCGTGCTTGACTGCGGATTGGGTGGTCCTGGGTTCGAATCCCGGTTCATGCATGGATGTACTTTCTCTCCCTATCTATCCTGTCTTTGTCCTTTCCTTGTATGAATGGGTTGTGAATGGCAGCCTAATTAGCCCTTGTTGGTACCCTATAAACGGGTACCTATGGCATGTGTGTACTGAGGAAGACGGTTGGTTTGGTTTGTTTGTTTGTCGCTCAACGGTCATTTTTTGCACACAAGGGCTAATTAGACCGGGATTTACGGCTTAAAGTGAATTCCGAACCACTACAAACATCCATGCCCAAGTTGGGATTCGAACCCACAAACTGTTGAACCGAAGGCAAGAGCGCTAACCATCATCACGCCGCAACATTCTCTTAGTTTACAAATTTTTCTTCAATATTTTCAGTTTTTCTTAATAGAATATGAAATATTTGAAGGGGACGGGGCTTGGTCTTTTGATTTTTTTTTTGACTGATTTACTTTGATTACATTAAAATTTAGTTCTTTTGACTCTTCCTCGGTTTCCTCAATTGAAGTATTAATGGCTACGCTTTTTCTAACCTTTTTTTTTTTGACCAGTTTTTCATTAGCTTGAGGTATTAAAAAGCGATGGATATTTTTTTTTATTTAAAAATTTAGTTAATTCCCTATGATTATATCTATTATTTTTGAAAAGACTTAGATTTTCTCTTGTTGTCTATATTCTTATTTAGCGAAATGTTTATTGCTTTAATTAGAGCTTCAGTTCTAGCTTTTGGTTTAACAATTATAGAGGCAATTCTGTTCAGTTTAGATTTTATTAATTTTTTTTTAGTTTTTTCATTATTTGAAATAAATTAATTTTGATTTTGTTGTTTTGAGGGCTCCTGAAAAATTCTACTAAAAATTTATTTTTTGTTTGAATCTCACCCATTGTTTTAAAAAAAATTTATCTAACTTAATCTGCTCTCTTTCGAAAGTAACAGTTTTAGCTTTTTTCATTTTGCCTCATCCTCTAAGCTTTTATTGATTACTTTAAAACCATTATGTTTTTTATTTTAAATAATGGTTTTGAATCACTATCAGTTTTGTTTAGATGTTTTTATTCTGTTCAACAGTCATTTCCTCATCACTATTAGAACTCTCATTATTTTACTTATTGTTTTGAGTTGAATTTAATTTTGGTTTAATTAGTAATTTAATTTTAGCTTCGTTAACTTGATAATTGATTCCTGATTTGAAAGATTACTTTATATATATATGGAATAGTTTCAAATTCTTTAAATTACTTGGATCCTGAATATTTTTTTGCTTTTTATAAGCCTCTCTTTTTTAGTGGAGTTTTCTACATTTTAATTAATATTACCTTGATCAGTTTTAGGACAAATTACAGTCGTAACATTTAAAACATTACAAGGAACTTCAGAAATATTTACATTATTTACACATAATATGTTGAAATCATCAACAATAAAATTGGTATGCATAGAATTTGCGAATAAACGTTGTTCTATTTTGATGTCAATCTGACATCCAATTTCGTTCATTTAATAGGTTATTTGCTAGTTCTGGTTGTAAGGTATATGATAGATTACTTTTATCGTATCTATCTCACTGTTTTATTCTTCATCAGAGAAAGCATTAAGACCATTTTCAGAATAACTTTCTGGCCCTTAAAAGGCCTTTTTTTAATGATACAAAATACATTTCACAGCAAAAATTATGAAATGAAATCCAAACAAATGTGGAAACACAAATAATGGCTCTGAAATTAAAATATAACAATCACCAATCTTCCGATCACAATCACCAATCACATCAATCACAATCACCAATCACCCTCAGCACCCATAATCTGCACCGTCCCCGCTCACTACTTCGCTTCTGTCCAAAGTTTCCTCACCAGCCACCATGCTTCTTACACATAAGCAATATGTCCTTGTTAATACTAACAACAAACCTTTTTCCATTCTTATTCACTAGCATAAATAAAAAAAACTAAAAAATAAATAAAAAGTATATTTCCCCCAAAAAGAATTAATAAAAAATTAAAAAGAATAAAAAAATGCAGATTATATATCACTCATACTGTTTTAAGCAGATGAGTTAAAGACATTCCTATATTAATCCAACTAACTTTTTTGTAAATATTGCTTATGTGTTGTAACACAAATTAATTTTTATCCAAAAAATCCAAGTTTAATTATTAATTTTTTAATTACTCTATCAAACATTAACTTTTCTCAAGAAAACCCAACTAAGCCCCGCCCACTTAAAACTTCTACTTGTTATGCCAATCAGATCACGATATAGCTTCCTAGATTCATTTTCAGATAGCCCAATCAGATCACGATATATTTTCCTAGTTTCATTTTTAGTAGCCAATGAGGGTTAAAGTTCACTAGAACCAGGTACCTCAGAAAACTGCCAGCCGGCAATCACTTTCTCACTTCACATATAACACCGACGCAAACCCCTGAAACTTTCGGACGACTTCGTTTGGAAAGTGGCTTTAATAACAACTTGTCGCCAAGTAGCCTATTTTATACAGGCTACATAATTTTTGTCATAAGTTAGGGAGTAAGTTCTTGCATTTTGTTCAATTAATTTTTTTTATAATTATTTTGAATCTTCTATAAACAAAATAACTTTTATAAATTTTCTTACTATATTCATCGCATATTTCCCTATTAGGTCATTAGTAATCGATTAATATTCACTTGGTGTGTGAAAACAAGATTTTAGATAAAAATCAAAAAGTTCTTAGAGATAAATAGTATGACTGTGTTAATAATTGACTGTGATAAATAGTATCACTCAAATTATTATTTTGCATTAATTTGCTTTTGGATGCATAAAATTTCTATTATCGTTTTCCACATTTGCTTACATTTTAACACCCGTGCTACTAGTTAATGACATTAGCCACAACCCTTTTTAGACAACCCCTTTAGGTTTGTATTAAATAGGAACCCTTGCCTAAAATATACCAAGTACGGTTACAGTTTATCTTGACAACACGACTTTGGTAAAACTCTCGTGGTCACAGCAACAGTCTATTCTTTAATTAAATTTATTGTTTTGCTAATATTGTAAAAGTGATGAAAGTCACCGTAGATGTGGAAAAACTATCACCATTTATTAAAAGATCAGCAGAAATTTCTACCCATAAAATAAAATTTATATCGCACATTTTCACAATTTTTTCCATGACAATAGTAATTTTGTTCATATTTAATTATTTTAGAATTTCTTAGAAAATTTTTAAGATCATTCTAACAGAGAATTTGCTTTAAATATTTTTTCATTTGCATTATAGTTTTTGGGAATGCCGAAATTTACGATTTGTACATGCTAAAACGGCTATAAAAGATATAACCCTATAAATATAATTATTTTTAAAGTTAAAGAAAAAATGAATGGAATTATAATTTTTTTATCTGTGAAATGTGATTGATTTTAAATCAAATTTTTATTTAACGAATATATCTTAGTTCTCAGAGAAGTCACAGATACATCTTGATCATAAAATTTCACAATCATGTCACGTGATAAGAATGGCGAATAGGTGAATGTTCTTCAGTCACATATCTGGTCTTCGTTGGGGAAGGTAGTATGTAGGAATCCGTGAAATTGTGTTTGGAGGGGTATGCCTCGTTATCGGTGTGGATTTCATATTATTTTTATTAAAGATAACTTAAGAAAACTTTAAAACACGAGATCATATAAATAAAATAACATTGTACACAAATTGTAAAGAGAAAATATAAACTATTATAGTTTAATGGTCATGTGATAAACATCATCCAATAAGATTGCAGCATTCACTCTTTAGCACGGAATGTACTGTTGGTATGGGGATCCATATTTGCCCCAATCGATATTAATATTTGTCCAATCCGTTTTAATTTATAATGCTATCACAGAATGAGTGATATTAGTTATATTACTAATATCAATGATACTGGTTGATTTCTTTATAAATATTATTTTTCAATATGTCGACATCTTAGTGTATATCGATATTATATAATAGCTGTACTTAGATGTCAAGGACAGCTAGTATGTTTTAGAAGAAAGAAGGAAGGAGTTAAATATTGCAAGAACAATATTATCTAAGGTATTCTAATTTTTTTTCCTATTTTTATTATTGTCATGTGTATGACTTATTATATGCGTTAGTAGTTAGGTTGTATTAGGGATTAGGCTTGTAAGCCTACCGCATTTGAAATACATGCTCAAAAACCGCCATTTTCTGGTGTTATTTTTATCATCTCACGGGGTTAGATGATACGTAAAATCAAACCTATGCTTTTTCATTTGTTACTACTTATTATCGTGTACAAGATTAATTATAAGTAATGATTTAATAATTTAAGTATCTTTATTTTCATTTGTTGATGGCTGTATCGAATAATAATATTTGTAAACTATCGTTATCTTACAAGTAAGTATTGAAATACGTTTCTAAAGAATTCATGATTATTGTAAAATAATGATAATTAAATATCTTAATTAATTATTACATTAAATTAAGAAAAGAATACGAATTCTGTCTCAAATTCACTTGTTTTGATATTTACAATTTAAACTATTCGTTATTAGGAGGTTGTCTTAAAATGTTTGTGTTTGGTACATTGTTATTTATGAGAATTTGTTAATATCTTTTATGTATATGAAGATATTTAAACGTTGTCGTATTGTAAATGTTCTAATATAAGCTATTTTTATTGAGCTGCGGTTTATGTTTACACATATCGTGTAACGTTATAATGAATTGACTTATAAACAAAACATCGAAAATTAATATTTGGACTAAATGTCGTAATTATTTGATTTAATCTTATTAGTAATTGCTTATAACTTCAATATTGTAAAGCAACAAGTAGTTATTTGTTTTGTTATAATGCAAAACATTTTAGTAACTTATCTTTAAATAAAAGTTATTTAACTTATGTATTTAATTATTTAAAAATGAGTTTGTTATTAAGTTTGTGAGGATATATGATTAAAAACTTCTTATAAGGATTTATATTATTGAAAACGTACTAATACATGTAATAAAATGATTAATAAATATTATTTTACAATTGAAAGTATCAATTATTTGTACTAATTCTTTTCACATGACTTATGTTTGTACTTGACTTTTGTATATTGTACTGTGAAAAATGCCTCAATTTTATTAATGTTACCATTGCTTTTTGAGATTAAATATCAACATGAACAAATGACTAACATCATCATTATAACCAGAAAAACTATTAAAATTACTTAAGTTTCATAAAACTTTAAAGATTGTAAGCCAAAAGAATACTTCGTTAAAATTGCCCATTACCGAATTATAAGTTAATATATTTTTTGTAATTCTAATATCAGTGTTGTCTTAAGTGATTAGTAAGTTTTCAATACAGTATCTTTAGTTCACATAAAATCAGTCAAGATTACTCATTACATGCATATTAAGATACATTTATAACTAATCTAAATCACAAAATGAGAGCTGATATCGTAAACAGTTTCTACAATTTGGCTCAATTGTTTTGATTCAAAGCCCACATCTTGTATGTTTTTGCTTGGAATATACTTTAAATTATATGTCCCAGTCAATAATTAGTCTTTATGAGTAAAAAATGACCTTTAAACAAAAAACAAATTAGGAATGTATTTTTGTAGTTAAAACCTTTTAAAGTATCTATTCTAAGAACTTGAATGTGATATTTAAATTACAATGATGTGCTATTTTTTCTGTTAAAAAATCTGGATAAAGAAAATGTTAGAAAATATTGATTCATAACAAGCCTTAATTGATTCATAATAAATATTGAAGCCTCCAGCTTGAAAAACTATAGTTGTGGAAAATAAATGGTAGAGGTATAATTTTTTTTCTTTAGTCACACGGATTAAAACTGAAAAGTTTTACCGAAATACTTTTCTAAAAGTTGGCAGGTATGATAGTGAATATAATTGGACTTAAAACAATCTTTCATAGATATAAGTTTTTAATGAGACATTGCCAATATTGTTAATCAATTCATTAATTTCAAATAGTCTGAACATATATATTCAAATAGTCATAACATATATATTCAAATAGTCTGATATAGTATTTATCATTAGAAAATATATAATTAAAAACTGGCACCAGTTCAATATAAACTAACAGAAGTTACACATAGGATATAATAGAAAAACATTCTTACTCTAATAATTGTCATGAAAGAACATTAATTCTTAAATTTTGTTTAAGGCTTATGAAACTTGTAATTAGAAGGATACAGTAATGTTTGATGACAAAAAAATGGGCACAGATGCCTTATAATCCAGGTTGCCAAATTCTGAATTTTTAGGCAATGAAGAAATTTCCCAAGACAACATATTGTGACATGCAATGACATAAATAGTAGGGTTACCAAAATAAAATTATCTGCATCATTCTTATAGGTCTTCATATCTATAATGTCAAAAATCAGGTTGCCAGATACATAAGAAAATCCTCCAAAAATCTATGTAAACTCTACAGCCGGTTACTGCCCAAGGTTGTCAGCTTCTTCCATCTAGATCTACATGCCAAGTTCCTCCAATGGTTTACTCCCATGTCCAATAACCATCTCTCTACTGTATCTGTCCATCTGATTCTTGGTCTTTCTTTTCTTCTGGTGTTAGAAAGTTTTTTTCTAATAGGATATTTATTGTCATGCCAGTAGATATGTCCTAGCCTTGACAACTTTGAATATATTGAACCCTCTTCTTTGTATTTCAATTGGAATTCATGGTTGTATCAGATACTCCAAATTCCATATTCTCTTATTGCTATAAAATTTTTTCTCAAAATCTTTCTCTCAAAAATCATCAGATTCTCTCGGCTTTCTTTTTTAATTGACCAGGACATACTGCCATATAGAACTAATGATCTTGTTAGTGTTTTTTTGTTTTGCTGCTTATGTTTTGGATTTAAACTGGTTTTGTAATCCATGATAACATTTATTAGCCATATTGATTCTCTCTTTAATTTCAATTTTTATGTTAACAATAGTGCCTAGATATTTAAACTGAGTTACTTCTGCAAACTCGTATTCATTAATTTTCAGTGGTTGTAAATTTGAGATTCTGTTTGTTACTGCCATGAATTTGGTTTTTTTTTTTTCGTTCACTATTATTCCTATGTGTTTTTTGCTGCTGTCTCAAGTGCACAGAAGATTTCGACAGTAATAGCTTTAGCTCTTCCCTCATCAATATTGTCTGCAAAGGCTAGCAGACCAAAAAAATCTAACTCAGAGTTTGACGTTTTTGGTTATTCTGAATCTGTGCCAAAAAACGTTGCCAGTCATTTATAATTAAGGCTAATATTTAATTATAAATGTAATTTAGTAGGAAAATTCCTTTATGAATTCATTATAAATAAATTTAACAAAACCAAAATGTAGCTACATATTTAATATCCTGGTATTAAACCTTTATAGGGAACAAAGACTTCAGTTGTGTGAATGACCACTTCCTCCCTAGTTGAGCTGATCTGGCAGCCATATGTTTATTGCTTTTAGCTTAAGTTGAACAATTTGTGGGTTTGAATTCCACTTTGAGCTCGGATGTTTATAGTGGATCACTTTAAATTGGAATTTTCAGATTCCACTTTAAACCGTAGATCCTGGTCAAATCAGACCTTGTGTGCAAAAATTGACAATTAAGCAACCTAACAAACTCTCCATTATTGAGCATCATTTAATTTATTAAACATTAAAGATATGTATAATTAAGGTTTTTAATGTTGAATCAACATGTTGATAATAAGCTAATTATCTCAAAATTCAGATCTTAATATAACTTATGTAGTAGTGACATTCAATATTTCAAGTGATAAAATTTTGATAAATACTTCCATTTATGTGCACCCTTTTGCAGCCGAGCTGGCAGCCGAATGGTTAGCGCTCTTGCCTTCGGTTCAACAGCTCGTGGGTTCGAATCCCACCTTGGGCATGGATGTTTGTAGTGGTTCGGATTCCACTTTAAACCGTAAGTCCCGGTCTAATTAGCCCTCGTGTGCAAAAAATGACCGTTGAGCGACAAACAAACAAACAAACACCCTTTTGCATTAAATAAGTATTAGACGAGTAATGTTTTTTTTAATATTAGTAACTAAATCAACATGTATCTTAAATAAACAAAATTTATGAAATTACCATTAACTAGTGCACAAGCTCTCTCTCGAGGGTACTTTTGAGAATAATCAATAATATTTGGTAATAAAAGTGAAATGTCATGTTTTATAGATATTTTTTAAGTTAGGTTTGCTAAACTTAGCTTTTATATCTGAATAGTCAATTATCTGGCCTTCATCTCTAATGAATTTGATTTTCACTTAGGGCATATGTAGTGGATTTTTGTCCACATTAAATATATGATCTGAAATATCTAGATCTTATTTGCAAAAAAATTGAATGTAGACTACTGTTTCCATATTTAATTGAAACTAAACTTTCTGTTCTTCATTGAGGGAATTATTAAGTTAAAGTTAAAATTTTAATTGCTAAGCAACATGTGTTTATTTTTCATCATGGATTGATAATTAAATTTGTAAGATTTCATCTTCTTTGATGAATTATTTAATTATTTTCTATTTTATATGTGTCCATAAAACTTCAAATAGGATATATTTATTTTATATTGTCAAATCCCTTAATATGTAAGTAAGTAATTTTTATACACACACATAATATGAAATGTATAGTTATCTTCAGAAATATAACTTTTCACAGTGACTAATTAAATTAGGTACTTTTTTGTTTGAAATATTTGAAAAAACAAATTTATTCTTTTTATGATTAATTATTATTTATTAATTGTAATACTCTCTTTTTAACAGAGAAGCAGAATATTTTGTTTATTTTGATATAAGATTGTGGACAGATAAAAGAAAAGTTTTATATAATTTTAAATTTTGTTATTGATTTAAAATTAATGATATTAGCCTTTGATTTACAGCACATAAGAATTTTAAATTCATCTTAATTTATTAAGTAATTGTAAAATATTTAAAATATATAGTGATTTAGTATCATTGGCACGGATTTATATTAACGGATATTTTATTAGTCTGGTACCACATTGCTTGATCATTTGATAAAATGTATTATTAAAATGAAGTTTTTTTAGTATTAAATACTAGTTAACATATCTTATTCAAAATAATTTTTCTAAACTATTTGTAAACAGTGTATTAGAATATTCTTTTGAAGGATTATCTTTCATTTTACACTCGTGAATTTATTTTACTAGTGCAGATTTTACTAGTAGTTCATAGTTGATTTTAAATTGTAATTCCTGGTCCAGTTACTCTTTATGTCTGAAATGTTATTGTAGAGTTCAAACCAATTTCTTCTGATAAGAAAATAAGGAGATAATGTCATGAATTTGCACCTAATATTTTAAATATAAGGTTAGCAGAAAAATTGGAAATTCAGCCGATAAAATTTTACCATTTGCAAGAGCCACTGTTTTTAACTAATTAATGTGAATTTTGAATTGTTTTTAAGTAGATTCAAAGAGTAATAAAATGTCTATTTTTCTCCCACCTTTGATAAAACATGTTAATTGTCTTTTTAAAAAGTAAAAATTAACGGGTATTTCACTCCTTACATCTATCTCTTTAACAATTTTACCTCTGCTTGCTTTATTTCAATAAAATTAACTTTTGAGCTAAATTTCCAATAGCTTGTGATGGTCTTAGTGTGACAAATAAAACAATCATTTTTATTAAAAAATAAGAAGTTGTTAATATAGCCATTACTTCATGGAGTTATTATGATGAAGAATTTTCATTAAAAATATATTGTAATCTATTTGCATTTAATTTATAATTTCCAATATATAAGTATTAAGATGTAAAAATTATTTGTCTGCATTGCATTAAAAAGAAATAACTTTTACACCTTAATACTTATATATTGAAAACTATAATATGAATGCATTAAATAATTCACATATTTTATATATTTCCAATTTAACTCTACAAATTTTAAAATTTGACTAATTAACATTGTTTGAATTTTTTTAAAATTTACTTATTTGGGAACTTAAATTGAAATGAAATGAAATGAAACTGGGAACTTAAAACAGTGATTAAGATGTAATGCAAAATAACAATAACCTATCATTAGTGATACTGATGCTTAATGTTGAAGTATTTTTTAGCATTATAATTTTAAAGAAAAATATCAAATTTGATTTAAAATAATGTTGATGCGTTGTAACTAAGCATAATTGCAAATTCTCTTAATTTTGTGTAAACTCCTGGAATTTGATGGCCTAATGAGCTCACTTTTGCAAACAAATTATCTGTTGAGCAACAAAGTAAACAAAACTTTGGTTTTTGAAGATCTTTTCAACTGTCTATTAAATGTTGTTCATTTTAATTTTTACTTCCAAAATCTGAAGGGAAAATGTCACTATTATTTTCATTGAAGCAAATAAAAATTATTTTTAATCATATTCTAATTGTAATCATAAATTTAAATCTTTCATACTCTAAAACTAAGAACCCAAAACTAGCTCAAGTATAATAAAAAAATGTAAAATGTGAGTACAGTCATTCAACTCCAATATTTGGCTCTCAATGGTGATTTTTTATTTTATTTTATTTATGGTCTATAGGATAAATGCATAAGTACTTAGAAAATGCTTCTCTTTGCTTTTGCTTTTAAGTTAAGTTTTTTAACGAGGAATATTCTTGACATTTAAATTTTGAAGGAATAATAAAACTTTTGACATAAAGGGTTTTCATTTAAAAATTTTTATAAATACAGAAAAATATCTTTTTGAGATCCCAGGAGTTTGAAATAAAGAACTAAATTATTGAGGTCCAAATGTGTTACATTTATAAGTAAAATATGATCTAGATTTTATTGTAATTTATTAAAAAATTTTACTATATGTTATAGAAAAAATTCTAAGATATTTAAAAATTTTAGCACTTCGTATTCTGGTGTCACGAATTTTATATTCATTTAAAAATATTAATATATTCACATTAAAATTCTAATTTAAAAATGAAAATTCATTTATTGTATTCCATTGAGAATGAATATTAATATAATATTTTGATTTTATTTTCCTCTCGCTGAATGTAATCACATTACTGTTTTCTATTTAAATCACTGAATTCATGATTAAAACAATTCTGGTTTGCTTACTTTGTTTGTGTTCTACCTGCGCAAAATGTATTTATATTCCAAAGATACTACTAGTTATGATATGAAGAGGCTACATTTAAATTCATTTGATGAAAAAAAGCAGGACTTCAGTTGGACATTCCTTTCTGCGCAGCATATAAAAATAATCAAAAACCAATAGAAGTTTAAAAATAACTTCTGACTAAAGTTTCAATTTAAATGGAAAAATCTGAAGTTTTGTAGTTTAACACTTAAATTTGTGTGTCTTAAAAAGTATTTTATGATATGTACAAAATTTTTATATGTTAAAATATGTTGCGAATCTTTAAAATTATATTTTTTGTCATGAAATTAAGTCCTATGCATTGATAAATTAAAAACAAGTTGAATGAGGCATATATGCTTGAAAACTCTTTAGATAATATAATGAAGGCCAACCTAATATGAAAACATATATCCCTAAATACCTTAGAATAACTCTGGATGCCAAATTGAAATTTCCTTAGCATGTAATAACTTATTTAGCAAGAGATCTAAAAATGAAAGTTTTCAGAAGTCTTTGTGACACTGATTTAGGAGTTTCTCTCAGCACTAAGAATTACATATGCATTACTCATTTAACCGATTATTGAGTATACTTTGCCAATTTGAGTTCATGCTTCTAACAGAGTCCTAAACAAATTGGAAAGTGTACAAGCAAGAACTGCCAAGATCATAACTGGTGCAGTGTCTTTCACCAACAATGTCAAAATAATCGGAGAGTGTGGTCTTGATAACCTTCTATAAAGAAAGAAAGTAAATTTATTAAAGTTCATGAACAAGGCACTAAGTCAAGTACTAGAAACACATTGTGCGAGGTATCCTTAACAAGTGGAATGCAAAAGCAAGATTGCAAAGATCTTCACACATGCAATATGATAAAGATGTAGAACAAGCCTTGCCCTCGAACACATCAAATTTGACATTCTCCTAGAACCATTATCTTGCAAAACTCTTACAAACTATCTCAAATATTTCTATATTATACTAAATTATACCTATTATAATATATAAAATAACAAAATAAATAGAATAACACCAAGTAAAAGTACTTTCCTCATCAGCACTTTCCCTCATGCCCCAAATTATTTCAAAAGTAACTTTCTAAAATTACAAATTAAATAACTTTACAAAATTAATAACGTCTGATTAATTTTTAAATTGTGAAAAAATGATTAAAATATCACACAGAGTGAGCCAATATAAAATTTCACTTCTTAATTTTCAAAAAAATAATTATTTCTTCAAATAATTGTATTTAAAAATCTTTTCATAAACAGGATTTGTTCAATTTCAGGAAATATCTTGAATCTTCTGTAAATTAATTTGCTAATGTCCTGGAAATTTAAGTGGACTTGTAGGTAATAATTAGCAATTCTTAGAAATTTTTAAATTTATTTTTAGACATTTTTTAAAAATATTAATCTCTTTACAAAATTGGAATTTTTCTAATAATTTGTGTGGATCAAAATAGTAAAGTATTGTAAAGATTAAACCAAGAGTGCAAAATCTTTATTTAAGCAAGGCTTTTAAGTAATTAAAATTAAGATGCTTAGTTGCTAACTAGTAGGGTTTGGCTGTACATTATAAAGTTTTTTATTGATCTGAAAGGTTTTATGGTTGTAGGTAAAATCAAAGTTTTATCTCTATTCTTAGACTACTCCGAAAATGTAGAAGCTTTCGGACTAGTTTTTTTAAAGTGATTGATTAGAAATTGTCAATAATATGTTAAATATATACCAAGAATGTAAGTAAGAAAATCTTATTTATGTTTAAATATATTAAAAATGAAGATAAACAACACTTCACGATCTTAATCTAAATAGTCTGACTGAATAGTCTAAGAAATCTGATTTCTTAGTATATGCTTTAATCTCTCATTTTATTCCTTAAGGAAAAGAGTGATTTATATTAATAAAAATTAATTTTTTGAAATATATTTAAATATTTTATATATTTCATTTTTGTACATTTTTTATAGTTAATATTTAATAGACTTTAAAAAATCCTTTATTTTTTTATAAGAATTTCAGCTTTTTCATTTTTATCCATGTTTGTAAACATGCTTATAATTTCAAAAAGAATAAAATAAAATAGACTAGGCTTGAAATGTTTAAAATCACTGCAAATAAGTTTCAAATTTCATAATTTGCTTCATAAAATTTTTATTCCTTTTAAAGGACCTGTGAAAAATAAAAAATACTTGCTGCCTAATTGTATTTTAATTAATATTAAGTAATAATTAATATTAATTTGTATTAAAGGGAAAAGAAATAAAAAATAAATGTATCTCAATTAGGTAGACAAAAGTTTGCTGGAAATCTAATGTTGCAATAAGAAATATTTACTAATATTAGAAATTTTTTAAAGTAATTATCCTTTCATTAAAGTTAGTATAAAAATATTTGTAAATTCATGTTTTTCTTGTACTAAAAATTAACTGTTCAATGCCATTATGTTTAAATTTTTTAATTATTATGAAATGAGGTTTTTACTTTTTATTAATTTGATTTTTTCATTTGTGTACTTAATTTGTTAATTTTTACTTGGTTCATTATTATTTTTGAAAATTGAAAAGACGAATGGCTATTTAATATTATCATAACTTTGTGTTTAGCGGCTAACGTTCGCTTGAAACTTTACAAATATTAATTCTTTTTACAGGATTTTTTTGGTTGATGCAATTGCCGTGCGAAGTTTTTGTCACTCATTACTTTTGAAAATTAAAAAGTAAATAGTGACATTTGTTACTCTAAGCTATAAATGAATAATATTATGAGGTAAGTTAATTGCGAGTAGGAATTATAATTTATTACTGTAAAAACATAAAATGCATTTCTATATGTAATGAATCTGCACTACTAATCTCAAAGTAGGAAAAATTCTTTAACTTGCTTTTTGCTTATTCTGTTATAATTGTGCTAAATGGAAAGAAAAGTATAGATAATTAATATAAAAATAAAATAAATGCATGGATTCTTAAAATTTTACATTAATTCATTCAAACAAAAAATAGTTTTCTTCTAATTTTATATGACCATTAAAACAGTTTTTTGTGAGATTTTAATTTTAATATACAGAATATCTGAATTGCATGAAAATGTGTGCATGCTAAAACCTCTAGTAGATGTAAAAATGTAAAAATTATTGTATAACTCTAAAATAATGATTACTTGAGTTAAAGCAATTTAGGAAACAATTAAAATTTTTATAATCAATCTAGTCTGATATAAATATCTTATTTTTACTTAACAAGCAATGATTAAAATTGCTTTACCATGAGCCTTACATTTGTTTTTATTTAAGTGCACGCAAAATTTTTGTAAATGTAAAGCAATTTTATTTTACCAAATAACATTTTTTATGATAGTTTTAACATTCAATCTTAAGTTAGATCATTGGAACTGTTGATGAAGCAAGGTAAATTAACAAATTTATTTAAACTATATCAAAAAGAAAATGTTTTGTTTTTATCTTTAAAAATTTAATTTTATTTATCATTATAAAAAATAAGTTCAGTAATATGCTGTATTTAATGCTAAAATCACAATTTAAAATATTCTAGTAGTCCACCAATTCTTTTTAAATAGCAAATTTAATGTTTTAAGTTTCTTGGAGCACAATTTTATTAGTTTGAGAATTATATAAATGTAATTTCACAATCACATGTGTTATGTTAATTTCACAGTATTTTAATTTTTTCATTTATTCCTTAAATTTAACAGATTCATCTCAAAATGAGTACAGAAGTTTATTTTATTGATTAGTTTCTTAAATTTTGCATGAAGTAAAAACTAGTTTAGAATGCAAAATTTCTCTTGACCATTTTTATATTGCTTGCATGTTTTGATTTCTGTATTTTGTGTTAAATTCTTGACAATTTTTTTTTCTATTTATTAATACATTTTCCAAAAATTTTTAAATTTTCGTCAAATATATTTCAACAAAATGAATAATTTTTAAATAAAATATATCAAATGTAAAATTCTAATAAAATTTGCTAATGTTCATTAAAAATATAAATGAAAGAAAAATATGTTTTTTGTTGTGTTAACATTATGAAGTTATAAACATAGAATATGCTTATAATTTTGTTATTTTGGGTGATGGCAGTTAAGACATTAATTAGTTATTGAGTTAAAATGAGTATAAAGTAATTAATGAGAGTTTAATTGTAAGGATAATGTTTTTTAATTGTAATATGTTAAATATACATAAGAGACAGAGAGAAGTTATTATGTGTTTTTAAAGAAGTAGATTAGCTCAAACTTATAAATTATAATGGTTAAATTTTTTTAAGAAGCTGTTAACTTTTTATTTTTGTGTATGCTTTTTTTGTTATCCTAAAAATAAATAATAAAACTTGATATTGTGGTTAATCGTGTGTTAAAATTTTGGGGAATCAGCCAAAAAGTGAAGAAAAGCTAATGTCATGCCAGATCATGAATTGGTCAATGCATACGTAATGAACCACAATATCAAGAAAAAATGGCTTAAAAAAACTAAGGTTTAATTTCTTTCAAATGATAGTCAAAAATGTTTTGAAATATTATAAGATATTTTATACAATATATGCTATCTTTGAATAACCAACATTGCTGTATAATTGTTTTGTATAATGCTTTGAAAAGTTATCAACACTGGAGAATAATAACCTTGAAATTATTGGTTTCTAATTTGTGGACAGTTAAAGGCAGAATTGGTTTCTCTGCAACATGCTGTAAAAATGCCCTATATCAATTTTTCAGGTTATTTTCCATAGGACATAATATGATATAAAATAACACTAGGTCTTAGTTTCTTTTCTGCATGTTTTTGAGCTATCTCATTTCCACTCTAAATGATATTCTAATTTGTGAATCTCCTTGCACTGGTGCAGTCTATACTATCAAACCATCTTGATTAATTTTACTTAAGCAATTTGTGTAATAATTTAAAATAACTTTTCTAACTATACCAAAACATTTCTGGTACCGCAAGCTGAACTGAATTGTGACTCATAGTTAATTTGATCTTAGTAATTTTACATTCCACCTGAATGTTCAGTTGCTTATCTTTGATATACAAGGTGTCTTAAAATTAGCATAATGCATAATCCCATTAGCATATGCTTATGGAGAGCATCCTGATGCTACCTATATCAGGTTATTTCAGTTTTTTTAATATTTTTATCCAATTGCCAAAAGAAACTACTTTTGCTGCTGAGTAGCATTGCTTACTCATTCTTGATGAGCTGTAAACATAATATATCAATTCATTTGCTGTTATAGTGTGTTAATCCTAGTTTTTTTTAAATGGATTCAAATTTTAAAATAACATTCCTTGTTAATGTAACACCCATCCTCTCTAACACTGCTTCGTGTGTTTGCATTCATGGTTCTAAATAATATGTCAGCATATGAATTTCATTAATGATATTTTATATAATCTTTCATTAAAACAATTTTTGTAATATTTAGATTATTAGAAGTTGACAATCTCAATCAATTTGTACCTAATGTCCTTAAACCCAATATACCTTCAGTTTCAACTTTCTTGAATTGCTTAATTTATTTATAAATTCTAATAATCCCTTAATAGAGCTGGGGTATAGATTTTTGTTTTTTGGAAGTAAAAATGAAACAGAATACTTCCGAACTTCACATGTAACCTTTCAAATGTAACATTTCAATTAATGAACATTACAACTCAACCAAATTTATGTTTTTAAACTGGCATTAGTGGAGACCAGTCTTTTTTTTGTTTGTTGGATATTAGTGTAGTGGGCCATGTCAATGCGGCCAATAATGAATTTTGTGATTGAGACAAAATAAATTAAAAGTTCAGCAAAATTATTTCTGTGTGTAGATAAATTCTTCTAATTTTTGACTTCACGAGTGTTGATTTGTCTCTTGTGTTCTTCTATTTTCTATTCACATTCAATCATGGATACATTATTTAATATTAATTATTAATGCTAGAATTATAATTTTTTTTAAACATTGCTCCCATAGTTTTTTCATCAGTGTATTTTAATTTTATTATTTAGATGTTTCATTGAATTTTCAACTTGTTAATATGCTAATGATATATTAGATATATTGAATTTAGAATGTTATATATGAATTTAAAGGGAAAGCTTTAGTTATTATATACATATATCATTACAAATTACATTTTTGAAAACTTTGAAAGAAATAGGGGTGCTAATAAAATGTTGAGTTTTAATTCTACCACTTTTTTTAGAAAAAAATATTAAATTACTCGGTTAAATAACATTTTGGTTGAGGGAAAAGTTTAAAAAAGTTACTTTTGAAAATTATGTTGCCATTGATACAAATTTTTATAAAGTATGTTTTGGTTGATTTACTTATTTTGCATACATTATTAAGAAAATAGAAGTGGTTTATAAAGCATATTTTCGTTTTTTAATTTTTGTTAAATTTTTATGTAAATACATTTTCATAAAATTTTGTTTTTTTTGTTCTCTTATTTTTTACATATTATATGCCATTTTTTATAAATATTTATGTTAATAATTTATTTAAAAATTAAATGCAAGTAAAATATTAAAATTTAAAAGTTTTTTCATGATTTTTATTGACTAATATAAAAACATGTCTAACCAAAAAATAAAATTTTTTATATATATAAATAAGTAATACAAAAAAGTTTTTGAAAAAATAATATTTTACTTCTTTACAAGCATTCAGTAGTTAACTTATTGGTGATTTATCTGTAAAGCAATTGAATGATAAATTAATGTTTTTTATATTAAATTTTTATCAATAACCAAATATATTTAAGATAGTTTTTATAATTTTAAATATTTATGCTATATTGTTTTTATTTTCAAATACATGCTAATTGGAGGGCTTTTTAAATTACATTGGGAAGTACTTAGTTAATTTGTAGCTTTCTATTGCGAATTTATATTTTTACAGGTTATAATGTGCATGGTTTTTGCCTAACAAATATACCACATAATATTTTAAATATGTCTGTATAAATCATTTCTGTTTAAAATTTTATTTTTTTAAAGATTTAAGATATTTGAATCCTGGAATTCTTAAAAGTTTCAAAAATTGCATTTTCTTAAATTGGTTTGTGTAAAATTTAATTTCAAGTTATATAGACATTTTTGTGCAGAATTGTCATAGTTCATTTATTGGATTTAATGTGTTAGGTTAGTATCATCAGATTTCTATTGAATTAAACATTTTAGTGCAAGCCACAGAATGCTTTATATACTTTCCAGTAAGCATAAATGTTGTTTTTATGCATAATGTTTCATTATGTATTGTAAGTCCTGACTTAAAAAAAGTTCTAAATCAGTTTCTTAAATTGTGCTAATCAATCTGATCAGTGTTCTCAATAAGCAGTGAACTTTATTTAGGCTCAAATTAATTTTTATTACTAATTATTTATATTTGTATTAGCATTGGATCTAAGAATTTATATTTATTTTGCTAAGTTCATTTCATAAGGTCAACTGTGTGTTGTCCTTATTAACAGAATAGTTTTTAATATTGAATGGAATGGATTGCCTACTGATTTTGGCTAAAAGGGTAACTAACCAAAAATGTTTATTTAATCCTCCACACTTGCAACTGAATTATCATTGTTCTGTAAATTAATTTAAATATTTCATAGTGGAATCCACTAGATCCTAATCTAATTAACCCTTATTTGTAAAAAATGACAGTGAGGGACAAATTTACCAAACCAATCAAATCTGGTGAGTGTAAAAGAAAAATATCCATTTTAGCAGCTTCATAGTTAAACTTTGGGTTTCTATTCAGTTATGAAGTTTAGAAACTGCTTATAAGATTAATTGGTGCAGCATGTTCAATTTTGGACCTTGCGCCATAAAACCCAACCAACCAGCTTATAAGATTAAAGTTAAGATAATCTGTAATGACCAGCTTAGTATGTTCTTTCTGCCAATTTTTGAATTTGTTAATATTTGTGAGAACTTAAGAAAATTGTTTTAGGTTGAAATGTTTTCTTTTTTGTTTTAGAGACATAACCTTTAGCTTTTAGTAGCATGCTATTCTCTTGAATCTATAGATGTCATTGCATAAATTTTGTTGCATATTTTTATTCTGAATAATTTTATTTACCTGTTCCCAATATTTTAGATATGAGATGTTTAAATTGAAATCTTTATGTTTAATATTACCATATAGACTGAAAGTTATACCATTTGGAAAATACTTGATTTTAATTGAAAATTGTGAATTTCAAAAACTTTTTCTATATTCTCTTTTTTATTATATTTTTTATTCTTAATACAAAATTTACAAGCTTTTAAATGTCCATTAATTTGACTTATAATAATTATAACTAGAGAACGTATATATAAAAATTTATTTCAAATGTTATTTTATCATTAATTATTGAATAAATATTTTGTTATAAAGTATTTATTATTTATTGTGATTTAAATCAATGATTAATGTATACAAAATTATTAGTTATTCATATATTGTAAGCAAAAGTTTGCACGAATATTGCATTAAAAATGCATAATTTTTGGCTCATTATGAATTTAAAATATCATGATATAGTAGCTTTATTCTTGTGCTAAATTTCACTCTATTTTCTCGCTTAAATTTTTTAATCCTGTCATTCTTCAGAAAGCTGATTAATTTTGACAAGTGTATAGATAAGTAAATTATGAATAGATATGCAATTGAAAAATACTCAGTTTGAATATATTGCTAATATGAGTCTCATCTTTGTGATAAATAAATCATGTATATTTTCTTTTTGATTGGTTTAATTATTCCAACAGATGTTTTAATGCATAATTTTTCTTTTTGTAGTCCAAACACATCTAAAGAAAAGTTGGTTAATATTCAACCATCACCTATGAAATCAAAAAAGAATTCTGCAGAAAACAAGTAAGCTTGAATTCTGTTTAATTTATGTAGTTTTTTATTTATCATTTACATCTAAAATATTCCATAATTTCTTCCTAAATTTCTTGATTTAAATATTTCTTAGATATTCATACTATTCCCATTAGTATACAAACATTAATATGAAAGATAGAAAAAAATTATTGTATTTTAAGACTTTTAATGCTTGCAGGTATACATTAGGTATGAGTACTATGAGTGACACTTTAAAATCTTATTATAGGTTTTAGTTTTTTGAAGATAAATATATTACAAGTTCTGACTCCACACAAAAACCACAGTTATTCTAATATAAAATGTTAGATAATTTGAGATTTCATAATTAGCAATACATAGCTGCCAACTCTACTAATTTTATCAGGAAACTCTTGATTTTTCATCATTTCTGCTGATTTCCCAATAATGTATGAAAATCTACTAATTTTTGGCAATTTCAGTGAAAAACATAAAAATAGCTGAAAATAAGCCTATTGAGTTGTTTTAGTAGCTTAAACAGTCAACAGATGGTGCATTAATATAACGATATATATATATATATATATATATATATATATATATATATATATATATATATATATAATGTGTTCCTCTGAGTTTTGAACCCCATCTATCTGCTGTGGCAAGATAACTAAGATGCCAAGAACTCCAATCAGTTGGCAATAGCATTCAGAACAGACACTATGTGCCTGTTAACATAAACAGTTCAATTAGGAGGAATATTGCTAGTTATTAGTAATCTAAAATAATATTTCTGTCAAACAAAGTATTTGCCACTGAATTAATTAGTTTGTCACTAAATTTTATGTTTTTATGTAATTTTATAATTTTAATATTTATAAATTGCACTAGAGTAGTAAAAGTTGCCCTGTGGGGTTATAAATGTTGATGTTTATTTTTTTGCATGTAATATATTTTATTTTTCATAGTTCCTTTATGAGGATGATAAATATTTTATTAAAATATCCATCAACCTCATAAAGAAGATAAATACAAAATATGTTTAGCATAAATCATTCTCGCCATGTATAATCTAAAGAGTAAAATTGTCTTTTTGTGGTATTACCGTTTTAAAAATACTGTTTCAAGAAAAAATGTTGCTAGTAGTGTCTCATGATTTTTTCCTTCAAAATCAATAGAATCTACTGGTTTATTTTTCTCTAAGATTGGCAGGTATGGCAATAGTTTAAAAATGTCTGCTTGTATTCAATATTTGGCTGATTTGTTATGTAAGTAATGGCTAAATTTGTTCATCATTCCTGACAAATTGTGGTAAAATAATTTGACTAAATTGACAGTAAGTAAAAAAATTGATTGAGGTTGAAAACACACTTGCCATGTTTTGTTTTCTCATTTATTTATTTTTTGAAATATTAAAATTGTAAAGAAATGAAGTGTCAATTTTAAAAACTAATATTAATCTTAAATTATTTTCTGATATTCCTATGAAAAGTAAATGGCATTAAATGAGCTAAAAAAGAAAAGGAAAAATGTGAAAAGGTTGCAATGTTGTTCATACCTTATAAGATATATTTTATGTTTAAGAAAATCAAATATACCAACAATGTAATAAAGAATTTATTTTCAGCGTGGAAGGTCCCCAATCATTGTTAAATGGTGGGAAATGGATGCTGTGCATCTTGTCTTGTGTATGTTCATCTATAAAAAATGTACTCAAGAATTTTCAATTTCCTTTATTTTGACATGGGAAAATAATGCATTATCTTAGTAGAAGCTTAACTGTTGTATTGATCCCTTATGTGTTAGAAAGTTCATCCACCAAATAATGGCATAGAGACCATAGAGTTTTAGCTTAAGTGCTAATGTTCAGCATTTGTAAAATAAATGATGATTTTTGAAAGATTTTAATGTTTGAGTCAATAATGGGATTGGTGGTTGGAAATTATTTATTTATTTATTTTTTAATTTGCCCGGAAAAATACTGATTTGCAGATAAAAAATTTGAGCCTAGAAATTTTTATCTTCAGTTACTTTTCCTGCTAATTATTAATTTAAATTCCTAACTTGGTCGTTTTAATTACCTCATGGCTGGGGCCACAGTGGTCTGGTTGGTTAAGGCGTTGTTCTCATTGTCAGAAGGTAGTGACTTCGAATCCCATCTTAACTGAAGATATGTTGTGTTCACTAACGGTGGCTGGGGCATGTTAAAATTGGGCGTGGTTGCAATGTCGGCCAAGTGAAATGATACATCTGGGGATGGTGGGCCATGTATTGAGGATATTCTGCTTGATATCTGTTTCAAAATCATGAAGACTCCTCCTAGCTGCTTCTACCTCATTGGTAGAGCCCAACTCAGGACTAGGTACTGGGAAGCATGCTGGTGCAACAACTACCTCATGGCTGTCATGTTAAAGCACATAAATTAGGATTTTTAAATTCTATTAAAACATATTGAGATGAATTGCAATAATTTATAAATTAAAAAATGTTTCTAAAATCTAGGTTAACACAGGCAATAAAAGATTTTTCTGTAACTTTTCAAGGACCTCAAATTCATAAAAATATTAAAAAAATTTTTTTTTTTGAAATATTGATTTTATTTTTTTGCAACTTTTCAAGAATATTACTAGTTTATCAACTTTTACATTTATTCTTAACTTTTATTTATCAATCATCATTATCAAAAATGGTATTTTATTTTTGATTTTATGCATGACAACTAATATTAAATAACAATTATTTCCATGAAACTGTTCTTGATAACAATCATGTGAACTTTAGTTTTTTAATGTTGTAAAATTATATAGTTAATTGTTTTTATGAATTGATTTTTTGTATCTCATGTTCTCAAATATTTAGAGATAAATTTATTTTTTAAATGTATTGCTTTTAAATGTACATAAATAAATTCATGCTATGTCTTACCCATTTGTTTTGAGTAATAGACATTTTTACCCTTTGTTAATGTCAGTGTGTTGCATGATTCTAATAATTTTAAGTTTTTTGTCTTTGTTATTTGTTGTGGCTGAAAATTGCTTTTATACTACTTTAAGAAATTATTTGCATCTTTATATTATACATATATACATATCTATGTACATACACATTTCAAAATTAACATTTTATTACATAAGAATTTTCTTATATACTATTTAAAGTACAGTATATAAAAAGGTTATTAATATATTAAGTCAACTGTTGGAATTTTAACAGCAAAGCAAATTGGAAATAAAATTTTCATGCTTTCTTTCTAAATACTATAAAATTGTTGAATATTTTTGATTTTATTATCATTTTTATTAGTTTTTTACAATGTTTTTAAATAACATTTAATTTTTCTCACTGCACAACTTTCCTTTAAAAAAAATCTGATTTATTGCACATATTTTATTTCTTTTTGTGAATTAAATAGTTGTATCAATTAAGTAATATGTATTATTTTATGCAAAGAAATGAAATAAGTAATGTGTAATAGTGATATATTAAGTTTTTCATCTTTCAGAATGGCAAATATGAAAGAAACCCGTTCTCTGTTTGTGGTAAGCATTTAAAAATTTTCTCAGTTATACAATTTAGAATCAAATGCTTATATTAGAAACAACAGAATTCTTTTTTTGTTGATATAGATAGTCTTAGCAATACTTATTGATTCTGAAGTTTTTTAGTACGTATTTTTTCTAATATTTAAAACTTGATTAAGTATAATAATCAAGTATATAAATTGTTATTTTTTGCAATTTAAAATGTCAGGGATTAAAGAGGAAAAAAAGTGTAGACAGAATTTTAAAATTGAGTTGGTTATGAATCTGAGGAAGTAGAGAAGTGATTTTCAATCATATATGCAATAGTTTTTAATTTATAATCTTGTACTACAATAGTGTTTGGTTATAGTGCTAAGTGCTCTTGAAGCTATTCATTTTTAAAATCTTTATTGTCTCTAAATTGTAGTACAGTAATAGGGTGTAGCGCCCTCAGTTTGGGAAGGCTTAAGTAAAAATAGGCATGTCACTAAGAAATCTGGATCATGTAATTTGATATTTTTAACTAAATATTTTACAAATTTACAAGATAATTTACAGTGAACTTTCATAAAATGTAGCTTCCAGGAAAACTGATGAATTTTCCTAATTCTTGCACGTTTCGCTGTACTTTTGGTTAGAGGAAACTCCTTGTGGGTATTAGGAAACAGTCTCCTAAATCTCCACTAGGGAAGCAGTCTCAAAAAGCCTCTTTATATTGTCTATGGTCCTCTCGGGAAAGTACTGAATGCTCAGGGTATTCATGCTTGAGATATGACGTCAATATCCATGATCAGGAGTGCTAAAGGCTGCTCCCTCCACTTCTTTCCACTCGCTTTGACTTGTCCGTGCTGGGACTCTCTCTGGAGAGTTATCAGAGAAATCACTCGTAGGTTGAAGTCTCTCAGCACCACAAGGGCTTGCTATATTTATCCAATCTCTCCCCCAACATCTGGAACTCCAGTGACTTCTAGATCCTTCTTCTGAGGTCACTTTTCGACTCTAAGTTTCCTGTCGCTTCACCGATTCAAATCAGAATGTATAAAGAGACAATAAAGTCTCCGATTGCACTTAGTCCCTCGAATGGTGATTCCAATTTATTTTGAGGAATCATGTTTGTCATGAAGGACTTAAATGACCCTTCATGAATCCTGTTTGCAGTTCCCAAATTACTACTGATTGATAGTTTTTGGTACTGTGTAGTTTTTTGAATTTAAACTGGAAAAATATATCTCTTTAAGAACTGTAATGGTTATTAAATTTCATGGAAATTCTGGAATTTTTGTAAAGTTTTGCAAGCAATAACAGTGACGTTATAAAGGTAAATAAGCACTTTTAAAATTTATTAGCATAAATTACATTCTAATAAAATTAATTTTTGATTTAAGTAAAAAGAGATGATAGTAATTCTAAATTATAAAATTTGCCTGAACTTTTGAGAGTTAATTTTTTGTACTACACAATTCATTTAATATATTATTGAAATATTTGATTTTATTATAGTAAGAATTTGTTGTGAAAAATTAACAAGATTATCTTTGGTAGCCTATTGTAATAAATAATCAAATTATTTAACCAGAAAAATGTATGCTAAACTTTGCTTATGGTACCTTCTCTTTTTTATTTATTCTTATCTTTTATCCTTTTTATAAACTGTATTTTATTAATCTTTCTTTTCCAAAATTTGTCTATATCTAGTTTATTATGATTAGATTAATGTTATTACAACAACAATGAGTCTCTATTGGTTCCAGTTTTTGTTGCATAAGATTATTTAAAAACTTTGTTTTATCATGAAACCAACAATTAAGAATGAACTTTTGGATAATCGTCTAAAAAATGTATTGTGATTTCTATTTATTATTTCTTAAGCTTATACTTATTTTAAACTTTTATGTGAATAACAAACCATTGTCACTGTTAATTTTTTTTATTAAATTTTTGAAAATATAAATTAAAGAATGTTTTGTAGGTAAATAATAAACTTAAGGTAGAAATTATAAAGCTTTAAAGTGTATCATGTATGTATTTTATTTTAGTCCTAATTTATTTTTATTTTTTAAATATAGGACATGAATGACGAAGCTGCTATGGCAGAATTTGAAGCTATGGATTCTAAAATAACTCCTGTTAATGGAATTGTACAGCCACCTGTTCATCCACCCGAAGAAAAACCTCATCGAAACACTAATCTTTTACAATATGTTCATAAGAATGTTATAAAAGCCATTTTGAAGCATAAATTTGCTTGGCCTTTTCAAACACCTGTGGATGCTGTCAAGTTAAAATTACCAGTAATTTTGTTTTTAATATCTGTTTAAATTTACAAAAACATTTAATTTGTCTGAGTTTTTCTTCTATTTTATATTAATCATATTAAACAATTTAAACAATCATTTTCTTTTTAGGACTATCATAGTATTATAAAATATCCGATGGATTTAAACACCATTAAAAAGAGAATCGAAAATTATTATTATTATGACGTGGAAGAGTGCATTAAAGACTTCCAGGCTATGTTTTACAATTGCTACCGATATAACAAACCAGGCGAGGTAACTATATTATTTCTATTTTATACACTTTATTTTGAAATGATTAATTATTTGGATATTAAGGATAAAAATATAATCTAGTTTTGCTATAATTATAAATGTTTTTAATTTTTTAATGTAAATAATAACCCAAAAAGTTGCTCTCATATATTAGTGTTCCAGCTTTTAAACATTTAGAAATATTTTTAATGTTTTTAATTAAAACACTTAAAATCTTTAAATTTGATTTATATGCTTTAATAAAATCACAAAATTATCTCATTTGTATTACTAATACTTATATTTATAATGAACTGCATTCATATCATAAAAATGAAAATAAATGTAATTATTTAAAAATCTTATGTACAAGGATAATTATATAAAATTCATTATATCACTGCTGTTATGCAATTTTTTAAAATTATTCTTAAAACTTATTTTATTATTAAGAATAAAATTTGTTATTTAGGATGTCGTTTTAATGGCTCAAACTATAGAAAAGATCTTTGTTGCTAAAATGGAAGAAGCTCCTAAAGAAGTATGTATTTAAAACCATTTTCAATATGTTTTAACCAGCATTTCCCTCTTATGATTTTTAATATTTAATTTTCCTTAGTTAAGATGAATAGAAAAGCATTTGGTGCTTTAAAAAAGTGTAATGCTTTTTCATTTTGGGACTTCAGAAAATGTTGCTTATGAGGATTATGTATTAAAAAAATTCCGAATTTCGTTGGGCGAATTATATGCTGCCATAGATAATCTGTCGAAAAAATACTTTTCATGAGTAAAGTTTACAATAAAGTTTTGAAAGAAATGTTGTTCGTTTCATAGAATGAAAAACAGATGGCACCAATACTCAGTTGACTTATTTTAACTATAATCAGCATTGTCCAATTACGTTCAAGAAACGGATTCAGCTCTTCTTAATAGTTATTAAAGTTGCAATTTGTTAATGTTATTTTACATTCTATCTTGACCAGAACTGTTTTGCTCTGAAAACATTCAGATTCATATCTTTCCTTAGGTAGTGTAAATTATTAAGTTATAGAAAGTAAACTTTAAATTGAGAGCTATAGGGAAGGCAAAGGAAACAAATGTTGACAAACGTTGAAATGATGAATGAATGATTCAAACAAATGTAAAACAAACCAGGCGCAGTGCAAAAGAAAAATGTATTCCATGCGTAGTTAGAAAGTAATCCATTTTTTTCATTTAACTATTAACAAAGCAAATATAATTTATTTTTAAAATAACTCATTTTTAAGCTATTAAAATCTAAAAATCGATAATATTTACTAGAATGCTCTTGGATATTGATCGATATCGTGCTTTCACCTCAGTTAATCGCACTTTGCTTTGAGGTGGATTCAAACACATCTTTATCATTATAAATGTTTTTTTCTGTAGAATTTATTGTATTTTCAATTATAATGAATATTTTTTATTTGGCATCAAATTTATCAGCACTATAAATTTTTGACTATTCGTCAAAAAATTGCTGCGGATTATGCAACACGTTTTTTCTTTTCCTTGAATAAAGGGGTTTGCTGATAATACGTCACTGCGGATTATATACAGTAAAAAATGGTTTATTAATTTTGTTGTATGGCAATTCACTTAAGTTAATTGTTCATTAATGTCACGTATGCTAATTATGTTGTAAAATATTGTACAATTTAAAAACATTTTATTCAAGGACCTTGATTGCATTGATAATGTGGTTAGCTAACTTTATAAAGCAAATAAATGTCAGTTTTAAAATTAATAATTTTTTCTTATTAAAAATCTTTACATTAAATTTTAATTCTATTACTCTTCTGCTATGAGTTAAAATTTGTGTCTGGAATGTTACAATAAATAAATATAAAACAATTTTGGTAATTTAAAAAGTAATAGCTAATCTGAAGTTTTAATTTTTTTTTGTTCTACAGAGAAATTAAAGGGAAGGAATGATGTGTGAAATTTGCATTAAAAAATTTTCTTTTCAATGAAGGGGTATTTTCAGGCTTGCTAAAGCCAAATAACATTGTAGAAATTTTATAGAAAATAATTATTTAAATTTAGAAAAATTAATTCAGTTATCAATGGATGGACCAAAAATTAATTAAGCTGTTTTAAAATAAGTAAATTGTGAGTTGAGTAAGCTAAGTCTACCATTACTAATTGATTTATGTACTTAGTATTCTACATATTATGTGAAAGCAATATGTAACGGGATTGACAAAATTCATTGCCATGTTGATGGATTTGCTGCAGATATTAATCAATTTTTCAAACATCTGCAAGAAGAGAAGATTATCATTTCTTATAGTTGAAAATGCTGTAAGAAATTTTAGCTAAATATAGTTTCTTTCATTATGTTGAGGTCTGTTGCCTAATTGGCGTAAATTTGTGACAAAATCATTGAGCATTATTATGTTCTGAAGGAATATTTTATACTGAAAGTTCCCAAAGGATAGAAATCTTTTTTCCTTGATAGATATCTATAAATTGTTTGACATTTTAAAGACCCTAAAGCTTTTGTATATTTTTTTTATTTATTTATTTGTAAAACTTTCGAACCATACTTGCTATTAATGCTACAAGTTTAGCCTTTAGTGCAAGTAGTGCATAATAAGTTAAATAATTTTTTCAGTTTGTTTAAATTTTTTAAAACCTAAGGAATCGGGGGGGGGAAAGGAAAACTTAAGGATTATTATAAAGAGAAACTTAAGGATTCATTTAGTACACTAATTCAGCATATTCCTCACATGATTATGATTAAAATAAGGTGAATGAAGAGTGGATTCTTTGCATATTTAAAGATGTGACTTTGCTTGTAAATGATTATGATAATGGCCAAATAGCTGTAAATATTGGAATGCTTGTATGTATATATGTATGTATATATACATATGTATTTATATGTATGTATATATATATAAACATACACACATGCACATACATACACACTATGTAAAAAAAGTAGGACACTTGATTTTGTAACAATAACTGAAAAATATTTTATTTTTACTAAAAAGTTTTATTAGAAACATTTTACAAATATTTTAAAAATACAATTTTAACATCAGAATTATGATATTCATACATAAAATATTAATGGCAACAAAAATAGTTTCTCTTTCTTGAAACTTTGTAAAAAAAAAAAGGACAGTATTATAATGAATAAAAGAATAGTGATTTTAATAAGGAATATTCTACCCATTGGCCTTTATAACTTCAAATATTCTGTTTGGAAGTGAATTGTACAGAGATTGAACTTGTGTTTGACAAAAATTGTCCCACGAGTCATTCAATGCTTTTCGAAGCTATATGAATTAAATTGCCTTCCATCAGCATAAACTCTATGAACTAACATTGCCAGATATTTTCCACTATATTAAGGTCAGGACTTTTGGCTGGCCATGGTAAAACATCCACATTATTTGTTAGGAACCAATGTTTGACTCCAGTTGCGCTGTAAATCGACGATCCGTCTTGCTGAAACTTCCACTTTTCACACCCCAAGTCAGACCCATAATGAAGAAGCTCTGAATTCAGCACTTGAATGTAGTCTATATGTTTTTGCCTACCATTTAAGAAAACCAAACTTGTCCTTCCTCCGTATCCAACAGCCAACCAAACCATTAAACTCCCTCCTCCCATTTAGCTGAGCTAGCAGCCGAATGGTTAGCGCTCTTGCCTTCGATTCAACAATTTGTTTGTTCGAATCCCACCTTGGGCATGAATGTTTGTAGTGGTTCGGAATCCACTTTAAACCGTAGATCCCGGTCTAATTAGCCCTAATGTGTAAAAAATTACCGTTAAGCGACAAACCAACCAACCCTCCTCCCATTTGTTGTGTTGAATAGTATTCATCTTCATTCCTCAGACAATGCCAGTAATGCTGATATCCGTCTGGGCTCTCTAGGCTAAATTTCTTTTCATCAGAAAATATCATAGAAGTCCATTCTGTAGCCCAGGACATGTTGTCCTTAGCCCATGCTAAACAGTTATCAATGTAAGCGTGCGTCCATTTAGGATGATGTTTCCGTTTCTTGAAAATGAATTTTTGAGATATTTTAATATAGTTATAAACTGTTTATTTCATCACATGTTTAAGTTCTGCTTGATTTCTTGTCTTTGAAGCACTGCCTTTGTTTTTCTTAAGCACATGAGCAAGTTTTCTTTCTTCACATGATGTTTACTTTTTCGGTCTATCAGTCTCCTTTCTCTTTCCATTTTTATAAGGTTTGAAACTTTATTGGGGCTCACTTGTAACAATCGAAAAATCTGACAAATTTACCATCATTTTATTATAAGAAAATTTACGCATGAGAAATTATATATACTAATTTTATTATTAACATTAGTAGTAGATGTTTCATTTTTGCCTAAAATGTAAAAAGGGTCATTAAATTAACTCTGCATAAGTATCTGGTAGTTAGGAGAAAATAAGCGATATTAATTGGCAAAAAAAAAAAAAAACACTGTCATTCTTCTTTTTTTTACCCAATGTGTAAAAGATGCTCATGGTTATACTAAATATCCTAGTATTCTTTGTAGAATTGTTAATTCGATGTGTGTATGTATATTTTTATTGTGAATGTAAATTCATAATTGGTGAGAGGTTTTTCAACAAGCAATTCTATTGTGATAGAGAACTTCTTTATTATAACTTTGTTGGAATTAACAGCTCATTGGTTATGTACTTGTCATGATATCAATTAAATGTATAGCAATTCTGTTTCTTCCATTCAGTTTATCAAAGAATGATGTATTGTATTCAGGAATCTTATGTAGAATATGAATCATCTGGAAAAATCAAAAGATGTAACACTAAAGTTTAAGAAAAGAATTTTTTTTAAAAAAAATATTAGCTGCTTGTGAATAAAATGCAAACAATCTTTTTTACTAAAGATTAATGAACTTGAGAAAGAAAACTTTGCATGACAATCAGCGTGCAGCACAAATGCTTTTGGATAATGCAACAAAGAAAATAACATATGCTATCAGAGATAATATGTGTGATCTTATGTATATGTATAAAGTTGGATAGTTGCTGTTAATGCGAATTTGCATTTTTTATTGATAAGCTACATAAGTGTGGTATTAAATTATCAGAATAAAATGCATTCAGTTCAAAATGAACATAATTTAATTATATGAAAATTTATTGTAATTTCAAGTGGTTATTATAAAATTAATTTTCTTAAATGTTCAATATGTTTTTATATTTTTTTTTACAATATTGCTTTCTAAAAATCGTTGTATCCATAATATGGAAATTAATTTGTAAAAGTAATATTCATTTTGCCATCCATTTGTACATATTATCCATTTGTAAAGTAATATCCAATTAATTATTTATTGAAATCCTGATAATTCTTGAAAATATTGTTTCAAAAAAAATTTTTTTTACCACTCCTACCCCTGTGAAGTATGTGGTTATTTTGTATTTTTTTAAATTTAATATTTTCTTTACTAAATTTTTAAATGATATAAATTTGTTAAATAAGTGAATTTATTGTGAAAATATATTGTGAATGAAGAAAGTGCAGAGTTCAAAATTGTTTGTAATATTAAAAAAGGTTTATTGGAGTGTTTTCATGTTAATTTATTTTTTATTACTATTATATTTTAAAAAGTTACTTAAATTGTAATCATTAATATTTTATGTATGCATATTAATATGAATATATAGTTCTCTTAATAATGGTTAAAAATTGCAGTTTTAAATTTCAGCTTTTAACTATACTTATTTCAAATATTGTAATTTGAAGCAGCACTTGATAAATTATTTATATTAAAAAATTATCTTTTATTGACGAATCTTTTTTTAAAATTATCTGTATTTCGTTCCTGATAAAATAATAGATAAATAAAATATTATAGTAACAGTTTCTTAAACAATTTTCATTGCAATTTTACATCTGGATGCTTGATATTTAAAACTATATATTCTTTTTTTAGGAATATGAAATTGAAGTACCTGAGAGAGCTGGTGGCAAAGGAAAAGGGAAAAAGGGAAAAGGTGCTGGTCGACCAAAAGGTATATTTCTGTTTTCATATATTCAGAGTTAATAAATTTACTAGAAGTTTATTATGTTTAGGGGAACACTGAAAGCCTAAAATATTTTTTTGAAGATATCAATTTTGTGAATTTTTATTTTTTGAAATGTCTAATGAAGTGACCCAAAAAGAATTAAAGAATCATTTTTTAATGTCTGCTGAATTTAATCAAAGTTATGAAAACATGTGAGAGTAAGAAAGACTGCCTAGTTGTCAAGTAATGCAGTTTAGTTTTCAAATTGAAATGTAAAGCCTTACAACTGTGTAGTAAATTTTTTAGTGTTCCTTTACAGCTGTGTATTGTAGTGATAAACTGATTTGAAAATGTAAAAGTTTCTTAAGCATGATTAGCTAGCAGTCATAAGATATATGCTGCTTGTGTATAGAATCGTTAGGGAAGAAAATAATTTCATGATCTGTTATGGCAGTAATAAATTTCTTACATTAACTTCAGCAAAAGTTATTTTTATGTCATTTAATATAATGGGATACCTATATAATATGCATGGTAGATATGAATTTTAATATTATCATTTTCTAAATATTTTATTTAACAAATTCTTTTTGTTCTAAGCTATTATTTTGAAAGAAATATTTCTAAATATTATTTCATTAAAATAAGCAAATTTTCATGATCATAATATTTTTATTTGTGACTTCATGAATCTGTTTTAATGTTTAATTTTTTTCATACAGCTGCAGTTGGTGGTTTGACACCTCCATTAAGCTCCAAAGTACTGCCTTCTATTCCTTCTGGGGCCAAAAACTGTGTTTCGTTACCTACTACACAGGCAACCCCTACACCTCCTCCAACTCGAACCACAGCACCATACACTGTTCCTGGAAGTACAAATACTCTTACAACTTTATCTTCATCTTCTGTGTCCCCTCCTACTTTAAGGCATTCCAGCTATTTATCTACGAATGACAGTCATCATGTATCTCATTCAAGGACAGCTGCTTCTGCTGTAGATAACATGAAACAGACTACTAGAGTTCCTGATCCTTTAATGAATTTGCCAACAAAGGTTTTTATTAAAATTACTATTAAATTCATAAGATAAAGCAATTAAATTTATTTAGTAATGTTTTAATGTAATTTTATAAGTTTATTAATTATTAATTGCACTAATATAGTAAAAGTTGCCTTATAAAATAAATATTGGGACGTAAACGTTGATGTTTATTTTTTTCCGTGTAGTATATTCTTTTATCTTTCATAGCTCCTTTTTAAGGTTGATAATTATTTTATTAAAAAATTAATTAAGATAACACAAAATATTTTTAACATAAATCATACTCAGAATGTATAATCTAAAGAGTAAATTTGTGTTTTTGTGGTATTAGAGTTTTAAAAATTCTGTTGCAGGTAAAAATATTGCTAGTAGTGTCTCCTGATTTTTTCCCTCAAAATCAATAGAATCTATTGATATTTGTTCCTCCAAGGTTGGTTGGTGTGAAATTCTGCAAATAAACATGGGTGTCATAATCCTGAAGTACCCTAAATAATCTGTCCTCTTTCTTTTCTTCACTTCTCTTATTTGTGGTTGCTTTGCTAGAAATTGAAGGCTCTCCCTGAGTTTCTATGGTTGCCATGTTGGTGTTAGCTTCACTTATGAACTAAATAACTTGTGTTTGCTACCTGTCGATACCTGTGTCTCTAGAAAGCAGGGTTCAGGTAATTGAGGACTGCGGACACCAACACCTTGTCAGTTCAATAGCAATAGTTGATTATGATGGTAATTGTTTTCTAGAGTGCAATTCTGCCAGTAATAATCATGTAGAATCATTTTTTCAAATTCTGAATACTCTGTTTGAAAAGCACATTTATAATTATGATAAAAATAGATAATTTAATGGTAGTTTGGCCTGCAATTAAGGTAAACAGAAGGTATATTAGTCCTCAGCACATCACTCTGCTTTATGAATCAAGCGATTGGTATATCTAATTTGTGAAGAGTGGAGGCCACCTTAGGCATGTATTTTGTGTATAGGACCTGGCAAGCACTGCTGTAGTTAGTCTGCATCCCCTTCTTGAATTCAAAGGTGCGTTCAAGTCCCGAAATTTTATATTTATTTATAGAAAATTCTAATGCATTTCTCCCGCGAGAACAAATATTAAAAAGTTAATGCAAAAATTTTATAATTAAAAGAAAGTGCACTTTTGTTTCTGCCTTTCCATTTCTTATATTAAAGGGAGTATTGAGTAGTTAGATAAGTTAAAAAATATCCAAAAATGCACTCTGATGGTTTACTGCTGGAAGTTGCTTTAGATACTCAAGTAGCCTTTATTGCAGTTATGAATGTTTAGTAAATTAACTGTGTTATGCTTTATTGAAATTTTAATTTTTCTCTTGGCATATATCAGTTATTATATTATTTATACATCATTCTTACCACAACAATGTCATCTGCCAAGAGGAACTCTATGCTTTATAGTTGATCAGCTGCCTGCTTCATTTTTGATGCGTGATTTTATTTGCCAAAATTCTTTGGGGGTAAGTGATGATACTAATTGTGGTCATCAGGGAGAGCAGTTTATTTTTGATAACTGCCTCTGTCTTATTAATACTGAGAACAAGACATGCTTTTACCTACCCACAAAAATATTAGATTCTCTCAATCTTGCCATTTATTCTCCATCATTCCTGTCATTGTTAAATTTAATTGTAGAAAGTTTTCTACACAACAGTGATAACTTTTCTCTTATTATCTTCCTAAATGGAGGTGGTAGTGTATAACATTTACCTACTTAAGTGTACAATTGGCAGATTGGATTCTATAAATACAGTTGTCAGATGTTGGTGTTAGAATGGTTTTTATTTAGAATATAATTGAAGCTGCTCATAATGTACAATAATACCTAAATACCCACATTCCCCAACAAAACTTCACATTCCCCAATTAATATAGAGGAATATCCTCTATATTAATTGGGGAATGTGAAGTTTTGTTGAATGATTAATCCCAACCAACTTGTAAAAAGGAGAGAAAGTTATGGGGACTTAATTTGGAGGTATACAACAACAGAATCTAGGGTATTGGCTCGTTCTTCTGGTCAGAAGGAGCCTTAGTCTCGCTACATATCTACAATAACTTCTTCCACATCTAGTAAGCTGCTGTGGAGAGAAGTAGAAACAGCTGATGGCATTTATAAGGAATTTTCCTGAAGTCCAAACTCCCTATCAAATTTACTGCTTTTGTTCAAATGGGATTTGAAATGAAAATAAATTTCCACCACTTTGGAAAGAAATAATAGTGAGTTAGGTTTTTAAACTTGCAAAGATCCTTCAGATCATTCACATTATTAACCAGTAGCTCTTACAATTTGACTTTGTAAGATTTTTGATTGTATAGTCAAATCATGTCTTGTATATGTCTTAGGAAAAATATATGTATTCATATTAATCAGCATTTTCTATAAAGGAAGACCCACTTTTCATAACATTACATACTTGGAAACTCAAATCCTCAATGCTTTTGTTTGGAGAAACTACCTAGTTTTCGTTTTCTTCGATTTCAAGAAAGCATTTGACCATATTTGGCGATATGAACCTATTCTCTGTTCATTTTTTGATATTGGCTTTTGGTATAATCTTCCTATATTCCTGTAAAATTTCTTACTTTCCCGTGTTTCTAGAATTTTTATGGAAAGTACTCTTGCAATATTTTTATTCAATCTCAAGGCATTCCTCAGGGCAGTATTTTTGTGTCGCAAATTTTAATCTTTCTATTAGTTTCATCCTTTATCAACTATCTATCACCTTCTGCAAAATGTTGATGACTTGCAAATTTCTTGTCAAAGGTCAAATAAATGTTTAATTGAGAGAGAACTGCAAACAGCAGTTATAAACGTGCTCCATGCTATTAGAATTACCATGCCTTATTACCTAGCAAGAATAGATGTGCCCTCTTCTGTAGAAAGACTATCTTCACAATGATCCAATAATTTATATAAACAACACTTATACCAGTAGTCAATGAGATAATGTTCTTGGGAATTATATTCGACTGAAATTTAACCTTCTGGGTATTTTACATTTGTGGATAAAGTGTAAGCAATCAAATACATCTAAGGGTACAAATCACTTGCTTTCCTTTAGATTTACCGATCATTGATTTTATCTTGCATTGACTATGGATATATTGTTTATGAATAGGCTAGGTCTTCCGTTTGACAAAGAATGAGCAAAGTTCATCACTCTGCATTAGGATATATTCTGTGGTAATCCGCTCACCCCCTGTCCAGAGTCTATAGATGATTTGACAGCTATTACCTTTAAACCTGAGACGAATGCAGTCGTCTCTCAATTGTTATGCTAAGATTTTGTCGATCCCTCATCATCCAATATAGCCGAGATGGCAGCCAAATGGTTATCGCTCTTGTCTTCAGTTCAACAGTTCGTGGGTTCGAATCCCACCTTGGGCATGAATGTTTGTAGTGGTTCAGAATCCACTTTAAACCGTAAGTCCCTGTCTAATTAGCCCTCGTGTGCAAAAAATGACCGTTGAGCGACAAACAAACCAACAATTCAATCAGCCATTATATGCACTTAAGATACTATATGATACTCAAAGATCTAGTTTCCCATCGTTTCTCACTGGTGCCATTTCATATACGTAGAAGTCAGACCTATGTGATATTTTTATTGAGACAACTGATTTACTTACTCATTTGTCTTGATATGATCCAATAATATTTCTTGATAACTTTGTTTAGTACAGAAAATAGAATACAACCTCTATTGTTTTTCATCGGCTATATTCATCTCATGGCAGTATGTCTAAATCGTACACAATTGTATTCATGAATAGTTCTAAAAGTTGACTGTGGAGTTATCTTTAGTAATACTTCTTTTAGTTACAGCCTACATCTATTCCATCTTTATTGCTAAAGTAAAAATTGTTTACCATGTATTTCAGCATGTGAGTGTAGTTGACTATTATCAATTTTGAGTGCATACTGACAGCATAATTGTTTTAGAAGCTCTGAATAACAGTAATTTTACTTTTTATCCTGTTGTGGCAAGAATTTTCTGAACATTAGTTTTGTTTGCTGGTAAGGGATATGAAATTATATTTCATTGGATACCAAGTCATGTAAGTTTTGATGTTGTTGTTGTTGCTTATCCTCCATGTCTGACGGAGTCAGACTAGATCCACGAGTTCGTTGACTGTAAGGAAGTCGAAGACTAAAAGAGGATTGCTAAAGAGATCCTCCCTAGAGAGACCCATGCAATCCAAAAGATGCTCAGGAGAAGCCTGATGATTTTGGCACTTGGTGCAGGTGACGAAAGTTTTCCTGCCCTCGTTGAAAGTGAGGCACTTAATATGACCGCTAGCAAGTCTTGAGAGAACAGTCCGGGTATGTCTGTCACACAGGAGGTCAAGGGACAAACCCGGTTTTGATCCCTTGTACCAATTATGGGTGGGGGGTGTTTTCCACTCCTCCGAGATTTTTGATTTTTCCCTGGAGTAAAACTCCAGAAAAGTAAGTGTGGAAGAGGGAGTATTTGAAATCCTGCAACCCTCCTTAGCAAGATTATCGGCCATTTCATTCCCGTGGAGATTCACATGTGAAGGTATCCATTGCAAGTGAACATCATGATTAAGTGAAATGAGTTTTGATGTAAATCTAGGAGCAGATGCAGCTGCCTGGGCTGCATCAGATCCATTCTTATCATCATCTCCTCTAACATGCGGAAAAGGTTTTAAAAGGATTCATTCACATTCTTTGGGAGTAGTTGTGAGACATGCATGTAAGCAACAAATTGCATACCATTTCTCATCCCATACCACATTACTAATTTTACCATTACATAATGCTGGTGTCTGTTTGGTTCGCCTTTTTAATTTCATTTCTTGATTTTATTCACCATTATTTACACACTGTTTTAAAATAGACATTTTAACTTTGATTTGTTGGGAAGCCATCTCACAGAAACCTATTTTCTTTTTTACAAACAATCCTTTTTTTTTCCATTTTTTAAAAATTTATATTTTAAATTTTGTAATTATATGTTAATATATATATACATATTTGATTTTTTTCACTTTTCTTTTAACATATGTATTTATATTTTAATATCACTATATTCAAATATTTTTTTGTTTTTTTTAACAGTTTAGCTTGGGTTTGAAAAAAATTATTACATAAAATTTTAATTTTGGTGCAGCATGTCCATACTTGGACCTTGCGCCACAAAACCTAATCAACCTGCGTTAAATAAGTTAAATATTTATAATTGTCAGTTGAGAATCATAAAAAGGAAGCTGTATGGTTCCAGTTTTCTTTAATGTAAGTCAGGTATTGTGGCTTTCAATTTTGTCATAAACTTATTAATAATTTAAATAATTTGAACTTATTTAATTGCAAATTTGTTAATTCCTTAACTTACAATGCTGTAGACGATACTAAAAATTTCTATGTTGATATGATTTGTTAATGTGATATAAAATTCTTACATAAATTAATTGCTGTACCAATTTAAAGTTTTATGCCATTTTATGTATTTTACAAACAGTAAATCCAACTAGAAATTTGGTTTATTTTTATCCCCCCCTTTTTTAATAGGCTAAGAAAGGTGTAAAGCGGAAAGCAGATACAACTACTCCTACTACAACTATAATACCAGATCCCATTCTTCAAGCTCCTCCTGACAAAGTTCCCAAAATTTCAACACGTAGGGAAAGTGGCCGCCCTATCAAGAAGCCATCTAAAGACTTACCAGAAGCTCCGGCAGCTATTGAAGTATGTATTAAAAATTTTTATTTAACTACTTATTCTTTGTTTAATTTTTTAAATTTTAATTTCCTTTCTTTATTTATATTTTAGTCTAACAATTCAAAATCTAAAAAAAATAAGACGATGTCTGAACAAATGAAGTATTGTCACACTGTTATGAAAGAATTACTTCATAAGAAACATGGTGTAAGTATTAATTTAAGTTTTGTAAATTCTGCTATTTAAAGCTAAATTAGGCTTGTTTTAGGATCTGTTAAATCTAGTGTCTATGAACTTACCTTTTAGGATCTTAAATTGGAATTTTAGAAACATAAAATATTTATCAAGATTTGTTAATGTTAGTATCTTTATATGAGAAATATTTTGATATTTTATAATGTGTTATGGAATATTTATCTTAGAAAGTTAATCATGGTTATATATGAGAATTTCATTTTTGTAAATTAATTTCAAAATTCCGTGTTATGTTTTAAGAATTCTTTTTATGTTTATAATTGTTGACTTGATTACAATGAATATTTTGTAAGTGAAGTATATGCATAATTTAATAAAATAATTACTTATAAATAAAGCTTTTATGATAAGACATAGTAAAAAATAATCAAGCTAGAATATGGATATAAAATAAAAATTACTTCTTTAAATACTATTTATTATTGAGTTTTTTTAATTTTTAATTAAAATTTGGTTAATATTTTTCCCCAAAAGTGACATTGGTCAAGGTTTATACAACTCCTAACCAACTCTTGAATTGTTCAGAAAATGATTATTTTTTAGACCTAGGAAACTCATAGAATTTGGGTTCTCTGAAAAAAAATGAATTGAAATTTTTATTTATGCTGGGTAGCAATTTTGAGGTGAAAAAATAATGTGTGTTATGTTTTGAAATTGCCAAAATTAAGAAAAAAAATATATGTAGAAGACTGGGTGGAATGAAATATATAAATTTATTAGCTTAAGTAATCTAAAGTAGATCGTTACTGTCTGCTACAAGAATCTTAGCTCTATATTCAACAGGAAAAGTTAGGAAATCTATATTCAACTGGTTAATCCAGAAAATCACCATCTTTGGATTATTTAACTCCTTAAGAATAACTTAAGCTACTACTCTAAATGTTGCTGATTCATAGCACCTTTAGTTTCCATGAAAAGTGGCTTGCTTTTGTTACTGTAACAAATGCCACTAACCAGACTTAACAGGAATTGTTCTTAAAGTAGATAGATTAAATGCATTTGGAAATTAACATTACTCAGTTAAACAAGCAATCAGGAAGCCAGAGAAGCAAATATTTTAATTTTAAATTTTATAATAATTTTGAGTTAATTAACAAATAAGTCTAGAATTATTTAAGAATAAATCTAGTCATAATTAATTCCTGGTGCAGTTTAAAAAGAATTTCAAAATAAACAGAAGAAAAGTATTTTTTTATTAAGCTTATTTATTTTTAAGCATTTATAAATTATTGCATTTGCATTTTTTGTCATTTCATATTTGTTTATTTAATCTGATTTACATTATAATTGTATTATATGCATCATTTTAATTCATAATGAAATTTTAAAAAGAAGTAAACTTAAAATATCTGTCATTATATATATTTAAGTAATTTTTAAAATGTGAAAAATTCTAAATATGTAAATGACATTGCTTCCCTATACTCATATTATTTATGAAATAATCTCTGATATTAAATATATAATTGAAAAAATTATTTGTAAGACAAATTTTTACAAATATTTATTGCGATCCTCATTAAAAAAATGTAACAGAAGAATGGGGATTTATATAGCCTTATTTCTTAACTATATCACAAAAATAAAGGTCATTATAATATTAGTTCAATGTGTTGACATTATAAGAGCCTTGTTCTCTAATTTTTTATGCCCATATTAAATACTGCAATAACTTGTTTGATTTTTATAAATAAATATGAAATTCAATCAATAATGTTGCCACTCCGACTTCTGACTTTTAGGTTAAAGCCTTGTAAGATAATAGCAAAAACAAGATTAAAAAAATCAAACAGTATTAACAAAAAAATTATGTGGGATTGTAAGAAAATAGGGTATATAAATATTGTGAAATTAGTTTTAAAAAGAAATATTTGTATCTATACTAAGATAATTCATTTTAAATCTTTTTAGCAAAATCCTTTAAACAACAAATTAAATTTTTATTTGAAAATTTCTAAAATTATGTGTAGGACAAAAATGCATTTTCAATTTAATATGAAGATTGTCATTTGTATACCATTATGACTCTTATATTGTACTAAAATTTGTGTTTTTTTTTTCTTTTAGGGATATGCATGGCCTTTTTACAAGCCAGTGGATGTAAAACTGCTTAACTTGCATGACTATCATCATGTTATTAAAACACCCATGGATTTAGGCACAGTGAGAGTAAGTTATTTATATATGGAACAAATGCTTTTTAAACTGAAATAAGCTTTCAGGACATTATTCCACCTTAATTTTTACAGAACATGTATAAATATTTTTCATTTTAAATTTATTTTTAATAGGAATCTCTGAGTATACTCACAATTTATTTCTGTTCATATATTTAAAAATTGGGGACAGTGTTTGTTATTTATTATTTTTATTTATTTTTAAATCTAGTCAAAGTTGGAAGATCGAGTATACAGAACACCTTCTGAATTTGCTGCCGATGTTCGTTTGATATTTACGAATTGTTACAAATACAATCCGCCTGATCATGAAGTTGTGGCAATGGCAAAAAAACTTCAAGTAAGTATATATATATATATATATATATATATACATTTCTTTTCACTTTAGGTTGATTAATGAAATATGTTTTTGTTTGAATTTATTGAGGCCCAAAGAGACCAACTTATTATTTTGGCCTTTGCTTCAGGTAAATGAGAGGTGTGCTGTGGTTTTCAGCTCATCAATATCTTTTATGGATCAAGCAATCAGTAAAACTCTGGATGATTCAATAAGGATGGAATAGGTCCAGGTCTAATTAGCCCTCGTGTGCAAAACATGACCTTTGAGCGACAAACAAACCAATCAATAAGGGTGGAGCAATGTCAGGGATGTAGTGTGAGTGTATAGGATCTACCCAGCTTGGCAGCTGGTCTGCGTCTCTTTGTTGTACTCGATGATGCGGTCAGGTTTTAAAATTTTATAAAATGTCCTTGGAAAAGAGGAAAATTTCATTCGTTCCTCAGGAACAACAATTGTCTACACATTCCAAATTTTATGTGATAAAAAGGAAAAAGAAAACATTTAAAAACATATTCCCCTTTTTAATTCAAAAATGAATATCAGGAATTGTTAGGGAAGTTTAAAACACCTGTAAAATTTGATCTGGTAACATGCTGGGGAAATAGCAAATGCTACTTAAGCTGCAACCATTAGTTATATGTGAATGCTGGCTAACTTAGAAGTAACAGTTGTGTCTCACGGTAGCCTCAATTTTTCACATGATGTTATTTCCTCAATAGATATGGTTAATATGTCGACAAACTAGATACTAGAATCATAAGGTCTGTGGTGTTAAACCCATCAGAGGCAAAAGGAATGGTAAGTTCATAGACACTAAAGCAACTCATTCTGACTTTTGTGACGCCAGACTTCCTGCAGAATATAAAAGCTGCATGGTTGAATTTATCCGCTTGGCTATATATTCCAAATCCTTTGCAATGCTTCAAGTGTCAATGTTTTGGGCATTTGAAGAAGCTTTCAGAGTCAAATTGACAATAGAAGCTCACTGTGCTGCAGTTGGCCATGATAGCTCGAAACTGCACTTCAAAGCTTCAAAGGAGGCATGTGCCAATTGTTATGGTCTGATTCCTGAAATTGTCCTCAATGGGTACTTGTAAAGGAAATTATCTCTGTATGCCCTGAGGCTTGGCAGCAAGTTATCCATTGTTGCCCTAAATCTGGTGTATGCTTTGCAACTGCTGTAATAAAAAAAAGACACCAAATCAACAAGTTAACAAATTGAATCGATTTCACTTGTTAGATTGTTAGATTACTACCAGCATCAAAAACAAAACCAAGATCTTTAAAAGCTTATTTGGCTAAGTCAAAAACAATCAAGGCTTTTAAATTAAAATCTTCCAAGAGGAGCTTTCATAGACCTTTTATATCCACCTGTAAAGGCTTGTCCCTGCAACATGCAAAATTTTTCCCAGCACTGTCTGTCCAAATAATTCTGCACTACATGCTGTTGCTGTAAGAATCCATATTTCATGTTTACTTACATATTAAAGTATGTTTTCCACCATATGATGTCATCTGCCAAGAGGAATTCTATGCATTAATTGATTAGCTACCTACACCATTTTTGTTAATGGGTGACTTTAACAGCCATAGTTCTTTGTGGGCAAGTAGTGATACTAATTCTCGTGCCCTGTCAAATAGAACAGGTATCACTGACAACTGTTTGTGTCTGATTAATACCGATGAGAAGACCTACTTCTGCATAACCACAAGAACATTTCATTCTCTCAATCTGGCCATTTGTTCAACAATACTTCTGCCATTGTTAAATTTATCAGTTAGAAATTATCTATATTAGCAATAATTTTTCCTTCGTCATTTCTCAGACTGGAAGTAATTGTGTAGGACAACGTCTACCTACTTATATGTTCAGTCTGATAGGTTGGCAGCTATTAACACAATAGGCAGTTGTTGATGATGCAATAGTTTCGATTGAAGATCACTTAAACTGTTTGTAAAGTCACTTAAACAATGACCGTGTGACATACCCATGTGATATACGTTTTAAAACAGACATATTTACATCCACCTTTGTATGATCCACAAATAACTATAACCAATCCTTTTGATCAATAAAGAAAATCAGACACTACACCTGTTATTTTCCAACAGCTTTTTTCTTTACACTGTTGTCAGTATGTTTACTCACCAGCATTCACGAATTGTTTCAAAACTGCAAGACATGTTGACTGTGGCATAAAATTTAACAGCACAATTCATAGTTACAGCCTACATATGCTCTGCTGCAATTTTATGACTGAAGCTATATTCATTATATCAAGTGCTTCAACTTGTGAATACTGTAAATTCTTTTAAATCATGCCTGTTTACTGACAGTTTGAATGTTCTAGAATTATTGAGAAATTCAAATATTTACTGTCATCCAGTTGTGACCAAGATTTTTTAAATATTGGATCCCTTGCTGTCAAGGGATATGATATAAAGTTCAGTTGGTTCCCAAGTAACAGGTCTTGAAGGTAATGCAAGCTGCATCAGTTTTACACCATTCAACTGTCCCTTTTTTTATTGTGAGAAAGGTTATAAAAACACATTTATTCTCTGGCAGGAGCTCTGGAATTAACAGATCTCCTACAAACTGTGTGCCACCTTCCCATGTGTCATTACGTCATCAGTTTTACTGTTATGAAGTGTTCATGTACGTTTGATTTGCATGCGTATCGAGCACACATGTTTCACACACAGACATTTGTTTTTTAATGGACTAAATCTATGGTGTGAAATGTGCGATGAACCTTATCCTATACTATATTTTAATGTCTTGTCATGATTTTAACTATCTACATTCACATTTTTTTTAAAACTGACATTTTAACTTTGCTGGATTTGTTAGGGAATCTTCCCCACAAAAACCTGTTTGCCTTTTCAATAGCAACTAAGTTCCTTAAATTTCATATTTTTTCAATTTTTATAATTGCATATATTTAGTTGTATATATATTTTGTAATTGTATATATAGAGAGCTTTTAATCAGATCATAAACAAATATCTGTCTTCTAATGTTGCTTGGTTTTGATTTGGCTCATTTGTTGTATTTTGGACTATGTGCCGCAAAATCAAATGCTTGACTGATACCTTCATTTATGCCACCACTTGGTAGCGCAGTTATGAAAAATTCAACTCATTTGAAACTCATTTTTAAATGGTTATTCATATTATTTTGTCTGTAACTAAATAAGTTATTGGAAGGAAGGGGGAAAAATTATGTTATCAGAAATGCTGAAATTACCATAAAAACAGTTCTCCCAATTAAACATACTTTTTTAAATTTAATATCAAATATTCTGGAGGCTGTTCTAAATTTTCTTAATTTTTAATGGAGAGTTTTCCCTTAAAGTGCTCTAAATTAGTTAGAATCTTTTGCTTTGACATAAATTTGTTTTATAATTTTTAATCATAGCAAATGTTATTGACTGTGTCTGTAAATTATGCTTATTATTTCATACTATTAAGTACACTATTTCTAGTAATAATTGTAACTTCTAACCCCAAACATTATGTATATATTTATTGTTAAAACAATTTCAATATTGTAAAATTTTAATATATTAACTACTTCAATATTTTAAATTAGGATGTATTTGAAATGAGTTATGCAAAGATGCCTGATGAACCATCCCCATCTGAGGTTATACAACAGACTTCACAAGTGAAAGAAGAACTGCGATCCCGCACTAGTTCAGAATCGTCAGGTAGCTCATCTAGTGACTCTGATGAAGATGAAAAGCGAAAATTAAAACTCCAACAGCTTCAGGAAGAAGTAAGAATTGATTTATTGCACTAATTTTTTACATATTTATGTGACTAATTAAAATGTTTATTGGATGCCTATTGCAAAAGGCTTATTATCTTAATAAATTTCTACATAAAATGTTAAAAAAAACTTTTATAAAAAATTGTTTTTAATTTTGTTTTAATTTAATAAACATTTTTTCTTTACTTATATGCAATCAGAATTTAAGTGATATTCTTACAGATTAATTAAATCTTAATTTTATAATATATTTGTTAATAAGTCTTTTACTCGTTTACCCTTTAATATTTTCATGTTTTTGAGTTATTTAACAAACCATTTCCATTGTGGCTTAGAAAATTATTAATTAGAATCCAGCTTAAACATTTGTTTTCATACCTTTTTTAATCTCAGATATTTATTCACTGTCTAATTAAGCTTTAAGCTATTGCTCTTGTTGAATTGGATTAGCTAAATATTTTAAATAGTATGTTTTTAATGCATGATTTTTTCTATTATGAACTTCAATATTTTATTTATTTAATTTTATTAATTATTTATAGTCAAGTTATTTATGCAATGCTAAAATATATATTGGAACTGCATGTTTTATTAACTTCTAAAAATTAAAAATATAATATTAGGGTTTTTGACTTTTTTTATATAGTTTTATAAAGTAAAATAAGAAATTTAAAATATGTCACAATATTATTTATTGATAAATTCTATCTTAACTCTTTAAAACTGATGATTATATTTTCTCTTCTGGCATTTTAAAAATCATAAAAAGAAATTTTAGTTAGTAAAGATATATATATATATATATATATATATATATATATATATATATATATATGAGAGAGAGAGAGAGAGAGAGAGAGAGAGAGAGAGTTTCAGTGAGCCAAATTTAGGTAATTGGCTCACTTGAAACTAAAACTTTACATTTTTAACTTGATTATTATAAATTTATCAATTGTATTCTGATTAATCAAATTGTATTTTTGTATAACTTCTAAGCTGAGAAATTTCTATGATGATACTGCGTGTCATCAGATAAACAGCTTATGTTTTAAATGATGATACTCAATGTCTGAGAGGTTGCTATTCTTTCTAAATACTATTCTTTCTAGCATAATATGATTATCAGTAACAATTTTTTGCTTATGAAGTGAGTCTGTGTCTTTGCAGAATTATAAACTGTATCCTTTTTTCATTAAAATTTTTAATGCTTAAATTTTATAAGTTATTTTATTCTGCATAGATCTTTGATATCTTTAAAACTGGTTTCAACCTTATACTAAAAATTTAAGTAACAATTATTTAAAAATTTTCATTGTTACAACATTGCAAATATGCAAAAAATTAAGCTTAAAAATTTTATTTGCAGTTAAAAAAAGTAACTGAAGAAATAAATAATTTAGCCAATCAAAGCCACAGAGATAAGAAGAAAAAAAAGCGTAAAAAGAAAAAGATAAAAGAAGATCCTTCAAATGCTATTAAAGTTAAAGATGATTTGGATGTACAAAGTGTTGCTCCATCAACTGTTCCACCATCAACATCTCCAGCATACAATATTCCTACTACTAAAGCCTCGCCTTCAACTCCTCGACCAACTAAACAAAGAAAAGCCAGGAATACTCCATCAAAGTCTGTTACTCAATCTAAAACTAATCAGAACAAAAGACAAAGGACTAATAGTAAACCTAGGAAACGTAATCAACCTCCTATTGCATCACAAAGTCCCCCTCCTACTCAAACCAAGGGTCTTGAAATTTATGACATGGATAGTGAAGAAGAAATAAATGCAAAGCCCATGTCATATGATGAAAAGAGACAGTTGAGTTTAGACATCAATAAATTGCCAGGTATTTCTTAAGGTTTTTTTAAGTTATTAAGTTACTGCTATTTGCCATTTGGTTTTAAGGTATATCTTTAGTTAGTAGTTTTGATAGTTGTGAAATTTCCATTTTTCTATGAAATATCCATATTTTTCAAAACAATTATTGAAATTTCAATTTTTTTCTAAAATTGTAAGGCCTTATAATCATATGCTCTAAAATTTTGAATTGACTGTTCTGTTAATAAGTCCATAATAATGTTAATGTAAATGTTCTAAATTATTGTATAAGTGTAAAACTTATTTTCAAATTCCTTCTGCTTATAAAAGGATTTAAAGAAGAAATAGTATCTTGAAAAATAAGCCTTGATATATATTTTAAAATCCATTTTCATCTATCTATTTTTAAATAAATTTTATTGTTCTATAGTTAATTTATTATTAATCTTCCATAGTTAACTAGTTTTGAAAGCGCAAGTGACCGTTTTTTTATTTTTTTTAAAATTCCTTTTTGTTGAAAATATTTGATAACTTAAAATTTAAAATTCAGTACTTAAATTTTGTTTTATAATTTTATTTTTTAAATTAAATTTTTATTAAATCAAAAGTGGTACATGATTGTAATTCTCAAGTAATCTACTCGTTAATAAGAATTATTTAAAAAATAACTAAATAAATTTATACATTATATATTTTGCCAACTTAAATAAAATCTTAATTTTGCATGTATTTTAATTATAGGAAATATTTGTTATACTATCATTTTTACTGGAGATTGCTTCAGTAAGAATGATATAGTAAAACTAACATGAATTCCTAAACTATAAACTTCTGTGTAATAGTTAATTGTACCATTTAATATACATACATTTGAATCTACTATTTTGAATTTCTGAATCTACTGCAAGTTCATCAAAATACTTGTTAGCTACTAAAGTAATGATTAAAATATAGCCTTTAAAGAAAATATTTTAATTTTACTCTTTTTTTTTTAGCCAAATTAACTGATTAATTATTTGATGCATTGAGGAGAAAATTATTTAAATATTTTTTATATGTAATTGTTTCAGAAAAATGTTTTTTCATAATATGTCAAAAATGTAATATGGCTTCTTAAAAAAATTAATACATTTTTTATTTGTAATAGTGTTGTAATTTAAAAATATTTTATATTTTCTTTGTGAAAAAATGAAGTGTTTAATCAAGCTACATAAGCTGTACATAGTGAATTTATGTTGCTTATTTTTTAGCAATAAATTAACTAATGGCAACATTCTGCTTCTTACTTATATATGTTTATTTAACTTTGTTAGGTACTTTATATATATAATTAAAGTTATAATTATAATTTCTTTAATCAATATGAAAAGGACAAAAAGGGGGAGAACTACTTAAAAAATTTTAGAAATTTCTTCACAGATAAAGTAATACCATAATTCTTCCTTAAATTAATCCTGATTAAGAAAATTTTTTTTTGAAGTTACAAATTTAGCTTCACAAGAAATTTTTTTATATACATACACTTGGTATGCAATATAAAAATAATTCATTACTTTATTAAATAGGTGACAAACTTGGTCGTGTTGTGCATATTATTCAATTTAGAGAGCCATCTTTACGGGACTCAAATCCAGATGAAATAGAAATCGATTTTGAAACTTTAAAACCATCAACTTTAAGAGAGTTGGAAAGTTATGTAGCATCATGCTTAAAGAAAAAGCCACGTAAGCCTTATGGTAATTTGATTACTTGAAAAAGTGATTTTACATTTTTCAGTCTTATTTAATATAATTTATAATGTTGGGCTTAAATAAATTTTAAAACTAAATATTTCAACATTGTAGTACTTTTTATGTATAATGCATATGTATATGTGTATAAGTGAGTGGTTGTGAGTTGATTGAGGGTAAATATTTCTTAGCTTCTGAAAAGCTATAATTATGTTATTTTAAATTCTCTCTTTTTTACATTATTTTTTATTATTTTTGTTTTAATTTGTTTTGATAAGATTGTATTTAAATCATGATTTGAAAACACTTATAATAGAAATAAAATTAATCAGTTACGGCTTAAAATTTCAGGTTTCGTTTAACTTCTTGAAACTCATAGGCTTGATTATTTTTCCAATATCCTTGAAATTCTTAGAATTGATTGCTGGAAATTTCTGATTCTGAACTTTATTATTAGAAAATGTTATCAATTTTATGTATTTTCCATATTTAATTACTACTTTTCGTTGTTTTGAGATTTCAAATGAGCAACAAAGACTTACTTTAATAAAACTTAAAAATTAAATCCGTGTCATTCCAATTCTGAGAAGTTTTATCTTTTTGAAAATATTATGTAATAAATAATTGCTAAATTATAATTACACTAATGCAATAATTACTATTAGAAGTTTAATTTGAAAAGTAATTGTATGAGAGTGATTAGGAAATTCAAGATCATATGTGAATTATCAATAATTAGAATTATCATATGTAAAATAAAAGTAATAAGCATTTTTTGATAATTTTTAAAAAATTTTTCTTCTTTTATGGTTCAGTTTTTATTAAAGCAATAAATTTATGAAATCTAAAATGATAAGAATATTTAAAAAAAATTAATTATAAAACTTAATATACATGTAATGTGTGTTTAAATATAAAACCTAAACTTCATTTGTATACCTCGTTGAAATTTTGAAAATGTTAAGCTGACTAAAACCATTTAGAATGTGTTAATAAGTAATAATTATTTGTATTAAATATTGTTATGGGTGACAAATCTTATTAATGCTTTTTTCTGTTACTTTTTAAGTTATGTCATTAAACGATGAAATTCTTAACCTTTAGTTATTAAAATTTTTATTAATGAGACTGGTTTAGTAACTAAACTGATTTAAAATGAATTGTTATTTAAAAGTTTTCATGTTAAAAAAATCAAAAAATTGTAAATATAGCAATATTTTAATTGTAGTTATAGGACAATTAAGGCTTTGTTTAAGTGGCAGTTTTAAAGCTTTCTCCCTAATTGTTGATATTGAAATTATTTTTTTAGAATTAAATTTTTATATGAGAGTTATTCATTTTCTATAGTTGCCAACCCTACTAGTTTTATGGAGAAACTCCTAATTTTTCATCATTTCTTCCGATTTCCCGATAATCTTTGAAACTAATTTTTGGCAATTTTAGTGAAACACTTAAAAACAGACTGAATTTTACTGGGACAAAGTCGATTGAGTTGAAGAGTAGTCTGAAGATTACTCAAGACAAAATTTTATGAATATGTCAGATGTGACTGTGTTATTACGTGCTTAAAAAGTTTTCGTTTCATGATGAGATTCTTTAACATGCAGGAATATGCTGTTTGCAGACTATTGAAGCTGCTTCATTTTCAAGTGTAAAATTCTTTGTTGAAATATTCCAATTTCATTTCTAAATATAGAACTCAATAAATTATTGGACATTCTCTTGACTGAGTTCTGCAAATTACAAAGTACTGTCCCCTCAAAAGAAATTCTGGATGAACCAAGAGCAGATGTACAATGGCATCTTGATGAAAATCTGAAAAATGAGTTTGAATAAAAAATGTTTTCTGATATTTCCCAGTTCATGCTTACGTACACACAATTTTAACTATTCCACATTCTAATGCAGAATGTGAACAGTTATATATATATATATATATATATATATATATATATATATATATATATATATATATATATATATATATATATATATATATATAATTGATTCAGATCTTCACTTTTTGCTGAAAATTTAGAAAGTTTAACCATATAAATGTTCTCAAAATGATAAAAAAAGTTTTGAACATCAGTTCATCAATTCATTTTTAAAAAAATCCTAAGTCAGCAACATATGAAAAAAATAAATTGCATGAGTAATGTTTTATTATAATATCATGAGTTTAATATTTATAAATCACACTAGTATTTTGAAAATTGCCCTATAAAATATTGAGACATAAACATTGACATTTATTTTTTTTACACATTTGTTTTTAAATTATTTTATGTTTCACACAGTTCCTTTATGAGATTGATGAATATTTTTTTAAAATATTAAGATTAACACAAAATATATGTTTAAAGTAATTTATTCCCAGAATTTAAAGAATAAAAATGTCACTTGTAGTGTCTGGTGATTTTTTCTATCCAAGGTTGGCAGATTTGATTTTCTTTTACTTAATATATTTAAACGTAATAGTGGAATATAAAAATTTTTATTTGAACTTATAAATAATTTTGCTTATATTTATGCACTGTAAGATTCTCTCTGCAATATACAAATAGTGTCAAATGTAGTTTTGCATATTAAACTAATCATTTTAAAGCTTACATTTGCATCTGATTAGGCACACACTTGGATTTTTTTAATTTATTATTATCATTAAAATAATAGTTTTTCTATGAATTCTGAATGCCTTTTGAATATTTTCATATTCTATCATTAGGAAGAAATAAAGGTAGTGCAAAGAACAAAGATATTGATGTAAAAGACAAGAAAATGGAACTTGAAAAGAGATTGCAGGATTGTAGTGGACAACTTCATTCCAACAGTAATAAGAAAAGTAGTCGGAAAGGTAATGATAATACATTTGCGATCTAATTGTAAACATAATTTTACTGAGTGCTTTTTTTAGTATTAAAATTAGGATGCACTAATTTTTTTAAATTCTATGTTTTCCCAACTTAATTATAACTTTGAATACTTATTTTTCCTTATACAATATTTTTAAAATGTCCTCTCTACTATTTTAGACTCTGAAGGCTCTATTGATGTTGTTGGTGGGGGAGGTGCAGCTACTCGGTTGAGTGCTAGTAGTAGCAGTACTAGTGATAGTGATAGCAGTAGTAGTAGTAGTTCTAGCAGTTCATCTGATAGCAGTGATTCAGAAAATGGTAAATACTATACTTTTCTAAGATTAATTTTTATATTTAATGTAATACTTTATATTACCTTAATAATTTCAGTGCATTGTAGCTCAAATGCTTGCCCTCAAATATTTAATTGCCAACTTAATTTTAAACTCACTTTAGTTTTTCACATTTTTTTTATCTTCAGTGTTAAGGAAATTTTTACTGTTTAAGTTTCTGTATTGAGTTACTGTTAATCGCCTTTTTTGTTTATGCTGACTAATAATGCCTTTTTTGATTACATTGACTAATTATTTTTTTACATTTTTTAACCTAAAATATTTTTTTAGATAAATAATTTATATGATTTTGTTACTTCAGAAGTTCTAAAAATTCTAATGTAGTTATATTTATATGCATATAAAAATTAGAAAAAATATTTGACATTAAATTTTAAATTAATTTTTTTAGATACATCTAAGAAACCAAAAGTGGAAGAAAATCAGGTATTTCAACGTTTCCTGTTCAAGCATGATTTTTATTTTTTAAATGTAATATAGATTGAAGATATATTGCTATTTTTTTTAGCTATCCAATTTGGAACCACCTCTTCTCTTACAGCAAGACCCTACTTCTGGTCCAATTGGTGCATCTTCCCACGGCCCTCCCTCTTTAGGAGGACCTGTCAATTCATATCAGCCTCCAGCTGTGTTGCCAGTAGGAAACCATTGTGTACCAGCACAAAACCAACTGTCTACTTTTCCCTCCTTACAGAGTCCTCCTCAGTTACAACCAACTGTTGAGCAGGCATCTACAAACTCTGGTTTTCCATTAGTAAATCAACAAAGTTAGTATGATTTAATTTTTTACTGTATTCCACAAACTCAAATTTGTCAAGATAATTTTATATTTTTAATAGTTTTTCTTTTTACAAATTATTATATAAATTTCTTAAATTTTCAGCTTTACCTGCACCTATCCGACCTCCAGTTGTTGCAAGTCATAATCTTCCACCTCAACCATCGAGACCCACAGCTACAGCCACGGCTGCACCTGTTAAAAAGAATGTCATAACTTCTCAACCTAGGCCACCTGGTAACTTTCTAATAATATAAAATCTTATTTTGAAACTAATGTCATAGTTTCATTAATAAAAATTTTCAGTTACAATTTTTAAATTAACTTTAATGTAATATCAAGACATCTAAATTATATAGAATCAGTTTGTTCATTAATATCAAACCAAAACTCAAATGTCAATTATTTTACTCGCTAGAAGACCTTGAAATTTAATGGCTATTATGTATACGAGTTAATATTTATAAAAATCATATTCTTCTTAAAATATAGTTTGTTTATTCCTTCTGTTATTATTAAGTTTTCCTTCTATTATTATTAAGAACATTTAATGAATTTAGTTTTTTATTATTTGTACTTATACTTTCTTGCAATCAAAATATGCTTATGAAGTTTAAACTTAATTTAAGCAATAAATATTGCTGCCAATTTATATGTTTTGTCTGTACAATATACTATTAATATGAATTGTAAGGCCTGTGGGCCAGATGTAAAATTTTGTGGGTTAACAAACTAGTTTGAAATTATAAAGCTTTTTTTCTGTTCTAACATGATTGATTAGTGATCATAAGATATATTTACTGTATAGACATAAAAAGTTTTAAGGAAGATATGAAAATAGTTTATCTTGCATAGCATTTTTGATTAGAATGTTGATTTAAAGGTTTTTTTTTTAATCTTTTAATTTAGTTTGATTCTAGTTATGATTGTTATATAATCAGTTTTATCTACTAAAAATTAATGAAAAATTTTCCAAAATAAATATTTATTTTAATATGTGTAAGAGTCCATTAATATTAAAAGTGCAGTCAATCTACGTGCATGATATATGAATGTTTGAGTCTTAATTTTATTGAAAATATTTTTATTTAAATTATTAAAACAATACCAAAATGTAATAGATTTATTCACAAGTAAAAATTTTACTTGGTAATAAATAAATCTGTTACCATATGTAAAATATGTTGCTGTTTAGGGTAAAAGATATGTTTGTCTTGCATAAAAACATATTCTTTATTTAGTTTTAAATGTTGGCAGGTATGAATAACAAAATTCAATTCTAAGTGTGTAAAATTTTTTTATGGTCAATAAAGTTTCAATTTAATAACAATCTGCAAATACTCGCAAACCGTGATTTAAAATTTAATGTATTCTTAAGATTTTAATAAAACAAAAAAAATATTAAGTATATTTTTACTAGTTCCCACATTTTAATGAGCAATGTAAAGTAATGAGCATTTTCCCAATCAAAATAATAGGTATAGTGTTTTAATATGAAGAGCAACAATAACCTTATTCTTGCTATATTAAGTTCATCAACTTCAATGGTTTAAATATTAGACTAAAAATTTGTTTATTTTTGCATGTTAATATTATGTGTAAAATAATCCTGGGTTGTGGTGGCTTCTGTTAAATCTTGCAGTTTTAAATACTTTAAATTTGTGTAATTTTTTTAATTTTAAAAAATATAATTTTAAAATGAATGTGTTGAAAATTTAAGTGCTGCAACTAATCTAAATAATTGATAAATTACTTAAATTTAATCTACTAAGTTTAATAAGTTAATATTGAAATAATTTTTGTTTAGAACAACTGATATATTTACTCTAAAAATCATATAAAGCTCCTATGAAAAATTTTGATTGAATTTGATTAAAATGTAAATATGTGATATAATAATTTTTTTCCTTTCTTAGTTGTGTTTTGGATCTCAAACGTATATTCTTTTTCAATATAGTAAAATTAATTTGTGGTATGCCGACTAAAAACTCTGGTAACTAAATAGTTCTAAATAACTAAATTTTCTGAAATTAAAATATCCTGAGAATTGTGATTTTGTATTTCATCTTGTGGATGAATCTGAGTATAGATTAGTTGACAGATATGCTACAGAAACATCATAATTCCTTCTGGAATCAGTATATTGTTGTGACATTAATGTGTTTAATTTAAGTGGGAAAAATTTATTTTGCTTAATTATTGTTATTCCAAAGGAAACATACATAATTGTATATTTAACAGAATAATGTTTCTGTATTTTGAATATTAGGCTTTGTTTTAATTTTAAAATATAACAACATTAGTATTTTTCAGTTAGTATTAGATTAATTTTAACTTCTTTTTTGTATCAGTAACATTATAAAGTTTATAAGATTAGTTGCTAAATTCTTAGTATTAAATTAGTTCATGTATTTTCTATATCTCCTATTACATATTAAATATATCAATATGTATGACTGGGAAGTTATTGTGTGGTAATTTAATATTTATTAAAATTTACATTATAATTATTAGCTGTATTCGACCTTAATCTCTGTAATCTAAAAGTTTTCTTATAAACTTTTGTTTAGTAAGTTCTATTCCGGTGTCTACAACAAGCGTGACAACACCCGTATGCCAGGCTCCTGTGCCAACGCAAGCTCCCCCTGTTCCTTCCGAGCCATCGCCTAATTCTCCGAATACACCTCCAAAATTAACTCCAGCAGCTGAATTGCGAGCCAGGACGCCTCAAATATCGACTCCTCCTCTGGATCCCACACCTCCGCCTCTACTGTCAAAACCTCGTGAGCGTAACTCAGAAATTGAACACTCGTCGTCTAATGCATATGCACCAGTAAAAGCGCCTGAACTAACTGCACAATCATCAGGTTTATAGATAATTTTCCTTTAGCATATAGGTGTTAGCATTACGAGATTTGATAATACTTATACATAATGAAAGTGCAAGTATTAAACAAAATAATAAGAAATCTTATATATATTATAAATTTAATTTATGCACCAAAATCCACAGCCATTCCTTTTGCATATGGTAATACAGGTTAAGTGTGTGAAGAGAAAACGCAGCATGTGCTTCATTATATTGAAAAGAAAAAGATTAAAGTGGTTATAAGCCGGGGAATGCAGACACTGCATGAGATGCTTCACTTAATGACTATGCTCATTTAACCCTGTTAGAAATCAGTAAATTGTGTGTACAGGGGCATTGTCATCTTGAAATAGCGAACTTTCTTTTAAGAAACAGTTTCAATCATAAGATATAAATATGGATTATGAGTGTCTTCAAGGTATGGTTGCTTACACCATCTTCATGCTTCATAATAGGAATCAATCAATTAATATGAAATATCTTTATTAGGCTTCATCAAACAAGAACATGTCAGATGTTGAAATAATTTAGTTGATGTTTCACTACCACATATTTATTGTTGTTTTCAGGTTTGGTAATCTGACATCCTTGTCGTTACTTCAAAACATTCTGCAGGGACACTAAAGCTTTGAGATTACTGCTGTGCCTTAAATGCTTTCAGTATACAGATTCCATAGAGTAGTTTTAGTGGAGATGTGTGATTATTTCATGGATTGTATGCCAAGATGACAGCTGAAGGATAAGTACTCTGAAATTCGATTTAATAGTTCATCTGTTTGAATACTACCTTGAACATCGATGTTCATGGTAATATATAACGTTTTATTAGGTCTCGTGTGCAATAAATGACCATTGAGCAATGAAAGTACCAAACCAGAGATGATGCTGTGTAAAAGATTTTGGTTATCTATCCTTTTCAAAGCTTGCTTATCATAGTCAGTCAATTATGTCTTATTTCCAATGTTCTGCTTCTCATGACACTTCTCCCTTATAACTTTTGATACAGTAAACCTTCATACATAAAATTGTTCTATATATGAATGCTGCAGTAATGCAAACTATAATAATCGCCTCTTTTTGCTCTGCTGACAATGTCAGTTTACTGGAAACACTTTTTTAAAACTTTCACATTGGCAAAACAACTTATCTGAACCTTTTTGTTGCTTTTAGGTCGCAGGTTTTTATGACCAGTGGCAAAGCCTTTGGTTTTAGTATATTTTGAACTTTCATTTTGAAATAAGTATTTGTATATCACAAAAGCTCAAATTATTCATGCCAAATCATATTTTTATAATTGTTTAATCATTCCAACTTAAAATGATATGCAAATAATCTTTAATAGATTAATTTGTGCATCATAAATGTAGAAAATTTATTTTTTTGTGAGAAAAATGTTGTTTATACTCTTTATTTATCCTTAGGATTGCCCAATTACACTGTAGGAAATCAAACTGCAGTGGTGCCATCTTCTGTAACTAATGGGGAGAAGAAGATGGAGCAAAAACCATCTCCTGCATCATCTGTTCCTGCTAAAAAGGTATTTTTCACACTTTTCAAAATAGACTATATTGAATGGTTAATGTTTTAGCCTTTAAAATCTTTAAAAAATAAATAAAAACGGTAACCAATCCTAGTGCCACAACAAGGCCGGAAAATGCTACTCATTTGTCGTTACCCTGCGAGCACCTGTAAACCAAGTCATGCTGGCAAGTAGCATTGCCTGGGTCATACAAACCCATTTATAGGACAGGCCACAATTGTAGATTAGAATATTTACATTTTTCAAAATCAGTTAATAGTTTAATTAATATTGTATGAATAAAAATATGAAAATAATATTGATACTACTATTTTATGTTGTCTATAAAACATCTGATGTGTTCAAATATTTTCATAACTCAATGCCTTTTTTATTGGATATTTTTTCCCTATTTTTCTTGTTAGTTAATTTAAGGATCCCTGAAAAATTTATTAATGAGTGTCTTTTCAGTTATTTAATATTAACTATTAATATAATAATTAAACAGGCTGATTCAAAATTGAGGAATTTTGGCTCTTGGTCCGTCTTGGCTCAATCAGTTGCCAACAGTCCAAGCACTAGTAATTCTTCTTCAACATCAAAAAATCCTGTTATGGATAGTTTTCAGCAGTTTAAAAATAAAGCTAAAGAAAAAGCAGATAAGGTAAGATTTATCTTTACAATTCCTTATTCCTATTTTTGTACTAATATATATATATTTCAATTAATAACTTGCAATTAAATTTTATTCTTTGCCGTACTTCAGCAACGACAACTTGTTGAGCAACAAGAGTTGAGACGTCACCAGAAAGAACAAGCCGAAAAAGAAAGAATTAGAATAGAAAGAGAGCGACAAAGGTTTGTAATAAAGTTTGCTGTATGTTCTCATGAAGCCAAGAATAAAGATTTTTGTTTTATATTGTATCTCTAAAATTATCATGAAATCGTTTTATTTCAATTTTAATAAGTAACATAAATTTTCAAATTCTTTAAAATTGATTTATTTGTATTTGTGGTGTTTGTATTTAAAAATAAATGTATGTAGAGGGAGTAAGTAAAATATTTCTATGCAATTAATTAATTCATTAATCACATTAAGTAATTATCCAGTTAATATTCTTGCCTGTAGAGATTATATCAACTACTGTTTATAATTGATAATCCTTAGAAAATATGCTAAAATCTAATATTATGTAAAAAAAATATTTTTTTGAGAGAAAAATAATTAAAATTAAAATTTTGCTGAGAAAAAGTGGTATCTGTTAAAGGAATTTTTTTTGATGAAGTTATAAGAATTCTGACTCAGATGTTATGCATAGAGAAGCAGTATATCTTTAATAAATTATATAATTTTAGTGAAATATTTTATTGAAATTCCTAGGTGTATAAAGCATCAGAAAGACCGTGTGCGATTTTTTTTTTAATATTGTTTGCCAATAATCAAAATATCTGAATGTCTAGTGTTTCATGAACTATATATTGCTGAATTGTACTCAAAATCTATTTCAAACTTAGGTAATGATAAATCTAGGCATGACTCTGTGGTGCTGTTTTTCCTTGTTGAAAAATGTCGTCGGAGAATTAATGCATTGTCAAAAAAATTGTCTGTCATTATGATACTTGGGATTGTAGATTGTGCGTGCTTATTATCGATAAATAGTTGTAATGGAAACGACAAATTGTAACAATGCTGCAGTATTTCTAAAAAGTACAATAATAATTGGTTCTTTATGGAAATTTTCATCTAATATTGCTTGTAAAATGTAAAAAAATCGTCACTGGACTAACTGAAATGTATAACTCTTCGACTGCTTTTTAAATCATAAAATGCATACATTTCAGAACTCGTACATTTCAATACTATAAAAAGTGAGATAAAATACTTATAACTATTGTAATATAAAAATTACTTTGTGCACACCTTAGTTAGCACTTACAAATTGCAATGAATCATTTGTTAAACTTAGGTGAGTGTTTTGTAAAAAAATTTACAACAGTTCATATTCTCAATCCATGTATGATTCAGTTCAACTAGAGGAATTTATTATTACTTATTTTATCAATAATTTTTCTCATAAATCATTTTTGATTGCATTTTAACTAATTTACCCAAAGAGATAAGAGTCAAAATGTTTAAGAAATATAATTTTTGTACTCAAGAACATGCAAAGTAGATAGGAATAGACAAAAATATGCCAGAAAATGTACAAAAATACACAAGAACATTCATACAACAAACAAGTTATTTTTTTCAGATTTGCTTTTGTTCAATGTACTTATTAGTAGAAAATTTAATTAAATCCTTTTATTTTTTAATGTGATATTCTTTAGCTAGTTAAATTTGCTTTCCCATATGATAAAATGTAAGCAATTTTACTGTTCGTAAAATATTGAAATAAATTGAATTATTTTGTTCAATAGGGAGCGAGAAGAAGAAGAAGCTCTTGAGCGAGCAAGAAGAACTCAACAACAAAGAGAAAATAATGCAGTCAGTCGAAGAGAAGATAGTCAAACTATGTCTCCTATAGCTGTGTCATCAAATTCTCCTACACCTACAGCGACACCTGCTGGTAATGGAAGAGCGGAAATGAGAAGGCTTGAACAAGAAAAACGTAGAAGAGAAGCTGTAAGTATATAGAATCAAAGTTAAAAACCATTCATGTTTAAAATTTAGCACATAATTATTTCGCAGCCTATATTATTTACAGTTAATAACTTATGTCAGTATGCAGACCTGCCCACTTTTACTGATGACATGGAATATTTTATGCGTTTCTGTTCTTCTCTACTATGTTGAAAAAGATTTTTTTTAAAAAATTCTATGACATTTTTTCTTATTAACCATGATGAAAAGCAGAAACCCACCTGTTGGAGTAAGAAAAAAGGGTCGAATGTGCATTTTCTATCAGGGGAAGGCACAAGCTTGAAAGTCTTTTGTCTGTCATGATTTGCGTGGGTGCTATGATATTTTAAGGAAAATGTCTAAAAGTAAAGGTAATAAATCTTATTTTCAATCTTTTAGAAATAGTGTCGAATTTCCATATATTAAAGCATCATTTAATAGAGCACAGTTTGCTCTTTGCGTAGCTTGTGATTTTAATTCATTTCATGATAGTCGTTTTGATATTTTTTGTTGTGTCAAAGACCTAAATCATGAACAGAAAGTACAGCAAGCACTTCTAAAATGGAGATTGATTTTAGAAATGTTACTCAAGAAGAAATCATTTGGTCGGAATTACATTTTACTTCGTTCTTGCTTGAGCACAACATACCAGTTAGCGGTGCCGATCATGGTAATTCTCTTTTTTAGGAAAATGGTTTCCTTAAAGGGAAATTGCAAAATGTTTCAAATGTGCTTGAACCAAAATTTCTACAATTATAAAAGAATTAGCATTGGACAAGAAGGCAAATGTTATTGAATTTCTACAGAATTCACCATTTTCTGCTGCTGTAGGAGTTGGTAATACAACAATTTATGCAATGGCTTTTTAATGAAGATTAATATGTACACAAAACTCAAATCTTATGTATTGAAGTTTTAAATTGCTATATTTGTTAGTACTTAAGGTCCACCCATTTTTATAAACATATTTTAAGTAATAAAACTTCATTACTTATCATTATAAAATGTATTTATAATATTTTTTAATTTATAATTTACCACACAGATTGGGTATTAACAAAAAGTAATACTTTTTGTTAATACCCAATCTGTGTGGGAAAGAACACCTGATTTTTAAGAAAATCACAAACGCTCATCTTAAGAGCTAAACGAGGAGTCTTTTAATCAGTTTCTGAGTCCTCGTGCAACAAATTGTCTTTTATGTAAGCCAGTGCTTTACTAATGCCACATTTTTTAACTGGTTTATTCTCTGCCTCTTACCAATAAATTTAAGAAAAACTTAAACAGTAACAATTTCATACACATGAAACTTCAAACGAACCAACCTGTAATAGTTAATGAATATGCATGCACTCTGGTTTCTACATAACTGTAATATTCCTTAACACCGCAAAGAAACAAAAATCTCTGTACTTTAGTATAGAGAAATTATTCAGAAATGAATGTGATCGAAAATTGAATATCTGTGAAACATACCCAATTTTCAGATCTAATTTAAAAAAAACATTGTTGCATGTTGGCAAATATAGTAATGTACAGCTTACTTAAGAAATCAATGAAAACCAATTTTTACTTTTTGTTTCCATTAAATGTCACATAAGCGCTTGCAGATGATTTTACTTATTAATAAAACATTCCAAGTTTCCAATTGAACAGTGATTATTTTGAACTCGTATCTTAATTTTCTCATTGCTTACTATTAATGTTTTGTAAATACGTATTTAATTTCAATTATTTTTTATTAAGTCTAATGAACAAAATTGATAACAATGATTTATATTGATTAATTATTGGTAATATCTGTTAATATCATAAAATAACTTCTAACCAGTATCATTATTATTAGCTTAATTATCTTTGTGTTTCTATTACCTCTGAAATTCCTATATTGAAGGAAAATGTTTAGCAATTTAATTTCTTGCTAAATTTAGACACACTAATTTTCAAAATTATATCAGGAATGTTTCACAATGTATGCTTTGATTTAATTTTGTCTTTTCTAATTAGTTATAAAAATTTTAAAGAAATTTATTAGTAAATTTTTTTAGTGAGTATGATTTCTAAAATAGTTATAAAATGTGATTCTCTCTTTGATTTCAATAATTTTGCAATTTGTTTTTCTCTTTCTATTGAAATATTCTTTGGTTACCATTTTGATACATTTTTCATAACGGAAGGGAAATTGGGTTGTTTTGTATATATTATTGATTTACTAATCTAAAAAGGGCCAATACCAATATCACTCATTTTAATAATTAATAAAGAGTGTTTTCTATCTAGTGTTTTATTTTAATGTGTAAATCTTCTTTTTTCAGCAAGCAAGCCATATCGACATGAATAGACAAAGTGATATCATGGCCAACTTTGAAGAAACATTGTGATGTTTTTTTAAAAATTATAGGTAGTTTTAAAACCTGTTTGCCAGGAATATGTAAATATACAGAATTTTTTTTATTAACTTGTGGTGCTGTCTCATGGGCCACACTAAGAAATATGCTGTGTGATTGCTTGCACTGATTTCAGGAAAACTTCGAAATTCAGTTAAGTATTCTGGATGCATATTTTATGTATGCCTTGGCAATATTCATTCCTTTCATCGGGTCCCAAAGCCCAAACAGTCAGAAAGGCATAAGCTGTTCATTTGTATAGTAAAATCATTGTTCATCAAGACGATATCATACGAGAGGTAGTAGTGTGACATGAACCATATATATATAGTTCATCCTAAGATGAGTATCAAAACTCATTTTTCAATTTTAGCAATAGCATGAAAAATATGAAGACTTGTGAATCAACTTTTGTACTTATATATCAGGAACATAGTATGGTTTTAGAACTACACTTGTACATGCAAAAATAGACATTGTAACATTAAAAGTGCTGTGCTCAAAGATATTTAAGCTGAAGACAACCTGTAGTGACACTGCACTGTCAGTAGATAGACTTCAAATGCCAAAGGTTTCTGTGCCATTGGTAATGTGTCGGTGATCAGAATAATGTACTTATTGATTAGGGGCCAGTACTTTTCCTTTCGCGGTAAAACTTTGAATTCCAATTTATGTAATTTTAAATGCTGTGGGAAAAACAGTCTTTCCATTTAGTATCACTGCAGCAAGTTAATACTTTATTTTCCTTGCTTCTGCAGATAAAGAAATTAATTTATTGTTGATTACTTATCAACTTGTGTATATATTTTGATGTTAGTGTGAAGTATGTCATTTCTAGAGTCTCTCAAAAATATTTTGTAAGTTTCATAACCATGCATGTGTCCTGAAGTTTTAAAGTATAGTTTGTCTGACTACCTCTTGTCTATTTATTTGTCATAAAAATCATGAAATTGCATTTAATTTATCACATCAGCATCATAATGACTCATGATGTCTGGTTGATAAGTGTTTTTATCTCATTGTAATTATCTAACATTACAATGTCATGTCAAAAGGCAAATGTGCCATTCGATAAAATCATTATATGTCAAATTTTTTTATTTCATTTATAAATCATTTCTATTAAGTTATATATGGCCTTTAAAATGAATTTACGGCAAATGTAGATATTACAAGTATCTATTTCTATATCTTTTACCACTGCATATTCTTAAATTATACTTGTGTAGCATTTTTTGGAATTGAAATTCTAATCAATATTAATTATTTAAGATAAATAGTTATATTAATGTATTATTTCATATTCAGATATTAAATAGTTGTCACCTATTATTTTAAGATATTTTCCATTAACTTGATTGTTTTTCTGAGAATCATAAAACATTAAATAGACTTTTTTATAAATTAATCAAAATAAATATATATGTACATTACTTATGTAGTAAAAATTCTCTTACAATATATTTAAAAAATATTGCATTTTGAAGTAATAGTAAAGATCTAAAGCTGTTGCATATGTACACAGCTTAAATGTGAAATTCGACAGTATAAATACTGTCTTTGAATTACAGTTATTTATGTTCAGTACATATATTTAAATTTTTTTTGTTTTTAATTTCAATTTCATTTTAGTGTAATGCACAAGTTTTTAAATATTCATATTTATTCTTTATGTAATATAATGTTTTGAACTTTTTCACTTCATTCATCACTCATTTTTTAATGAGATAAATTTCCTTAAACTATCACCTCCATGAAATACAACGAAAGAATAAAAAAATGTTAGTTTATATTAAAGTATTTAATTTAACATTATGAAGCATGTAATTAATTTTCATTATTGATAATTCTCACAAAAGAAATAAAATTGTTCCTTGAAAAATAAAATTTTCTGTTCAAATTATATGCAGTGAATACTGAAATATCAAAGCCTATGTGCAATAATTGATTACAATATATATATATAGATATATATATATATTAGGTATTATTTCCTTAAAAAATATTTGCCAAACTTTACAGAATGAAATTTTACTGGCCTAGATGTATATTGAGTTGCATCATGTTTCCAAACTTTGTGGATTTCAGACGAAAATTTTCTTTTATTAACATATTAAATATGTCAAAAGTAATAAAGGAGGAAAATTTTCCATGATTCATCTATCACCTATGATCAGGATATTGTTTCAGTCATTTACTTGCTGTTTTCATTCAATCAGACAAGTCTAACAAGCTCATAATAATTCCATGTTTATTAAGGATTAGAGAATATAATTATTTATATTCTTTTGTAATACTACTCTCTCGAGAGGTTAGTATTTATCTCGGCATCTTAATTATGAGATTCAAACCTTTTGGATAATCAAAATAATTTTGAATTTTCTATTTAACAAAATCAATACATTCGTCTTATAAATTTGTTTCCTATACTTTTAAATTTAGCCTTGTTATGTAATTGTACAAAATTTAATAGCTGTGCAAATTTCCACTTTAAAGCATTAATATTTTGTTGCTGATAGATTAATAACTTCATGAATAACTTCAGAAACATACTACTGACTTAAGCAATAAACTTAGAACTTGCTCAATATGCAGCAGATTTTCAGTTAGAGTATTCCATAATTATGATCATTCATTTCATTTAGTAGTAAATTTTCATTTGTCTTAAAACTGTTGCTCAAGTATCCAGTAGTAGTTGGAAACATGAATTTATTGTAACCATTACTTTAAAATTTTGCATTGCCATTTTGCATGTAAATAAAATCTTTTAAACAAAGATAATATTGTTATGCAATATTTGGTCTATGCAAGATTATGTTGTGTGCTTTGAAGTATTGCTGGCTTATTTAATTTTAGCAGTTGTATCAGTTAATCATATTTTTGCCTTAATATTTCTCTTACAATAAGAAATAATTAGAATACTTTTCTTAATTTACATTTCTTTGATTTTTTTTATTGTATATTGTACTGAAGAAAAAATTTGAAAAAGCAATAATTGATACAAGTGAACTGCTTTAAATTGTAATGAGTATAATCAACCAATGCTCAAAGCTTTTTTACTATTTTTCTTAAAAAATAGAAATTATGTACTTCAAATATTGTAATTATACACATGCTGTGTGATATTTGTAGCTAATTTAAAGGTTTGTCGCTAATGTCATAGCTGCCAATTCTTTGCTCTTTTGATTATTAATATTTAACTTTCATATTTTAACGTATTTAATATCTAAAATTATTTAATTTCTCATTTCAAAAAATTTTATTAGTGAAGTAAGAATATATTTGAATACTATTGTTGAGATGGTAATTCTTGACATTGCATAATTATGACTAATCATAGAATAATAATCCAGTGTGTTAACCTATTCTTCGTAGATTTTTTTATTATCTATGGCTGTTCTTTTTATTTCAATTATAGAAAAATTATCCTGAATAAAATGTTCTGATATATGTCCCAATTATACACAATATATTTAAATTTTATTATTTTATATATGAACTTAGAAATACTTAGAAGTCTTCTATTTTTCAAGTGGTATATAACTTATTTTTGTATTGGATTTCCTTCTTTCCTTTTTAAATTTTTTGTTTATCAAAGTTTTTATACATTTACCACTTTCTTTTCCTCATATGATTCCTGTCTTTTGCAATATTCAAATCATTATTGTTTAGATATTTTTTTTCTTTTCAATTATTTTTGCAAATCAATACTTTCCTCTTGACTTCCAATTAACACCTTTCTGGACTGTTTCTTTGAATATTTTTACATAAAGGATTAAACCAATACATAAAATAAATGTGCTAGAGTCAGAATTCTTAAAACTGATCCCCTGCTGTCCATAAAATGATGTTTTATTGTATTTCCCTTATATAAAATTCAACTGAATCTAAAACAATGTTGTTTTTACAAATTTATTGCTGATTTTATTACATAAATTTTCAGTTTGCAATAAAGATTGGCAGCTGTGCAATTTATTAAAATGTCTATATTATGACAACTTAGTTAAATTAGCTATATAATTTAAAAGAAACTATGTATTTAAAAATTTTAAGGATGTATCAGAAACTTACACCTGTCAACTTTCCCAATTTTTCTAGGCGATTCTAAATTTTTAGACAGCTTTTTTTTTTTTTTTTTTTTAAGTGAACTTTTTTGAAGCAAATTCCTTATTCTTCATAATGTAGAAAGTTGAAGAATGAAACAGTTAAATATTTAAGTATTTTTTCAAGTATTTCAAGTATTTTTTTAAACTTGTTTTACCTTATCAGATGTTAAAATAGTTCTTATGTCTCAAATTTCAGAATACAATTTCTTGATTATTATGAAAATAATTGGTTAATGTAGAAAAGATCAAGCTGTCTATGTTTGGATTCCCAGTTAAATCATTTTTATTTGTATATTTCTTTTTGTGTTGTCTCTGTTTGGTGTTTGTTGATATTAATATTTGAGAGCTATATCTTCTAGCATTTTTGCTAATTTCAGTATATAGATTTCTCTTTCTTTTTTGTGTGTGTTAATATTCAGGAAAATAAAAGAAAAAAAAGTTTAAAAAAAATATAAAATAGAAAAACTGAAAAAAAAAGAACTTAAAAATTTGTGTGTTGTATAAAATTAAAGGAAAAAAGATATAAAATGGAAAAACTAAAAAATAAAAAATAAAAAAATAAAAATAAAAAAAAATAAATAAAATAAAAAAAAATAAGACAAAAAAAAATAAAAAAAAATAAGACAAAAAAAATATAAAAAAAATTTGTGTGTTGTGTCAAATTAAAGGGAAAAAATTTAAGCAATATTAAAATTATGAGCAGCCAAATGATTTTCTTTCAAATTCTATGATTAATATTATGGTGAATGCATGCTCTAATATTAATCATGGTAAAAAAAATAAGTCATGATTTGCCTGGAAGCTTTTTACATATTATGAGGCTTCTTTAAAAAGCCTGATTTATGACATTATTTGAGCTACCATAATTTTACTGTAAATATACTGTAGCTTATTTATTTTTTTTTTCTTTGGGAAAGTTGGCAGGTAAAAAATTGCATTCCATTATTGAGAATAGATTAAATTGCTTGCTGATAATGAATGATTAATTCAAGTATCCCTTTTTTCAATAGTTTCAGGGGTAAGAAGTCAAATATAGTAGGCTTACAATTATCTGTTATAATTTCAGCTAGATTATATCTTGGATATGGAAGAACTCAATAGTTATGTGAATTGTTAACTAAACACATGCTTAAATAGAAACTTGGACAAGAGTGACTTTAACTTTCGACAATAATTATTTTCTGAAACTTCATTTGTCTTTGGTATTCTGTAGTAACATCGTTATTCTAATCGGGTACAACGCAAACAAGTGTTTTTGATAATTGTATGTCTACTATAATTGAATTTCTACTTGTAGCTGAAAACTCGGTGAATAATTGTTGTTCAGCTGTCTCTGTGCTCTAAATAACTCAGGAAGAGTCATCTGCTCATTGTTTTGTTTATGCATATTAAAAAAGGGTGAACTTTTTACTAATGTAAAATACAAATATGTTTTTACATAAAAGGAATCTTATCTTTGATAAACAAATGCATTTTGTTTCTTGTCCAAAAATGAATTTTTATTCAAAATACTTGATCAAAATTACTCCTTAAAAGTTATTAATAATAAAAGTGCTCTAAAGTATTTTTGATTATTGCAATTCATTCCTCCTTTAATGTCTCATATTCATTCATATAATGTAATTTTCATTTCAATGTTTATTTTCTGTACTGAAATGATACTCTCTTGAAAGCTTTGTGTATACATTTTGCTGTAAGTTTTTAGAAGTTATAATAATATAATACAACCTATTTATAAAATGATTCGATCTTAATTATGTTAACTGTGCCAATTATGTATATTTGAATTCAAATAGTTTTAATTTAAAAAAAGTGGTCATTCAAAAAGTACATGTTATAAATTCTGATTTTATTTCTCTTAAATGTGCTCTTCATTTATATATTTATCGTAAGTACTGCATTGTAAAAAATTATTTAAAAAATTATCTTATTTATAAATGTAATTACATTAGAGAAAATACTAGCAGTGTTTACTTACTCATGTTTGTTAAAAATCTTAGCAACAACTTTTGTGTCTGACTAGTAATTCACTCAAGTCATACTTGCCTAACAAGAAATTTCCTCTGAAAAATGTGTATATAAAAATGTAATTCAGTTAATAATATTGTTCAAGTTAATTATTAAAATCGTGCTATGCCAACATTTTACACCACAGCATTTGTATATTTTCTTCAAGAAAAGATTCTCTAGATCTTCCAGCTATCTACAATCATATTTGATATGAAAAGAGCCTTAATATTGTCATTGTTAGATGAAATTTAAACTGTACTGTTTTGTCCATCACTAATGTGTAAACTATTTTTTTTCAGTGCTGTGTTTTTTATTTTTTATTTTTTTTTTTTTAATTTGGTGTTGAAGGAGTTTTATTAATTTGATCTCAACTATACAATAGCATTGCATTTAGAAATTTATTGGGTACATTGCATTAAAAAAACTAATTTAATTTTGTTTTAATAAATTTTGTAAAGAATTTGAATTTAAAAATTTGTTTATTTTCTGTAAGTTTAAATATCATGCTTAATTCATGCACTTGCAATTGGCTTAAATGGTTGTGAGTCTGTGCCTCATCTGTGGATAGGAAACATGCACATCATGTTGTAAATAATATATATATATATTTATACTGTCAAACTTTTCCCCTGTAATAAATGATCAATTTTATCCTTAATTGTTGTCAATAGAATTTCTTTTCTCTGGGAATCTTAGTTCATTCGCTCCAGCAGTTTAATTTATCCAATGCATTATATGTGTATAGTATTATCTGACATCCATTTATTGTATATTTTATTTCATTAAAGATGATATAAAAGTATTTCAAAAAATGAGTCTGCTTAGAATTTTATTGAGTATTATCTATGTGAAATTCATGAAATTACACTCACAGCATCCAATATTTATATCTTTTGAATATAATGAAAACATTGAATTTAAAAAAAATTCAATCATATTATTTTTTTAAACATAACGAATATTAAAATTTAAAGTATAATATCTAAATTTTCAATTTTTTATATATATAAAAAATGGAAAGTAAAAAAAACCTTTAAACTTTTTAATAAATAGATTTACAAGACTAAATTTTTTCTTGAAAAATATATTTATTTTTCACTAAAGTAAATTACAGAAGCTATAATGACTAATGTTTAATATCTGTGTGCCAAAATGTTTAAACTTAAAATTTTTTTTATAATTTATTAATGGTTAAATTTTTAAGGTATTCCTAACATTTTTGAATGTTTTGTAAATAAATGTATAGAAGTACAATATCCATAGAAATGGTTTCCCTTTTACTTAAAGATTTCAATTAAAATATGTCATTGAAATAATATACTTTTTCATTAATGAATTTAATTTTTTAAAAAAATTCTTTAAAATTCCTTTAATATAAACTTGATATCTTCAATATATGCAGTATTTAATTTATAATAATTAATTATGTAATTTAGCACAAACACGAAATGATTCATCTCACTCCAATTTATGAGATAAAAATTTCTAAATACTATTTTTGTTCATCCCCATTATCCTTGAAAAATAAATTACTTCATAATTTCAATAGTTTAAATTTTGTTATGTTCTATCACGAGTTAACCAAATTGTTTGTTAATTTATCTGGACATCGTGTTTTCTAAATGAAATCCTATGCTTATGGAATCATTTTATGCACTTATTAACATTAGTTAATTCACATGTTAACAAGTTTGCTTATTTTATCTTTTATAGTTGCATAATTGCTTGAAAAAATAGGTAATTGAAATTTGATTGCTAGATTTTTTAAATATTGCTGGAAATGTTTCAATAATTATTAAATAAGAAAATATGATTAATTAGCCATTGAAAAACATGAAAAAGACTACGGTAAATAATAACCCGAAAGTAGGAACATTTGTAACCAAAATTAATCCTTAAAAGACCCACTAAATATTCACTATTTTAAGATCTCTGAAATCGGAGAATTACTGAAAGGTGTTAACCGAAATTACCCAAAAAAAGCTTAAGAGAATTCGTTTTAGTTACTGAGTTTATTATAAAATTAATACTAACGTGATCTCAGAAAGTAAGTCAACAGAAGGAAATAATAAAACATCCAAATGGGTTTTTTTCATAGATTTTGAATTCATTGCTGAATAGCTTCACATAGTGACATTTAAGGGCGAGTTTTTTTTTTTTTCCCACCACCTTCCAAAAAAAATTTTTTTTGAGTGTTTAGATATTTTTGATCTCAGTAAAAGCGCATAACAGGACAATATGAAAGAAAACTACTAGAAAGGTTTAATTACAATTGAAGGTAATCAGCATTGTTAAGAAATTGCAATTTTTTTAGAGATTTAGTCTTCAATGCTGAAATAAGGCATAGTCGAAGAAAAATTCTCAAGTTTAATATTAAAGTAAATATGTTTTAGCCCCCACCCCATGCGGTAATTTTAGAATATCCGTCTTTAAACTTCAGACATTTTTTCAAACATTAATATATTTTTAAAAAAATTCATTTTGAAGGGGAATTCTCTATAAAGCTTTGAGTTGAGAATCTTTTTAAGAAAATTTATCAGATCTAATCTGCTCTGAAAAATGATTCACACGGCAAACATTTCAGTTTGAATTTTTCATTTATCATTGCCAATCTTCACTTATTAAAGGACGAAAAAAAAAACCCTTAATGGATTAAGTATTTACTATAATTTTTCCATTGGTTAATAATATAATCAATAAACAGAAAAACACAGTTGGTAATATCAATTTTGTGAGAACTAAGATTTTTCCAACGGTAAATCGGTTGTACAAACAATTGCACATTTAAAATAGGTTTTATTTAAAAATCTAGTTTATATATATTTGCAGTTTCAGTTATGTTAATGTTTAAGAACGATAAGAGAAAAGAAACTTGTTGAATTTAGAATATGCACTTCTCCATATGAAGAATAATTATTCCAAGTCCAGGCAAATAGTCCAGATGAGACAAAAGATAGATATTTTTCAAAACATTTTTATGAATTTCATTAAGATAAATACATAAATTGACATTTAATAGGTGTTCAAACTGGAAAAATATTTCATCTGTTTTTAGGAAAATATGTAAAATTAATTCTCAAAACTGTATATCGAATAAGCATGAAATTATTTTTATGTCAATCTAAAAACTGATGACTGCATAGTATTTTAATAAATTGGAATATAACTTCGTCTTGGTAAACTTTCAAAATATTAATTAGATTTTATCACTTATAGTTCTGAAATACTTCAGAAAATAACAATACTCCCTGTTGGAACTGGTGCATCCTATTATTTTTAAAAGGAAAAAATATTCGAACGTAGAGTAAAAGTGTGTTGTTATTTATGACGCGCTTGGACATGCCAAGCTCTTTAGCCGACGGCTACGAAATTGAGTCATAAGGGTAGAGATCGTCGTTATTTAACGTAACTGTTATTTTATAACAGTTATATATTTGTAAACGTTATTAGAATAACCGGTTATTTTCAAAAAAAAGCGTTATTTAATTACAGACCTTTAAATTACTCCGAGCTGCCGTGAGAAGGTGTCATACAATTTAGTTGGCGGATTAATTTTAAATCAAAATTGTTGTCCACTGGAACATCAGTAACTGCACTTTGTCTGGAACAGTCATATGCGGTAATGAAATGCTGTAGGGAAATAGTTCGTAATTCTAGGAACTCTGTTATGCAGAAACGTAATGTTGTTTGACAACTGGTCGTTATCGTTATTAAAGAACGGTCTGTTATTCAGTAACGATGAGAACAGCTCATTATTTTAAGAACGTTTGTTATGTAATAACGAAATGTTATTTGATAACAATTGATTTTCTATATTTCAAGTACGTTATGTGTTGCTAGACAACATTTCCTTACTTTGAAAGTAATATTTCATTTGTTAATTTAAGAAAAGAACGGGTTTCTTTCTTCATTTTTGATATTTTTCGTATTTTCTGTTCACGCTGCGCTTGTTATAGATTCGGGATGGGGAAAATATTAAGATATTTAATTTTAGAAAGAATAATTATCCCTTCTGATTTCATTAAAGGAAGAAAATATTATTCATAGATATGTTATTTGATTTGAAAATGGTTATTTAGTTAGAAATAATCTGGAATTAAAATAATTCAACTTGACTTTAGTTATCATCATGGAAATTTTAAAGTTAATATAAATGATATTATTTGATTTTTTAAACATTTAAAATTATTATTGTCAAAAGCAAAATCCTATCTAAATGAATTATTATTTTTAAAATAATCTAGAATTTTCAAAATACACTACTGGCCATTAAAATTGCGACACCCAGAAGGAATGCAAATAACAGAACGATATGTTTGGACACATACACTATAGTGGAAAGAACAAGTGATTAGATTTACAGGAAATTAGGATGTATAGATCTTGAGAAATCAGTACCTCTTGAGAAATCAGTACCACCTCTGGCCGCAATAACAGCCTTTATCCTGCTAGGCATGGAGTCAAACAGAGATTGTATGGCATGTACGGGGATCTCAGTCCATGCAGCTTCAACACTATGCTACAGTTCATCGACAGTGGATGGTGAGTGATGGCGTGCCAATCGCTCGGTAACCATTGACCACACGTTCTCAATTGGTGACAGATCAGAAGAACGTGCTGACCAGGGTAACAGTCGAACCTGTTCTGTATCAAGGAAGTTCAGAACAGTACGGGCAACATGCAGTCGTGCATTTTCCTGTTGAAATAAAGCATTAGGGGGGCCTCGAAGATAGGGCACAGCCACGGGCCTTAACACATCGGAAATGTAACGGTTGCTGTTCAAAGTGCCGGTAATGCGAACAAGAGGTGATCGAGACGTGTATCCAATGGCACACTATACCATCACTCCAGCAGATGGGCCAGTATGGCGATGTCCAATGCAAGCTGGCAATGCGCGTTCTCCACGATGCCTCCAAACACGGATGCGGCCATCATGGTCCTGTATACAGAACCGAGATTGATCTGTAAAGATGACGTGATGCCATTCCCGCGTCCAGGTTCGTCGCTGATCACACCATTGAAGGCGCTTCTGTCTGTGACGCAGCGTCAATGGTAGCCGAAGCCATGGTCGCCGTGCAGACAATCCATGCTGCTGCAAACGTCTTCGAACTGTTCGAGCAGAAACTTGTTCCCTTGCAAATGACTCCATTTCTCGACTCAGGGTTCGTGACATGGCTGTACGATCCCTTGTGACCATGCGGATAAGATGTTGTCTTCTCTGCTGTTAGTGATGGGGGGTCGCTGAGATCCTGCATGGCGTTCCGTATGATTGTCCTGAACCCATCGATTCCATATTCTGCTAACAGTCATGGGGTCTCGACCGACGCGAGCAGCAATATTGCGGTACGATAAACCGCAATCCCGGTAGGCTATAATCCTTCCTCGATCAAAGTCAGACACGTGCTGATCGGCATTTCTTCTTCTTACACGAGGCATTACAACAACTTTCTTTGCCGAAACAACGTTGAAACGGAAACTGAGCATGAGAAAACTGCTGTCAAATCACTGCTTTTATACACATTGTAGATGTCGCTACTGTCGCCTGCTTTGTATGAATGCGCTGAAAGTATAATCATTTGCATATCACTGCAAGTTCTACCTGTCATGAAAATTTCACGTGTGTGGTGTGCCGCTTTCCTGGTGTAGCAATTTTAATGGCCAGTAGTGTATATTTTTTGCTATAATTATAGAAATTTTAAATGTAAAATAAATGATACTTATTATGTGATTCTTCAAGCATTAAAAATTATTTTTGTTAAAAAAAATCCTGATTAAATGAATTATTATTTTTGAAAATAATCTGGAATTAAAAATTTCAATTTTCCTATAATTATAGAAATTTTAAAAGAATAAATAAAAATATTATTCATTATATGATTCCTAAAAGATTAAAAATTTCAGTTTTATTCTAACTAGAAATTTAAAAAGCGTAAATAAAAATGTTATTCATCATAAGATTCCCTAATAATAAAAAATTATATTTGTCAAATAAATCTTGACTAAATGAATTTGTTATATTAAAAAAATTCCAAATATTTACATTTAATATTTATTTCATAAACTTAATATATAAAAAATTCTTAAAATATTTCATTTAATATTTTATTTTACTTTTGATTCAATATGCTCTTTCCACGAAAATTGAAAAGCAAAATCACTCAATTTAAGTAGAATGTAATTAGCATTTCAAACTGACAAAAAATCAAATAAATATGAAGTTATGTATTTTAAATATTTCTTTATATTTTATATACAAATAAAGGACATACATAATTATTTTAATCATGCCAGTCATCTTTTTATTTTTCCTGTAGATATATAATTAAATAAAATAGTTTATCACTTACTACAAATATTTTAACATCTATCAAAACTTTTAACAATCATACAATGAAAATTGACATAATTTCTAAAAAAATTGATTAGTTTCAAGTAAAAGTAATTATTAAGCACCTGATTAGAGAGTAGTTGAGAAAAAATTAGATTTTATTTTTTAAATATTTTATTTTGAATAAAGGAAAAAAACATCTTAAGAAAATTTTAAATATATTTCTTTAAAGAAGTTTAGAATTCTTTCATACGAGTGTTACTCTGAAATTTTTGAGATTCGCGCAGACGAGAATTTACAAAATAAAAATAACGGTTTAATTTTAAAGTACAAAGTATTTTAACACAGAAGACGGTTTTTTACTGACTTACTCCAACTTGCTTAGCGTGGAATAAATTTTAAACAGAAGAGAAAATGGAGTTGACGCGAGAACATTTACGCACTATGATTTTCTACGATTTCAAAGCAGAATTAAATCAAGAAGAATGCGTTCAACGGTTGCAATTAGCATTTGGTGATGAATCTCCAGCTCTTGCTACTGTATTCAAATGGTTTAGAGAATTTAGAAGAGGTCGCAATTTTCTTCAGGATGAAGAACACACAGGAAGGCCGCCGTCGGCAGTAATCCCGGATAATGTGTCTGCCATACGAAAAATGTTAATGGATGATAATCGCTGTACCTATCAAATGATACAGAAGGAGCTTAACATTGGATCCGCAGCCATACACAAAATCATTCATGAAGAATTACATATGAAAAAAGTAGTTTGCCGTTGGGTTCCCCATAATCTAACTGAGTATCAAAAAGAGGAGCGTGTCAGAATCAGTACAGAAACTCTTAATATGCTGAATGATGGTGGCCACCCCATCATTTCTAAAATTGTAACAGGTGATGAAACGTACATACCGTTTTTTGACGTTCCAACACGTCAAGAAAGCAAAGTATGGGTCTTTGAAGATGATCCCACGCCGACAATGGTGAAAAAACAACGCGCACTGAAAAAAATGATGTATGCCGTTTTCTTCAGAGGTACGGAATTGGTCAAAGCCATCAAGTTGGAAGGACAGTAACAGCAAACTGGTATACCACTAAATGTCTTCCAGAAATTCTACAAGAACTGAAAGTTAAGGGACTAATGCTTCACCATGACAATGCATCTTCACATACAGCCGGATTAACAGTTGAGTTTCTTAAACAAAAACAAATTAAAGTGATCGAACATCCGCCGTATTCACCTGATCTAGCTATGTGCGACTTATGGTTATTCTTTAATCTAAAAAAGAACTTACGTGGACGTCGTTTTCATTCAGAAGAAGAGATTGATGTGACTATAAATGCATTTTTTCATCTATTCGAAGAAATGAATGGCTTGAGGCATTTAATCTGTGGAAAATTCGTCTACAAAAGTGCATTGATGCTGGAGGAGACTACTTTGAACACACCTACAATTTTGTAAGTATAACTTTAAAAACCTAGTTGTATCTCAAAAATTTCAAAGTGACCCTCGTATAAAGAGCAACATGCATAGTAGAAGAAAAGATCTACATACATATTAGAAAAAATAAATAAATATTTAAAAAAAAAATAGAAGCAAAACAGTTTTACACTGAAAAAATGAATCTACAAATTCCAGATTTTTTATTTACACAGATTCAAATTTCAATATTGCCGTCATATTTATAAGCATATAAAAATGATTTTCCTTCTTCAGAACGAAACATCAAAATATTAATGGGCATACACATTTTCCTAAATATTGTTTTACTCTTAGCTATATATTTATTTCTTTTTTCTTTTCATCACTCAATTAAATGTGAGACATCATAAAAATTTGTCCAATGTAGATATCAATAATACAATAATTTTTTCAAGACTGCACTAAATGAGATTTCATTCTGAAGTTTTAATTTTATTTATAAAACTTGCACAAAAATCTTATACACTCTATAATACGTAAAAGTTTTTATATATTATTAATTTTTATAAAACAAAAAAAAAAACATCTATACATTGGAGGTTGTGACTTTCTTATGAAATTAGATTCGCATCTCATATACAATCATCCATTCAGCAGCAAACTGCTTACTCGTTACTTTTAAGATAATGAAAAAATGTTCAGGAATATAAAAGTCATCTATTTAAATTTGGACTATATAGCGGGTAATTTAACAATTAAACACTGTTCTAAATTACTTGATCATACTCCAAATAGAGGATTAAGGAAGAATTTTTCATGAATAGTCGAGAATATAAACATGTCAAACATAATGAGACCCTGGAAACATTAAATCATTCATACTGACAAATATGAATATGCATGCTTTGAAGAGTAACACGCATTTCCTGTTTTTCAACAAGAGCAGAGATCGAACTCAGAGCCTTCTACTTCAAAAACCTTTTGCCTTACCAACTAAACCAAGATGAGTTTTTGTGTTTGTAAACTGTAAATGTTCAAGTACATAAATTTATTACAATAATTAATTTAATAATTAATTGTCTTATTAAAATATTTACAAATTTTATCATGATGGTATAAAAAAATAGAAAGATAAGCAAAGCTGAGTTGTTTTACATATTCCGTACTGAAAGTAATTTGGGAAATTTGCTAAATAAATCTTGTGCTAACATAAGTAATTTTTAAAATATTCCTGGCTATTTTATGATGGAGAGTTTATATTGATTTATAGGATGTTTTTTAATTAAAGTTAAACACATATTATTTCATTTCAGAAATTACCTATCAATTAAACAAGAGGAAATCAGTGTAAATAAAAAAAAATCCTTTTTAAATTCATAATATATTATTATTAAAAGGAAGAGAGCATATACAATTTCCCAAAATACAATTAAAATAAATATTTTAGAGTTTCTAGTCTTAATACGAGGGTCACTCTGAAATTTTTGAGATACAACTAGGTTTTTAAAGTTATACTTCTAAAGTTATACTAGGTTTTTAAAATTTTAGGTGTGTTCAAAATAGTCTCCTCTAGCATCAATGCACTTTTGTAGACGAATTTTCCACAGATTAAATGCCTCAAGCCATTCATTTCTTCGAATAGATGAAAAAAATGCATTTATAGCCACATCAATCTCTTCTTCTGAATGAAAACGACGTCCACGTAAGTTCTTTTTTAGATTAAAGTATAAACAAAAGTCGCACATAGCTAAATAGCTTAATAATATAAATTATCGTCTGCGCGTATCTCAAAAATTTCAGAGTAACCCTCGTATCGGTAATATAAGTATAAACTATAAAGAAAATGAGTACAAGGAAAAAATAAATTCTTGATTTAGTTTCAATAAGTAATAAAAATTTAATAATTATTAAGTTTTCTTACATTATTTAGATAAGGCAATTCATAAATATTGAAATTTTATTCATTTAATATTTAATTTACCAGTGATGCATTCACATTTTCTTGAATCGTAATCATTAAATATGTACACTGGTGTGAAAAAATTAAGGACGAAACGGTTTTTCTAGTGCAACGTCGCTCAGCAGTGTTCCAAATCGATAAAAATCGTACCAAAGCATCCTCCAAAAGTATTAAAAAAAAATCCAAATGATTAAAAAGGAATTTTATTGAGAAATGAGCATGGACAGCTCTATAGCAAGAAACATCCAGCTTTTAGTAGGGGATATGATCTCCCCTGACTGCTGTGCCGGATTGACATCGTCTGTCCATACTGAGTATGAGGTTGCCAATCAGTTGTTGGGGTACTGCTGCCCATTCTCCTAGCGCCAATCGCAACTCCGGAATCGTTACTGGCGTTTGGTGTAAGCATCTTCCTAGAAAGTCCAACACATGTTCGATTGGATTTAGATCCTCGGACCTTACCAACCAATCCATGCGTTCAATACCCTCACTTTCCCACAGCTCTTCGACAGCCTCTGTACGATGAGGTGGAGCATTGTCGTCCATGAAGAGGAAGTGGGGACCCACAGCGCCTCTAAAAAGACGCACATAAGGAAGGAGAATATCATTACAATAACGGGACATGGTGACTGAACCTCCTTGGACGACGTGAAAGTCAGTACGGGTACCAAAGCATGATGCCTCCCCAAACGAGAACACCGCGACCTCGAAACCGCTCCCTTTCGACGATGTTGGGGGAGTTATTTGCGTGTTCCCCGCTCTCTCCAGATGTGTATGCGTCCAGAATCGGTAATCAGACTAAATCTGCTCTCGTCCGTAAAGAGCACTCAACCCCATTGCTGATCCGTCCAGTTCTGGTGTTCCCGGCACCACACACAGCGCCTTTTCCGGTGGGCAGACGTTAATGGTACACAGCGTACAGGTCGTCGTGCGAATAGGCCACCATTGTGCAACCTCCTGGCGACTGCAAACCGTGATATCGGTCGTCCAGTCGTCTGTTGGAGGTGACTCGCGATTTCTCCAGTCGTCTGCCGCCTGTTCTTTCTTGCCCGTTGGACCATATATCGGTCGTCGACTGCCGTGGTTGCTCGTGGATGACCACTGCTGAACCTTTGGATAGCTGTTCCTGTAGTTTGAAATGCACTCCAGATTCGCGAAACAATGCTGTGAGCGATTCCAAACTCCGCAGCACCACTTGTCACACTTCGACCTTCCTCAATCTTCCCAATGATTCGACCTCGTGTAAGGTCATTTAGATGTCGTCTACGAGGTTGCCTGTTCATTATTTCACACTGATTAAGCAGCTGTACGTCGTTTAAACTGATATACGCCATGCAATAACTTTCACAGAGACGCTGAGCGTACACCAGTGTATATAAATAAATATCAGTGATATGTTCGGTAACATCAATACGTAATGAAGTGTTACTTTTATTATTTTTTTTACTTTCATTATTTTAAAATTCATTATTTTAATAACAACCTGTTAAATGGTAGCAAAATATTGCATTATAACATTTCGATGTGTTTGGAATGGCCTGTTATGTGATAAAAGAGAAATGATACTTAATACCATTTCACTATTCTGAAAATTATATTACAGGAAGAAACATCATGTTTCAATTCTCAATCTGAGACATCGGATATATTATTGTCTCGGGGCTCTTATTCTTATTACAAGCTGATTACACACAAGTGCTTAAAAGAAAATGTAAAAAAGCACTCACCAGATATATTAAAATAAAAGCAAATATCTGTGAAATACACATAATAATTATTTAAAATAAATAAATTTTAGAATGTTGTGAAAGGAATATTTCATTAGCTAGGCGTAGAAAAATTTTGGGGATCGATGAAATATTGGCACTTGTGAGTAAAAACAGATTTGGCTTTCAATAAAATAATTAGAAAAAAAACCGAAAACTTACGGTACTTTGTAGAAAAATCTAAAAAACTAAAAGAGAACCATAAAGAGGAAATAATTTGAAATTTTAAACGGGAAGAAAGGGGCAAAATTCTATAAATATATATATATTTAAAACTTTATAAAGTAATTTTAATAAGAACACGATAATCAGCGGCGTTACAGAAAAATGTATATTATTTTTTCATTACATAAGATTCGCAGTATTTATTTTATCAAAATATATATTGTGTGAATCTTATAATTTAACATGTCTATTTATAATACTGCAAATTTTTCTTAGTCATTAAATTTCTATGAAGAACATTTTCTTAAAAGACACTTTAAAAGTCATGTTAAAAAAACTCATTTGTTACTTGAATTTTAAAATTTTAACTGTAAAGAAATATATATTAACAATAGATTTATAAAGTTAGAGACGCAATAAAAAATAATTTTTTCCTTACGAAGGCAGTTTTTATTGAAATTCTAGTTGTAGGCATTAAGTAAATAAAAGATATAATTTTTTAATTATTTATTACGTGTTTTTATCTCACTCATACACATCTATAATCATTTCAATTTTAACAATAGCTATGACGAAGAAAGGCCTTCTATTAAACGGTCTATTTCCTATGAAAATTATTTAATTTCAAATTTTTTTAAATTATTCTGCGTATGTTTTGATGAAATTCATAATGAAAAAGTATTAAAATTCTAAAGTTGTTCATTCGTATACAAATCAACTTAAAACAAAATATTCCCAAAAGGAAAAGAAAACTTTAAACAAAACGAGTTAACAAGAAAAGCGTGATGGATTTTCATTTGCGAAGAAACATTCTTAAAGTAGTTAAAAATACTTCTTAATGTAAATTTTGAGAAAAATGCTTAGAAAATCTCATTTCTAAAATATAATACAACAATATTTCTAAGAAATGCTATTGTCCAGAATAACATTTCTACGATTTTCATAGAAAGGCACAACAACAACTAATAAGGTATCCCTCAGTTTAAAATCAAATATTTTCCAACGTACAATCTTCCCTAAATATTATTTAATACACTTCAATATCGCCAATAATAGTTCAGTGCCGCCTTGTAACATCTCAATATTGCCAATAACAGTTCTTTATTGGCGACATTGTAGTGTTCCTCAAATATTTTCCAACGTGCAATAAGTTAGCTCCCAAAATATAATTTGATACACTTCAATATCGCCAATAACAGGTCTTTATTGGCGACATAAAGGTTTTTCAACATAAAAATGAATAGTTTTCCGCTATTTTTAAACCAATCAAAAATCGCCAATTTTATTCGTTATTTTATAACAGTTATTGATAACTGCTATCAGCTTCAAAATATAACAGTAGTTACAGGTTATTGAAAAATAACCGTTTGGCATAAACCTACATAAGGGTACTTCTTTCCTTTAACCAGAGCCCCATGAAGATGAAAGTACATCTTTGCTCTAATACTCCTCCGATAGATGGCACCACCAGAAGATCCACTCCGTTAATTACAAGAACTGACTGAATTATATTGCACATATTTGTCTTCTTAGCATGAATGACAAGGTACTCAAATTGCCTAGAATTCGTGAATCCTATTCTGCTGCTTGTAATGAGATAACTTTTACTTTAATCTCTAAAACAAAAATTATTATTACATACTTCAAAATTTTAATTTTGTAAACATTAAAGAAACAGTAAAGGTATATTTTATAAAATCTAATTACACTATGGAAACCAAAGAAAATATAGTGTATTAATTCATTTTTATAAGGATATTCAAATGGATTTGTCAGAAATATTATTTACTGTCGAGATCCTCGAAAACTGTGTTTCGAAGATCACATTCATCTAAGAAAAATTATACTATCCAATTTCTGGGATTAGAGAAAATTTTTGCTTATGAAGTATTACTGCTAGTCAGTTAAACATTAAATTCAACTCAAGACAAATAATATATTCAAACAATAAAGGAAAAATTAATTCAATAAATTAAATGCAATAGTACTAATCTTATCAATCTTTTTGTTTTTATATTTGCATGTCCTCTTAAAGGATTTGAATTGACCAACAGAAAAACTTTACTTTCTATTGAGACTACTTAATTTAAAATTTCTTTGCAGCCTAATACTATATTACAAAAATAAATGCTACATATCTTTCACCTCACTTATTTTAGTTTTTTTAGCACTGATTATCACTTTCTTTCAGTCTCTTCAAATTAATTTTAATGAGGGAGAGAAAGAGGAATTCTTTAAAAACTTAAAATTTCCAACAAATTTTTCTGCTTAAAAATTTGCTGAGTTTAAAAGGAAGTAACTTCACAAATTTATTGTAAAAATTATTGAACACAATATTGTGTAAAATAGGTGGAAAATATAAGTATTACAAATATCCTCTAAGACTATGAGAAAATATATACATGTTTTTTTGCCCCAACTTTTTATAATCCACTATAGAAATATAATTCTGCGTAAAGCAATATAAACATCTATGCTATTCTAGGAATTGTATGCATACTTAGAGTGCTTAAACTAAACGTTAATTTATAGTGATGATATATTTGTCGTTAAAAAATTTTTTTTGAGTGAACACTGTTTATATCTTAGATTCTTATTCTTAAAAAAGATTATAGAGCAGTGGTCGGCAAAACTTTGTCATTCAAAAGAGCCAAATCTAGATAATTTACAATTGAAATGTATTCAGAGAAATTTTTTAACAAAAACTTTGCGCTTTAGTAGAAGACATTATTACGTGTCTCCTACTAAATTACATAATTAATTAGGATTATAAATGTATGCTCTCAAGCTTGATTTTGCTAAATATGTCTTAGTTTTACTAACAGTAAATTAAATAAAACTTGGTATCACATACTTACATAAAATAATAATATTGATTTAAAAGTACAGTAAAATAATATAAAATGTATTCTTATATAAAAATAACTATAAATACTCCACTAATGTGAACATTGTCCTTGTATTTCCTTAGAAAGTACTGGTAATTCAGGTTTGTATGATGCAATTTTAATTTGAGGCATGATTCCAAGATCTCATCGATAAGCCGATTTCTTAATTTACTCATGATATTGTTCATGCTTGAAAATGATTGTTCGCACGAATATGCAGACCCATATAAGGAAAGGACACCAAAAACTAGCTTTTTCAGTTGATCATATGAGTCAGGAATATTCTATTCCAAGTGTTAAAAATCAACACATCTTCCTTCTTCAGATATTTTAAAGCAAACTACTTGTGTTCTAAACTTATTTCACACATTTACTTCCCTCCGATAGCTCTAAATTGGCACTAAGACGCTTGAGTTTTGAGCTCTATAATTTAAATCTACCAACTGCATTTTAAATCTGCCAATATCAATATTAAAGGGTGAAAGTTAAATTCTATTATCGTGTGACATTCAGAGGCTTTATTACAAAAGCTAGCGCCGCTTTAAGTCTTTAAAATGTCGAGAAAAGCTTTCTTCATATTTAGTAGTGTTGTTTTGAAATAGAAAAAATATCAATACTAAACTTACTTTCTCAACAATATTTTAATAGGAATTGTATTTCTCTTTCAAAATCTTTAGCAGAAAGTGACAAATTGTTTTCGAGTAAAATTATTTCTTTTAACTTTGAAAAAATTGTTTCCATCGAAAAATAGGGAAACAATGCCACCGTCAAAATCATCAAATTTTTTAAATGAATGATTTCGAAAAATTGTTGCACCATTTGTCTATAATCTGTTATTTTTGCTTTCTGTAAATGTGCCCCTTCATTATAGCCTTGCGATTCAAAAATTTTTACTCGTCTCTAACAAGTAGAAGATAATTAATAATAAACTGCTGGACAATTGCTAAGGACGGATAACACTATCATCCATAGCAACCACAAAATGAAAGGAAGCAAAATGTGGAAAATTAGAATAAGTGCGGGATATAGTAAGAAGAAGTATGCGTATGCAAATTTTTTTCCATATCTGTTCATCACGTGATAGCGTTCATAAGAGCTTTAAAGGTTTTGACGCATGTGGACAGTTGTTGTTTCAAGTCAAAGTTTTACAAGAAAGATTTAATAGACGAACTTGAAATTTTTGGCATGTCTTCCCAACATCACTTAGATGATTTTATACGAGGCCGAATTATTGGAAACATCGAAGAAGGGCGAAAAATAACAGATGTTGCCAGGGAGTTCGACATCGCTCACAGCGTTGTTTCATGGCTGTGGAAGTCATTTAACACTACTAATATGTGTAGTAGGTGGCACGGGGGAGGTCGTGTTAGAAGTAAGACGCCTGCAGAAGACAGATATACCGTCCTATAAGCAAAAAGAAACAGGCGCATAACAGCTCAGCAGGTGGCAAATCAGTTTCTTTCTACCTCAGGAAAGCAGATCTCCCGAAAAACTGTTGCCAGACGTTTGAGGGGAGGAGGACTATACGACCGTAGACCTGTTGTGTGTGTCTCATTGACCAGACAGCACCGTACTGCCCGTTTGTAATGGTGTCGTGAGCATCGCAATTGGATCGAACAGGACTGGGCATGCGTACTATTCTCAGATGAGAGTAGGTTCAGTCTGTTATCGGATTGTAGACGCCAAGTGAACTAGTGCGAGAATGGTACTGCTTATCGTCCAGAAAATATACAGGAAAGGGACAAATATCCAACATGCAGTGTCATGGTGTGTGCTGGCATCATGATCAATGGCCGCACGCCTTTACATGTGGTTGCGAATGGGACTATGACGGGCCAACGATACATTAATGAAGTTCTACTTCCTCATGTTAGTCTTTTCCGTGGTGCTGTTGGTGATAAATTTGTTTTTATGGATGACAACGCAACATGTCATCGAACACTCGCTGTTCAGGATTATCTAGACAGCGAAGGTATTCAAATCCTCGTATGGCCATCACGTTCTCCAGATCTAAACCCCATTGAAAATGTGTGCGATGCTTTGGGGAGGCAAGTTGCTGGTCCAAACTATCCTCTGACAAACAAGAACACCCTCATCCGTGCACTCCCAGAGGAATGGGATAAATTGCCTTTACAGCTGCTGGATAATGTTGTGTAAAGTATGATACGACGTATGGAATGTTGCATCACACTGCACGGTGGACATATCCCGTACTGATACCTTTCTTCAAGGTGCCTGCTGACTTTTAGATGCATTGTTCCATTTTTCCGTATGCAGCATCAAATGAACATTTTTTTTCAGATGTTTCACAGCTTTTGCACTTTCCAAACCAATAAATATTCTTTATTCTAATGCTTGAACAGTGTGGCCACTATATTTTATCCTACTTGGCCTCATATCTCGCTTTATGTTATGCTACATTGCAATTTGGGATCCGTCCTTAGCAATTGTCCAGCAGTATTACGCGCCTGGACTAAGCATTTTGAAGAAGAGCCTTAGCCGAGAAGCAAAGAGACGCGGATTGCCTATCACTGTTATACAGTAGTAAAATTGGCAGTCATGTTAATTGTATTGTATTAATAAATATATTGGCGTAAGCAAGACATTAGTCTTAAGATTCAAAAGAGACTCTTTACACATGTTGCAATTAATTTAGAATTCTATTAATTAATGAAATTTTTAAAAACTTGAATCGTCCTTGCCGATTTAATCTAACAACAAAGTGTTTGTCTTGTCGTTTACGGTTTGCTCTTACTTCTGTTCTATTGTCCATGTGTTAATGGCTTAAATCAATGGAAACCGGCTTCTCAAACCAATGCTGGAGCACTTACAGAAGAAATCGTTTTATTAACAAAATGAACTTCGATACTATTCTGTCGCTCGAAGAATGGGATTTAAGGAAGGAAACAAATTGGTCGACAAGTCGTATTTACAACGCCGTCTCAGTACGATGTGACGTAGACGAAACATCATTTGACGTCATGGATATTTTAAACCAATGGGAATCACAGTAAAGTGGCGTGCTCAGGATCTCAACTGTAATGAAAATTACAACCATTTTATGATTAAAAAGAAAATATTACTGTATATGGAAGAAAAGTAAAGTGTGTCTGTAGAAAAGAAAAGGTTGAAAATCGGCCTGTGGAAAATGGAAAGTCTATTCTCATGGTCTAACTTATCATTTGACTGAAATTTAAAATTATGAAGTATAATTGTTCGCCTGATAATTTTGATTATAAAGTATAATAGTTTCGCCAAAAATAATATTTTGGCATAATGATTTATTAACAAAAGGATGACAGTTTAAGCGAATCTGAAGATTGTACCTATAAGTTTTGAACGATGACTGAATAGTAAGTCAATATTCTAATTGGTATATTCTCTTCACCAAACTTCCATTTGTTAAGAATAGTAGAACAAATTTCCCAAATTTTGCAAGCGAATACTTGCAGGATAACAATTTTCGATTGGTTCAGAATTCCCCTGGTAGTTTTAAGCCTTTATTTATTAAGTGACGAGGAGATCTTTGAGCTGGTATTCTCCTCTCCAAGTTACGTTACAACTGCAGAGGAATTCTAGACTCTCAGAAATTTTAACGAAAATAAGCTCTTTCAACAAGACGGGGTCGGTCTGCGTTGTAAAAGAGCTTTCTCAGACATAAAGGAATATTAATTATAAAAAAAAAGAAGCCTTTAATAACGCAATTCATATCTACAGTTGTAGATGTTTCTTAAAATTTTTAACATCAATCTTGAGTTACATTACTGTAACAATTCCTTTATGTGAAAAATATGTGTGAAATAAATAGAACAAAGAGAAAATCATAAATTGCTAATTTTTTTCTAGTTAATCACATTAATAATATTGTCTAATTCAAGTTGTACAGAAATTTCTATCAACATGACATTCACAATTTAAAAAATACTATATTGTATCTACATTCAAAATAATGCAACAAGTTCCAAAAATAATTTATTGATAAGGTATTAAAATCAAGGTAACATATATTCATACCTTAAACTAAAGAGAATAATAATATGTTTTATTTCAATAACAAAACTGGCATCAGCAAAACATTTATTTCACTGAAAAGAAAAAAGCATTTACATAAATTAAAAGAGCATTTACATAAATTTTGAGAACATTTCCTTCCATTCTTCAAATGATTGTCTTGCTTTAATGACTGATTCAAAACGACGAACTAATGAAACAAATACAAACATTGAAACTCCTTCAAGACTCACTAGAAGCAAAAGTGCTGGATTACTTAACTTAAAAACTTCTTATATTGATTCGCCTCGCCTAAGAGCAAGGTCAGGTAAGATTACTTAAATCTATTAGTATGCCTTCTAAAATTGATATCCTAATATTATATTTGTAGAATTAATAAAGTAAAAGTAATGGCACAATTGCCATGTAAGCCTTCAAACAAATATGTGAATTTGGCAAAAATAAACATTACATTCAAAGCTCGTCAAGATAAAAAAACGGAACAAGTTCAGTATCCCCCATACACTGATTTCTCGCCAAATCTGGTAACCGTTGTTTACGTTGTAGTGTTACCGATTTCAGCTTTTGTTTTTATTGTAGTGTTGCCAAATTTAGTTTTTGTTACTATTTTTATTTTTTCATTGCCAGAATCCATTTTTCTCGTGTTTTAAGTAATTTTTACGTTATATATGTGCTTTTTTTAGTGGCAATAGCTTTTTTAGTTTCACTTCGAGAACTTTCCAGAACTTTCTTTGCTAATTGTTATACGTTTTAATTGCTAGTCATTTTAATTTCGTTTACTGTTGCTGATGGAATCAGTGGATTTCCCGCTCTTGTGTTTCGTTGTCGCCAGTGTCCAACTATCGTAATTTTCTTTTTTTACTATTTCTTTTATAGTATTTACTTTTATTTGGTTTAATTTTAATATATATTTTTTATTAAATGATATATTTTATTTTATATATTTAAAATCTTTAAATATTCTTTTTTACTTATTTCGTTTTCTTAATTTATTATTATCTTTTTATTGTTTTAATTACTTTATTTATTGTTTTCATTAAAAATGTCTAATTTTAAATTTTACCTAGCAATGTATATGTTTCATAAATCTTGTATAGCTGCAAATGATGATTGTTTTAATAAATTTATTGAAATCGTTTCGGGAAGTAATTGGGATGAGTACCAAATTTCGGAGGTTTGATTATTTTATTTAAATTCTATTGCTGACAGGTATTTTTTATTGTATTCGTCTCATTTTTATTTACTTAAAAAGTGTATTTATTTAATTTTTTTTAATTTTAAACAATGTATACATTTGAAAAAAATAGTTTTTGCTTGCTCTTTTCTTATCTTATTTTACTTTATTTTATTTATTATTTATTTATTTATTTATGTAAAATTTGATAATGGTGACACTGGTGACAAACGAATTATGTCAGCTTGACTTCATATCAAGTAAGTCCATTATTTATCTTTATTTCCCTTTTTAAAATTTCTGAAATGCTTATTTTTCAATCGAACTTAGGGAAATTTCCCGTTTTAATAAACGCGCGCCTAGCTTGGCTACAAAAAATTCGCTGCGTCGCCAAGTGTATGGGGATACTGAACTTGTTCCAATGCGTCAAACTGGTTTTCTGCATCGGATTGTTTTGTTGTATATGTATGACATAATGTGTTTTATGATGTCATGTGATTGCGTGTATTCTTGAAATTTGCTTTCTGAGCTAAAAATTCTTAAAGCATTGGATTAGTAATTTGCTTTTATTTGATTTCGGCACAGGTATCGTATAATCCATGACGCCCAAATCCTGAGATTGGCGATTTCTTGGCGGATTTTCTTATGTATCTAGTAATCTCATTTTTGTTACGTCATAGGTATGGAGATCTATAAGAATTATGCAGAAAATTCTATTTTGGTAACCCTAGTATTTACGTCATCGCGTACGTCACGATACGTCATCTTGGCAACATTTCTTCATCGCCAAAAAGAATTTAGAATTTGGAATCATGGATTATACGGAACCTGTGTTTTGATTTCTTGTCGTGAAAATTAGAAATCATCCCAAATCCACACAGGATCTTAAGAATCATTTTATTATTAGATAACACTTCAACATTTGTCATGTCATGACAAATGTTGAAGTGTTTTCTAATATCAAGTGATAAATACCAAGTGTAAAGCGGGTACAGATGCCGTATAATTCAGGATGCCAAATTAGTATGGTGATTTTTTGGCGGGTTTTTTATGTATCTGGTAACTTGTTTTTTTTATTACGTCATAAATGTGAAGACATATAAAAATTATGCAGACTATTCTATTTTTGTCAACCCTGGTATTTATGTCATCACGCACGTTACAATACGTCATTTAGGCAACATCTCTTCACCGCCAAAAAAATTCAGAATTGGGAATTCTGGATTATACGGCATCTGCCGTAAATCGTTAATATTACATATTTGTGTATATTCGCATTTGAATTTTGGGTACTATTCCATTATAGCCTCGCAATTGATCATCGAAGCGATGCTATATGTAAGTAGTTTCATCAGAAATAAACAAACTTTGGTGTTTGAATAAATTTTGTTTATAAAATATGAATAAAATGTCTGTACTATTTTTGGGTAATTTTTATAAATGAAAACCTTTTTCAAACAATGCATGTGAAGCAAATATTTGCGAGTGTAATTGCGATTTTTTCTTTTCCGTTACGATGAGTATCCATCGGAGGTTTAATGGAATTGTACCGAATTTTGTTGTTGTGTCCATTTTTACCTACCAACTTGATGGCATATTTTTTTAATTCTTAATCACAAAAAATAAATAAGCCGTATAAATGTGTAGTTTTCCAAACATATAAACAAATCACATACACGACATCTTTGACTGCATAAAATGAAATTTATAATTCCAATTTATGCCATTTACATTTTTATTTTTAAATTTAATGCTAGAAATATTTGCTTTAGGAATTTAAGCTTTCTGAAGTACAAGTTTACAATCGGGTACTCCTTGAATTTTTTGGTGATTTTTTTGACGCCAAGATAGGTGCCAAGATGTTACTAATTAGACGGCCGCTGTCGCTACACAAAAGCAAAGCTAAATACCAGGGTTACCAGAAATTAAATTTTATCGACAAATTTTGTTGCCAAATCATGTGTTAGTCAATTCTACATCGAATCCCGTACGGAATATAATGTCTTGAGTGTGCATAAATTAAATGGAATTAAATCGCATAAATTAAAACCTGTATTAAAAATCTGTATTGCAACCATTTTAATAACTTGCCTAATTCTATCTAATCAATTGATTCACCAAAGTGATTTTATTAAACAGATAACTATTCGCAAACATATGTCAACCATTCTCAAATTTCTATTTTATTTATTTTTAAATAAAAGTTATCAAATGTAGTTACATTAAGTAAATTTGAATTTTTATGATTACGTTACATAATTTTAGCCACATCATTTCTGGTCTCGTTCCCTCAACTTTTATTTAAAAATATTTTTTAAAAAAGTTAATAAATAAATAATCTTAATACGATTACTAGGATATAATGATCATATTAAGAGTTCGTATTATCCTGTCGACCTTTTCAGCCGTAAAAATATGTCATCGAATTTTGCATTTCTTTTCTTTTTCTTTTTAATGGGAAGGAAAGGCAGAATATTTTACTATATCTTCATTGTAGCAAATAGATAAAAACTTTATTTGTGTAATTCATATGGTGCTAAATCTCATCATTAAACGATATATATATTTTTTTGCATATATGGTCGACGTATATGCGACGACGCAAGTACTCGATATCCTTATATACTGTTTGGGTTAACGATTCAAAAGGTCCACCATCTTAATCTCGATTTCTTATATAGTTGATATCCTATACAAAGAAATAAATTGGCTCACATAAGCACCAAACTCTCCAATAACTAACATCCTCAGCTTGGCGGGAAAATAATCGTCTAATGTCGCTATTCTGACTGCAATGTTTGCTTATGAATTTTAGTGCTGAATAAGAAATGTCGCCAAGCTTAAGTATTTGTGATATAATAAATTCTTTCCCTAAAAAAGGAAAGGAACATAATTTCGCAAATATAAATACAAAGTAGAAAACATGGAAACATCAATTTTGAAAATGTACACTCAAATTATAAGAATATCAATTTCGTGAATGTAAATATAAATTATGAAAAATAATAGAAAAATATCACAATTTTGCAAATGCAAATTTAAATTATCTAATAATAGAAAAAAGATGTTCTTTTTTTATAATATGAAATAAATAAAATGAAATATAATAAAATGCTAAAGAAAACATATGTTGACACAACTTTAAACAAAAACTTTGAAATCATCTGAATTAAATTTTTTCGACAATTTCCCAAGAAAACATTAAAGGATCCAATTTTTTTCCTCACAAGAATTATGAAAGGAATAATAAGCCAAATGAAAGTTTAAACTAACTTGATTATGCATCAGCAGTTTATTTTTAACTTGTTTCCACATACTTTAAATTGTATATGTCATCCTGTTTCTAAATCAACAATGATGACTCTATATTTAAAAATTAGATGTTCATTGCCTTGTTTTCTTAATGAGTCACACTCCTTCCAAGAATCGGAAAAAATTTCTGTTCCTGGATCAGTCCACTGCTTAAAAATGGCAACTAAAATCTATATAATTCCATCATGTTCCCCCACCAAAAACAGCCTTCCGCTACTTCTCTCAACATCACCAAATATCTACTGACTCCTACTGACTCTATGTTCTCCGCGAAACCTTTTCTTTTTGAATTTTGATTCAAAACTTCAACAATCTTATCTTTTCTGAAGATGGACCTGATACAGTAAACATAATATCATTAACGTATTGCCGCTAATCTTCTAAAAAAATGTATGTTCGTTGAATATCAGCTGTTTTATTTAATTTCATAAGTTAAAAGATAATTTTCGCAATTTTCAATTTGTTTAACATTAAACCAAAATCCATATTGAAGCCATTAATTCTAAAGAGATGTAAAACTCATTTATTCAAAGTGGAATTTACTAGTTTTGAAAAAATATCATACATTAGATACTTGCATATGACGTCATCGGATCCTCGAGGATGAAATTGTCTGCTTACTAAAACTAAACTAAACTCCATGGCACGACAGTCCATGTGGGCCAAAGCCTACAGTGCCCATAACTGTTTTCATGACCGAGGGCCCTGGGGTGCGAAGCATATGTCCCACTTCGGTGGTCAGCCTAACGTAAGACCCCCAGTGTTTTGTTCCCAAGTATGCTTGGCATGCAGTTAATCGACCCACTGAAGGGATGAAAGGCTGAGTCAACCTTGCCCAGCCCGAGCATCGAACCTCGGACCTGTGTCACGGGAGCGTGAAACGCTGCCACTAAGCCACCGGCCTTCTGTCTGCTTACTATCTAGAGGAAAATAGAAAATAAACATGAATTACCGATTCATCTTGTGAAATGTAAGCAGTAATTCTTGATGAAATATAGTGTTAATAGTTTGCATAATGAAGTGAAGAGAAAAAGTAGTTAGTATTGCACGTGAATATACATAGACTTGTGGTAAAAAAAAACGTTTCTATTTCTCCATTAAATTTTCGTGGGTCTCAAAAGGACTGCTGGAAAATGTACAAAACACATCAGCAACCCCACGTTTTCCGTCCTCAGTTGTCTTCTTATTTCAAAATGAAAGTATCAAATTAATTTGTTAATTTAAAAAAATATATTACAAAAATAAAACTCACTATTTCAAATTTTGTTATGTAATAATAAAGAAATTAATTAAATACGATTACAAAATGACAATAAAACAGAACTTTATTTTCAACATTCCCTTATGGCAGCAAAAAAGCATCCACAAAAGCATAAAAAATGCCACAAAATAAATAAGCAATAAGTATTATGCTAAAAACCAAAACAGAAAAGATCTATATATAATCATTTTAATAAGCGATACTATTCCGTCATAGTTTTAAAAATATTTGGAAAAATATTAATGAATAACAAATTTTTTTAAAACGAAAATAAAATTCATTTAATCTGGAATAAAAAGAAAATATTGCTCAGAGGTAATTTTTCTGACAGGATCGTTGTGTTACGATGAGCTAAATGATGCAATTTGGAACATTGCATTTTATGGTGCCTCACACTTTTTTACAGTGGTAATACATATTTATAAAAGCAATAAATAAAACTTATTATCTTTCAATTTATTATTATATAACTATATCAGAGAGATAATAATATACAGGGTGATTATAAAAAAACTTTGCCAACATCTGCACTTCTAGCGTCCATTCTATTTAACCGATCAAGATGATACTTCAAATATAGTTCTTTTGAGATATGCGCTCGAGATTCTGTGAATGGCAACACAGTGGCCCTCGCGGTTACAGTTATAGTGACAGAAACTCGAAATTTTCTAATGGCAACGTCTACTTTTTACCATCGCAAAATGATCAGCACATGCGAAAACCCTAAATAGCGTTGAAACGGTACCGATATGTCCGAAAACCGACGTGTTATACACATACAAACAGTTCTTCAAGGCGCATGGAGGAATAATGCATACGACAGAGACAAGACACTGCTCAATGATGAGAACACATAGAGAAAAAATTATTTATTAATTTCAAACATTTTCCACATGAGTGCCATCACAGGCAATTACGCATTGCATGCGGGAGACGGTGAACAATGTCGCTGCATGCAACATGGCACGAGGGATGTTTCGAATCTCACGCCGTATAGAATCCTTTAAGTCCGACAATGTTTGAGGATTGCACAGATAAACTCTGGATTTGAGATAGCCCCAAAGCCAGAAATCCATAGGCGTCAGATCTGGGGATCGCGCAGGCCACGGAAAAGAATAATAGCGTGAGATGATGCGATCACCAAAATGCTGATCCAGGAGCCTTTTAACTGACCTCGCTATATGTGGAGGTGCGCCATCTTGCATCCAAACAATGTCATTGAGTGCATTCAGCCGACGCAACTCCGGTAAGACATAATTTTTCAGCATGGCTGCATACCGAGGGCCCGTTACAGAACATGTTGCAGGGCCAGTCGGGGTCGTTTCCTCAAAGAAGAACGGGCCCAGAACAAATGTAGCTGTAATGCCGCACCACGCAGTCACTTTGGCGTCAAATAATGGTACTGGCGCCACAGCATGAGGATTCGTCTCTCCCCAATGCACACAATTCTTTGTGTTAATGCTGCCATTTAAGGTGAAATGTGCCTCGTCCTCCATAGTATGCGAAGTGGCCAGTCGTTATCCGCATCATATCGTAACAAAAATGCATTTGCGAAGTCCAGACGTTGTTGTGGGTCACCCGGCTCCAACATCTGGACGCGCTGGAACCGATAAGGAAACATGTGAAGTACCAAGCGCAAATGCTTGCGGACCGTTGAGTTCGGAATATCCAACACGCGCGCTATGCCTCTTGCGGTTTCTGTGTGTCCTGCAGTCACTGTATGGTGCACTTCCATGACAACGTCCTCAGAAACAGTTGGCCGTCTGGAGCGCTGTTTGCCACAGGTGCAGCCTGTATCTTCGAATTTCCGCACTAAATCACGCAGAGCTTACAGAGTACATGGGCCGCGTCGTTGTCGATGATTGCGGAGATACACACGCAAGGCTTCCGCAGCGTTCATCCCATTTTGGTAATAGAGTTTGATCAATTCACCGCGAACTTTCCTAGGAAGACTCATATCGTCGGCATGTGCGAGTTCCCGAATGACGACTTCGCATACCCGTTTGGTATTATATAGGTTTCCTACGCTGAATATCTGGCGACCGGCGTTCTGTGATTGGTTTCTTGACTCTGTCACATGCAAATTTATTGCGTGCGCCCAGATCATGTTTTATTGGCCGGTTTTCAGAACTCTTTTTTGTGTTTGCAGAACACGTCCGTTTTTAGACATATCGGTACCGTTTCAACGCTATTTAGGGTTTTCGCATGTGCTGAACATTTTGCGATGGTAAAAAGTAGACGTTGCCATTCGAAAATTTCGAGTTTCTGTCACTATAACTGTAACCGCGACGGCCACTGTGTTGCCATTCACAGAATCTCGAGCACATATCTCAAAAGAACTATATTTGAAGTATCATCTTGATCGGTTAAATAGAATGGACGCTAGAAGTGCAGATGTTGGCAAAGTTTTTTTATAATCACCCTGTATATATAAAACAATAAAAAAACGTCTTTACATGATTAAAATTTATTTAAAATAATTGTTCATTTTCTATAGCCAACGTGCAAAAGGTTTAAACGAATCTAATGTGTCTTGTTAAACCATGCTTTAGGTGATCATGAAATGATTCATGTATTGTATGTATCTTAAACTGTGTTGCTTTAACCCCTTAACTGTGACATATGTTTCAGAAAAATGGACCAAAAATGGAAAATTTTTTTGATTGCTTAATTTGATTCTTTATATAAGAGTTAGAAAATGCTTTTTTATTATAAAAATAAAGTTTTATAAATACAATAATTACTATATTTATAATGTTTACATAAACATAAAACATTGATTACACATACATGTTATTCATACTGAGCAAATTAAACGAAATTTTGAAGCTAAATATAATTCTAGTATAAACTAGTATAATATAAAAATATAACAATATGATTTTCAATACATAAATTTTACAAATCTTTTACAGTATGGTATATCCCAAAACAAGGTACTGCTCAAAAGCCTATATATTGCACTTTTTACAATAAACTCTTGTCTCATGCCTTATTTTCTAATTTTGTTCATCAGTTTTACGACACCATATAAAACACTGCCTGGTTGGAGTAGATTGTTTTCCCACACATTGATGGGATGTGTTCTGGAAATTGTCGACTTGTGAGGCGCTGTAAGCTTACACTAGGACGCCCTGGTCCTGGTAGTTGAACATTTGGTTTATTTAGTTCAACAATTGATTTTCTGAAGTTCATTTCTGAAGTTCATTGAAGTGAAGACATATTTTTCGCACCTCCAGCTGAAGTTGGCAAAATAAAGGAGTTATTTATATAACGCCTGGTGTTCGAGATGGAAAAATATTTTCAAGTAATATTTTTTACCTCCTTTTCTAGCAACCCTGTAAGGTGTTGATCGACTTTAACATCACCTCCCATAGTGTTGTTGTAGTCATGGACTACCTTCAGAACCAAAGTTGGAATTGGTAAAAAACTAGGACCACTTGTGTCATTTATTAGGAAAATAGGGAATTAAGTATCCTAAAGTAGAAACGAACTCAGCTCGGACTTCACAAAATAGAAACGTTACTTTTTCTTCTGCCCGAACTGAGTTCGGGCATCACAAATACTGCACGCAGTAATTGCCCGAACGGAATTCGGGCGACACTGGCAAGGGGTTAACTATAAGCAATATCGTGAAAAGCTCCTGAGATATTGCTGATAGTTAAAACAGCCGTGTAAACGATACAGTAAGCTAATACAACCTCTTTAGAGTTGAACCATATTTAACTTATTAGATGTATAATCAATTCAAAAGCTGAATATGAAAAATTAGACATTCCACAAGGCGTTAGCATTCATGAAAAATTCATAGAACCATTCCCCATATTATGCGTTTGCATGGTATTTTCCAGTAAACAATATTTGCTTTTCTTGATTAAAAATCGACATGCAAACAGAACTTTCATTCAATGCATATATGTCCTTGAGATTATAAGGTATAGTGAAATTTTTTGATTTTGCTATTTTTTAAACTATATGCACGTAATGTTGTGACAAAAATTTACCTTCAAATAATTAAGTATTCCCTTATTCCTTACTTTTTATTTAGACAGGAGGATAAAATAAAACTACGGATAGAAAAAGATTTATCGTAAAAATTTCATAACAGTGTTGCTATTATATAACATATTATTATGCTATTCATATTATTATTTCATACTCTGGGTGTATAACAATTAAAATCCAATTAAAAAATAACAGGATAAAGAAGAGAAATCTAACTGAAGTAATGTAGGAATCAGAAACATAACAGCGGCTTACTGTTTCAGTGAAAACCATTGCACTTTGTATATCGGCTTGAATAACATTAAAGGTAGCATGACTATGTGCTTTACGGGACATGGCCATCAAGTTAAAAAATTTAACCTAAACCCAAATTTATATTATTAACTAAGAGCTAAGAATATTACGAAAAGATGAGTTGAACACGTCATCATGACAATGGTAAGATTGAGATTAGTCATTGTTTAAAGTCTTAGTACCCAAACTTCAACAATCAAGATCAATTGTAATGTGAAAGAATTAGCAATTTGTTTTAGAAGCAGGAATTGAAAATTAAGAATTTGAATTATGTGTTGTCTATAAAATTGTCAATTATTAACTTGTGTAGTGAGTACCAATGAATAGAATCTATAACAATTTGGTCTATATTGTGTTTTAAATGTCAACTTGAGAGATCCTCACAATAATATCGAATTAATGGGTCATTGTTGAATCTGGTCATCAATTTGAAATATGCTTTTTTACATACTATATTTATCTTATTTAGGCTTTATCCTACAAAGAATAACTGTCAAAAGTTTTTGATCAGTGTGATTCAGTTTTAAAGAAAAGCTCTTTAAGCTTTCCACATTGCTTTATCAGTGAGTATTCTTTGTTTCTCAAACGCATGAGCATATTTGTCACGTTTGTACATCTGTTGCATGAAATTACACGTTTCTGTGACTTTCATTTTTCCATAATAGTTTAAATAAAGTAATTTTATAAGAATAGCTTCATCGCTTGAAGTAAAAAATATTGCTAAAGTGCTGGTACTACTAATTGTTAAACGTAGATTAAATCAATTTCTATATACTCTTAAAATCTGTTTTGTAGATCCTTCGTTACAGTTGGGAAATCAAATCTACAATGAAAACTTTACTCAAGAAGAACGCTATGCTTATTTGAAAAAAGTAAGAAATTATTTTCAAAATTCATAGTTAAAGGATTATTTGTATAGTTCTTAAATTACCAATTTTCAATAGCTTCTAGAAAAACTAAATATATAAGTTCTTTCTCTGATTAAATTCTTTACTATAAATCTCAACTTCAGATATTAAATATATTATGATTGATTGCTGAATAATTTGAATTACACAAATTATTGGACAAATGTGAAATTATTTTCTGGGAAATTATTGTTGGACAAATTTGAAATTATAAGTTGGACAAATTATTTAAAAGAAATACGGCTTTTAAATATTTATTTCAGTGAGTAAAGATTTTCCCGTGATTCCCATAATCAGTGAAAATTGTCTTGATATTCATTAAAATGTCATAAAGTGCCAGGTAATTTTTTACTGAATGCTATATGCTGGGAGTTCAAGATGCAACATCAAGGACAGCATACATTTCAAAACAAATTAGTTGCAAAAGTTACTCTTTGCACACACACACACACACACACACACACACACACACACACACACACACACACACACACACACACACACACACACACACACACACACACACACACACACACACACACACACACACACACATATATATATATATATATATATATATATATATATATATATATATATATATATATATATATATATATATATATATACACATAACTTTAAAGTACAGTCTTCTGAGACTGAAATGAAAATCAGTCTACAGAAAGGGAAAATTAAATCACTTCTCTAGAATTAGAATTAATTGTTCCCACTCACCACGACAAAGTATAAAAGATGATTTGAAGAATGACTGCTCATGCCCCCAATGAACCAAATCTTGTGTAAAAACTGTTTTCTGTATCCCAGACTATTCATTTTCTAATTAACAGTTAGAGGCATTTGAAAAGCTCTAGGTCTTGGGAAGAGACAAACCAAAAAAGCTATGCAAGTTAGTGAGCTAAAAAGGAGTCTTGAGTCACACGTGCGGTTGAGCATTTACTTGTTGAAATGTGACTGTAGGCAAGACTAAAGAAATGAAAGGAGACAAACTGCAAAATCTTAGAAAATTAGTGTGTTCTGTGATCAAAGTTCCTGTAATGCGTCTTTTCACTATACATCCCACACATTTCCTATGGGATAAATTTGCGCCTCGGTCTGTGAAAGTATTGGAAATGTAATTGATGCTCTCATGTTCAGCGAAGCAATTTTTAACATCTTCTCGCTTAGTTTTACTAACGTTCATGAAGTATCATTCGCAATCAGAGAAAAGGCAACATTTACAGGTTGTTTATTTTTGAGAAACATTGAAGCAGTCTGCCATGCTGTCAGAATAAATCCACCAGACTCCTGCACTGTGAGAGTGTGGCTTTTTCATCAAATACCATGTCTTTCAACTGTTGAAAAGAAGGTATAGCATAAGTCATCAAGCCACATTGCCCGTTTCCAATCCTCAGGTGTCTCGTGACCCCGCCCCTCTTACACGACTACAAATAATCTGTAATTCTCTGAGCTGGTTCGAACTTCAATCTGTTGGGAAGAGCTTTGATTGATGATTTTTGACATTTGAAGCACATTAGAATCCCCGTTCTGCCGTACAATTCATCCATCGAGCATGCTCTTGGAAAACTGTGCGCGAAACACCGTTACGTCTTCAAAACAAGAATTGTGGGTTCTGATTCTAACTTTTGAAAACCTTCAAGTGGTATCTTTTGGGAAAACAGTAAGTTTGCTGCTTTTGAGTTAAGAAATGAAGGCACCTGCTATAACAGTCACCAACAAAAAGCCTTTTTTAAAATAGTGAAAGATCCGTCGTTTATCCATTTTATTTTATTCATCGTAAAATGCACTCTTACAGCTTGTTGATGCTAAAATTGGAACGACGTATAACTCAAGTCTTAAAATTTCATACTTCATCTCAAGTATTTCAATGAAAAATTCAAACACTTCTAACTCATTGGTCACTGTAAGCTTCAATCTTTCATCGCAAAAGTGTGGAAGTAAGCGGTTAATTAAAATATATATATATATATTATATAATTAAAATATTAATATATATATATATATATAATTAAAATATATATATATATATATATATATATATATATATATATATATATATATATATATATATATATCAAAAACAAATTCAGTGAGAGTATATTAATCCTAAATACGAGAATCATAGCAAAATATTGCAGATTATGTCCATAAATTGGTTGTAATTGTAACAACGAGTTTTCCTAAACATGGACATTGTCAGCTGACATATATAATCGGAAGATGGAATATTTCCATGCTGAATAAGAATGTTTGGTTGTAAATTCTGGGCAAATGTCTTAATTTCTAACTTTTTAAGAGTCGATAAAATTTTTGAACTATAACATTCAATATTTTAGCTTATAAATTATGATATGTTTGTCAATATATGTGCATGTATATACAATTTCTGTAATAACAATTATTTTATTGCAGGTTCACTTAGCCTTACTGCTTCAACTATTCATTACAATTTGTGTAATATCTCTTTTCCGATTTGTGTAAGTATGTCTAAGATGCAAAAAACTATTAATATTTGTCAATATTAATGGTTCCATATGAAAAACGATTTAATCGAATTGTTTTTGCGATTTGAAATAAATGGTTAATATTTTTAATATAGGCAATGAAAATATATTATTTATAAGTATTTAACAGGATCCATGCATGAAAGTAGTATAATAATTTATTTAAAAACAAAAAGTGAAAATTTTTTATTAGTAAAAAACTTGTCTCCCGTAATTGTCTCAAAATTTATTATGTATTCTATTATTTTATTATGAGTTTTAAAATTAATGATAAGGATTTAGAAAACAGAAAATAAAATAATTCTTCACCATTACATTAAATATAAATACGTAATTTACAGTGTGATACATAACAACATATTTTACTTTATTTTCAGACGTTATGCAAAACGGCTTTCCGAAAAGAATTTAATCAATCTTTCGATTGCTTTGTAAGTATGATAGCAAAGAATATTTTTCAAAATTTATTCTTTAAAGTTGCTTTCCGAATTCCTTCAATTTAAAAATTCTCATTTAAAATTCACTTTTAAAAAATATTTAACAAAGCAAAAAGTATGTCTACCGGTAAATGATACTTTTAATAATAATGTAATGTACTTTTTTTAACAGAAAAAAGATTGAAAATTACTTGTTTATTTTTAATATCATAATTTTATATTTCCCTTTTATTGAACCTATAGAAAACTAAAACTGACGTTTATAAGCGAACATTTTTAATTATATCAAAATAGATTGCGTTAAAATGCAGATTGTTGTTGTTGTTGTCGTGTACCAGCTAGGCTGGCAATATAAAGTGCGCTGCTCCACTTTTCCAACTGAACCATATTTAGGTGTGGAGTCCGACTTCCTCAGTACACACATGCGATAGGTACCCGTTTAAAGGGTAGGCAACCATTCACAACACATTCATACAATGAAAGGACAAAGAGATCATAGATAGAGAGAGAAAGTACATCCATGGCCGAACCGTGATTCGAACCCAGGACCTCCTATCCGCAGTCAGGCACACTGAATACTAGACAAGTTTGACGGCAAAATGCAGATTATGATATTAGAATGCTGGTGGCATTTATTTTAGAGAAATGATTTACATTTGTATACATTAAATAAGTAGATTAATGTATATTAAATATGTAAATTTAAAATGCATAAAAAGAGCTTTTGTTCGGGATTGAATTGAGAACGACTGTGCGAAATAGAATGAAAGTTAATCAAGATGCAAGTTTCTAGCAAATTTAAAACACAGGCTGTGCTTCATTTTGAAACTTTGTGTGTGTAATAACAGCATTTATAATTAATTTAAACTGTAACTAAAGCTAATTTTAACTTCCGGTAAAATTGTTTATGTCGTGATGTACACCATTCGGGAACTCTTACCAGATTTAAGAATGGATGACTGTAGTACTTTCCCCTCTTTTTTAAAATTGTAATCTGTCCATACCCATTTGCCTACTGCAGCAAATGTGTTTCAGGTTTCCCCAATACGTCACCGATCGGATCATCTTCCTTTTTATACACCTACATAATTATTTTCCTTAAAAAGTAACGCACTATTTAACATTCGTTTTTGTGTTTTTTAAAAGGCATTGATTAAACATACAGCAATAAAGATTTCTGACGTTTTACCAATACGTCAAAGTAAGAAATACAATGGAGCGCGAATGAAAATAGTTCTGACTTCAATATTTAATAATTTCGTAACTAAATGAAATTCTCAATCTTTCAGCATCATATCCAATTTGATTTTTGCATATCCAAACATAAAACCTCATTTCGTGATGCAGATCAATATTTAATAGCTAAATTAATAGGGAGTATTACTAAAACAAAATACATATAAAAGATATTATTTTACTAAATCGCAATTTTTCTCCAAGAGCTTTTGGGTTTTTCTCCAGTGAAAAACGTGAGAGATTCTTTCTTTCTATTTGTTTTCCCGACATAGCTCTGCAATATATATATATATATATATATATATATATATATATATATATATATATATATATATATATATATATATATATATATATATATATATATATATATATATATATATATATATATATATATATACAATAAAGAGTTAATTAAAATATCGGTTTATTCTTTGATCCAAATCGACCGATGTGCATCCAATATGTATCATTTGCAATGAAGTTTTATTCGATGATGTTATGGAATCACAAAATGAGTTACGAAATTTAAATTCTAAGCAATCTAAATTGGTATTCTGATCTATTCAAATGCACATTTGAAACGTAGAAAAAATCATGAATTGTTATTACTAACAGATACAGTAATAAAAATTTATCATTTCTAAAAATGCTTATATTCAGTTGCATATTAAATCTGAAAAGGTCTTAATAGTTTAAATTTAATCGCGATGAATATTCTTATCAGTGGTTGTTGATAAAATGAAAATGATTTTCATGTCGATTGATTCAATAAAAAGAAATTGATGAAAAAAAAATAAAAAATTTATAATAAAATGCTAAAATTTAATTTGATAAATTATGAAATGTTTCTAAAAAAAGCCATATCAGTTTGTTGCGTCGGATAAATTTTCATTTTGCATAAAATAAAAATGCAAAAAAGATTTTACAAAAAAAAGTGATATATTTTTTAAGGCGCTTAATTCTTACCTTATTTAACACATTTAGAATGGAAAAATTGCTCAGATGTGAGTATTAATGATAAAAAACTGATGCAGTCGGTAAACTTTACGGTTTCTGTTAAAAATTTATGAGTAGCCATTTTTTTATATGTTCTCTCTGTAATTACCTTTTATATAATCTTTAAACAACATAATGTGCAATATGACTGTATAAAAATAATAATAATAAATTTAATAATAACAATTATACCTTTAAAAATAGCTTTGATTTAATTTATCAAAACAAAAAAATTTTAAGTTGAATATATATTAATAGTATAAATATATATATATATATATATATATATATATATATATATATATATATATATATATATATATATATTTATTTATTTATTTATACTATAAATATATTACTTAAATAATATGTTATTTTTATATTTTGAATGATCTGCATACAAAATTTAAAATTTACTGGGATGCAATGAATAACATTGTTCATTTAATGAACTAAAATATAAATAACAATTGATTTAAGATTTTATAAATTGAAAACTAATAATGTTGGTTTATTTAATAATCAATTTGATTTTCTTATTTCGCGGCAAAATTTTAATTTATCAAAACTAATAAAATCAGTGTGGACATCATTTACAATAATTAAATAAAAATTTGGAAAGATATTTCTAATTTAATATGAAAAGATTATGAGCAAAAAGTTCTGAATAACAATTCCACGGTAATAAAATGCGTGATAGACTTTAAGTAATAAATAATAAAATTTAAGTAATAGAGAATTGGAGTCTTCTCTTCAGATTAATTTAGATAAAATGAAAAATCAGTTTTTCAATAACGTCATTTATAAATTGTGGATCAAAATGAATAGCCATCTCATGCAAAGAAAAAATGTTAGATATCTTCACAAAACAATGAAGCAAAATTTTAATCTATGAAAGTTTTAAAAAAATTAATTTACCTAGTTGTCTAGTCAGCTAAATCGACTCATTTTGAACCCAAAATTGAAGAATTATTTACAGAAAAGAAACAGCAAAATCTTTTTCAGGGATGCCAAATAAGCAAAAATTAGAAACATTTAAATTTATAATAAAAAGAGGATAGATTCTTTATGTTTTGTTACTATATGAATGTATTATGTGAATATTTTTTATTATTAAATTTAGTATATAAAATACAGTATTAAATTTATAATTTTTTCCAGTAAATTTTTAAATGGCTTATTTATTTATAATAATAATAACAATATTTATTTGTCTTTCATTTTTAATATTATAATTTTATAACGACTACAATTAATTTATACAGTAATAATTAATTTTTGTTACGCACACATACATACATACATATACATATATATATATATATATATATATATATATATATATATATATATATATATATATATATATATATATATATATATATATATATATATATGTATATATACATATATTTATATATATATATATATATAAATATAAATATAAATATATATATATATATATATATATATATATATATATATATATATATATATATATATATATATATATATATATATATATATACATATTTATTTATTTATTTATCTATATATGTATATATATATATATATATATATATTAATTTATTTATTTTAGATTAACTTACCTCATGGTTCTGATTTTTGTTCTAAAATATAAGCAAAATGGGTAAGTTCTTTTACATGTTTGAATTAATTTTTAAATTCAAAAGAAATCAAGAGCCTTTTGTCCCATTGGAATATTTCAAAACACTACTTAATAATAAAAAATTATATGTTTGATAAATCAATCTCAATAAAATTTATTTTATATTTACCATTGTAGAATTCTATTTTTTTTATAACAAACTCTTTCCTATTTGATTTTGTTATTTTTTATGCATACTCTCAAATAATACATGTTTATTGGTAATTGTGTTTACGGCCTATTCACATTTTTAATGTAATCAGAATAGGACTGAAACATTCGTGGCAGGTTGTGGATTAATTTACAGCACAAGGCTATACGTAAAGCTTTAGATATATCCATTGTGTGTTTACTTTAAGATAGGCTTTTTAAGGACTGGTATCTTACTTAATGCAAAAAAAAAGAAAGTAAAAGAAAGAAGAAGAAGAAAAATAAATAAAGAAAAGAAAATTTTTTAATGTTGGCTAATCCAGTCTTAGAAGCCCGGTGGCTTAGTGGCAGCGTTTCACACTCCCATGACACAGGTCCGAGGTTCGATCCTCGGGCTGGGCAAGGTTGACTCAGCCTTTCATCCCTTCAGTGGGTCGATTAACTGAGTACCAAGCATGCTTGGGAACTAAACACTGCGGGTTTCGCGTTAGGCTGACCACCTAACTGGGACATATGCTTCGCACCCCAGGGCCCTCGGTCATGAAAACAGTTATGGGCCCTGTAGGCCTTGGCCACATGGGCTTTCGTGCCATGGAGTTTAGCTTAAGCCAGTCTTAAGATTAAAAATAGATTGTTTGCAATTATTAATTAAGAATCTATTAATTAATGAAATTTTTAAAAATTTAAATCATCCTTGCAGGATTTAAACTAATTATAAAGCGGATGAATTGTCTTTTTCATTTTGCTTCTTCTTCTGTTCTATTGCCAACGTGTTAATGGCTTGAATCAATGGTAAACGGCATCTCAAACCGAAATGCTTTGGTTTTTATATACGAAACCGTTTTATTAACGAAATGAACTTCAACAATGTTCTCAGACATCCGACGGTGCTCTTTGCCTTGTTTGCTGCCGCTCGAAGAATGCGATTTGAAGTCAGGCAACAAATCCGTGAACAAGTCGGATTTACGATACCATCTCAATACGATGTGACGTAGATGAAACGTTACCTGACGTCATGGATATTTTAAACCAATGAGAATCGTGATAAAGTGGCGTACTCACAGGATCTCAACTTGTAACGAAAGGAACAACCATTTTATGGTTAAACATCGTTTAAAATATTTTGAGGACCTATTTTGATGTCCGTTTAACAGAAATGTATCTTCGTCACTTATACGTTAACAGCATTAAATTTATAAATATCCGCTCCGAAAAATGTAACCTTGACTTGATCACGGCAAAAATTTAACATAAAATTGAGATTTGGTTATTATGACAATCATATATATTATGATATTAACCAAGTAATGTTTGTTTAACAGTATAATAGGCTGTAATATATATGTTAATATAGTAATGTTAATATAGGCTGCCATATTTATGTACCCGAAATAGGTAATTTGATGGATTTCTTATGCATAAACCTTAGCTTCTGTAAAATGCGACATCTATACCTTACTATTCAACAGTGCCAAAATAAGGTCTCTCTGGATATTTTAGATGAGTACTAATATCCATTTCAGATTAATTCTTAAGAATACTGTCACGCGTTAAATATCACTGGTAAGAAAATTCGAAAAAAATCAAAGTTTCTTCTCAATGAATATAGTTTCGAAGAACTGTAAATTTACAATCTATCTCTCTTGAGTAGTGAAAAATGTGAAGGGTATTTAACTTTTGTTTTTGCATTGAATAAGACTTTAATCATCATGACTGCATCAAGTATTGCGTTGGCATTGAATCTGTTTATGGTCCATGAATATCTAATTCAAGAATTTCGATATTTTAATAAAGATTTCTTTATTATTTTAAAGAGAAGGAATTGCAGTAAATGTTCAAGTGCTTCTCAAGACACAAGATCTGATAAAAATTTCAATTATTTGCCTTTTGTTTCAATTACCTCGGGTTATGAATCTGTATATAACTTTTGGTTTTTTCAAAATTCTTGGAAGTTTTTCCCTCTATGTGATCATAATACTTAAGAATAAGCAATCAACTCCTGCAACTATCCTCTAATATGCCACCAGTAATAACCACATAGAACAATTATTTAGTATATGCATTTGTTCAAGACATATATTCAGGACATGCAACAGAAATCATTTATTTAAAATAAAATGCAGAAACCATAATATGACTCCTTTCATTTTCACTAAAGTTACTCCTATTAATTGTTAATTTCTTAGGAAATATGAGTTTTAGGAAAATAAGTGTTTGTCAGACTTAGTCTTGCTAAGTAGAAAAACACTGAATTAGTTTGTTCATTCGAGCCCGAGGGTAAAAAAACAGAAAAGCAAAAAAAAAAGTTAACTCAAAGAAAAGAAAAATGCAATGTGGAAGTGATGCAGAAAAAACAACAGGTCTTATAGTGGAATTGTGTGAGCTTCCCCAAAAGGTTAAAGAATTTAGCAAGAAATATGGAGTTCGCCATATGGAGAGTTCAAAAAGTAAGTTACACTAGTTCCGAAAGATGACATTATTGCGAAAGATGAGTGAAGCTTGCTCAGACGATAATTGAGTTCCACGACTTCCAATTGTAGCACTTTCATTCGGATTGTTTGCTGCGTAGTACGAGAAAAAAATGCTGTGTCAGCTAGAAACTTCTTCTTCTACTTAGAGTTGGGTTTGTATGCCATTAGGCACCTCGCTTTTATCAGCATTTTGTACTATTAACTCCAAACCCAATGTTTCCTAGTTCCAGAGTTGCTCGGGTCACCCACTTTATTAATAAAGTCCGATAACCCTTTAATGGAGTCTAGGTGTAACTCTCCTGTATGGATGATGCCTAAAGAAGTTAATCTAGGGAGGGGGCAAGAGCCTCGCATTCGTAAATGATATGCTTGGCCGTTTCCTCTTGCGTATGACATTTCCTGAAGATAGGGTCTTGCTGAAACAGTCCCATTTTATGGAGGTGTTTTCTGAAATAGTAGTGCCCAGTTATGAAGCCTACGATTAAACGTATCTTCTGCCTAGAACATCTTAGAATTTCAGAGGCAATTCTTGCTGATGATCCACAGATCATACTTTTAGCGTGGGTTTGACCAGGAGTGTTGAGCCAAGCTTCATACATCTTCCGTTCTTCCCATCTAAGAACATTGGTTTTTGCGGTCTTCAAATTGATCCCACAAAAATGTTCTGCACCAATGGGAGCAAAAGACGATCCTTGTTTACAGCTAGAAACTTACTTCAGTGCTTACTTCTTCTTCTTCTTCTTCTTCTTAGAATTGGGTTTGTATGTTATTGGGCACCTCTGCTTTTATCAGCATTTTGTACCATTAACTCCAAACCCAATGTTTCCTAGTTCCAGTTGCTCGGGTCACCCACTTTATTAATAAAGTCCGATAACCCTTTAATGGAGTCTAGGTGTAACTCTCTAGTATGGTTGATGCCTAAAGAAGTTAATCTAGGGAGGGCAAGAGCCTTGCATTAATAAATGATATGCTCTGCCGTTTCCTCTTGCGTATGACATTTCCAGCAGATAGGGTCTTGCTGAAACAGTCCCATCTGGTCAGAGAGTCAGTCATACTAGGGATAGCTTCCTGACTTTCACCAGAAGATGGTTTGGAGGTCATTTCTACCTCAAGTGAAGGATTCATTACTGCCCCTTTACAAGACTGCCTCTGAGTTCCCTTGTCTTTTTCAGCAAGGTCTACTTCCGAGGCATCACCTGCAGATGCAGAAAGGTTTGTTATTTCTTGTGTCTTTTCAGCCACAAGATAACAATTTATAAGCTCAGGTAATATAAGTCCACCCAGCATTGCCTGAGATACTGGGCAAGGCAAATTACTCTAGAAGTTTGCCAGGCAACTAGAGGCTCCGTTAAGACACCAATACCGCGGTGCCAATTAGCCCTAGGCACGGATCGCATAACACCAGGGTTTACGGGAGCTGGTTCGCGGCCTCTGATTCTATATTCAAGGCTATCCTGTCATTCCTACAGGACGTTCGGTGATCCACCACCTACCGACGCGCCTGGTAGCTGCTCAGGCCCCAGGTACTTCAGTGCTTAAGTCCGCGGAACAGTACGTTTTTTTATGTTTAAACAGTACAGAGATTCACAGTGAAAAATCATTAGAGTATGGACCACGTGCAATGTCACGTCCAGCCATTGTGAAATGGTGCCAGAAGTTCGAAGACGATCGCACAGACTTAACCAATGCGGAAAGGAAAGGAAGTCCAACAACGGTGAACATTTCGGACATGGTGGAACCGGTGGAAGGCATTATTTATACCAATCGCAGAGTGATCAGGTGGTAGCGCTCATTCCATCATCCGTTATCAACTGGATTAATGGAAATTGTGTTCATAACGGTTTGCTTATTTTTAGAGTTCCGAACTAAAAGGAGCGAGGTTTGCAGCTTCCTTGGAATTCCTTCAACATTTTTCTGTAAAAGACAATTTTTTAAGCCGCATCATTAAGCGTGATGAGGTATGGTAGCATCACTTCACTCAAGAAACGAACCAAGTGTTTATGACACATTATCGCTTGGGAGAACAAAATCCAAAGTTCCCCCATCAGCAGATACAGCCATGGCTACTATTTCCTTCGGTTATGAAAAAGTTGCCTAAGCCGAGCTATGCAGAAGTTCACAACCATTTATGCTGAGTTCTGCGAAACTCTGAGAAGTTTGAACAAAGCTGCGGGAAATAAGCGATGTGGAAAGTTAAGTAAAAGGGTTGTCCTCTTCCACGACAATGTAAGACTTCACAAGGCACGCACAGCAGAGGAATTGCTCCGCAGTTTGGGATGGGAGATCTACCGTACAGTCTCGATCTGGCACCTTGTGGTTTTCATGGGTTCGGCTAAAAACTCAAAGAACATTTAGGAAGAAAACAATTTTCCTACGATGACCAGATACAGACAGCTGTGCTAAGTTGGCTCAAGGACAAAGGAATGATTTTCTATCTTCAGGGCATTAAGCGATTAGCGCTACGTTCTGACAAATATCTGCAGCGACTGGGAGATTATACAGAGAAATAGTGTGTTGTATGCGTATCATTTATATATTGTGTTATAGCGCATCTCTCAGTAAAATAATTTTTGACTTACATTGTTCAAGTGTAAATTACTTTTTGAACACCCCAAGTATATATCTGGGTACAAATCCTAACAACATGATAGTTAATTAAAACATTCCTTTTTTATACATCTACGCTTTAAGTGAACCTATTTAACCAAAATTTTATAATGGTATTCTTGTTTCAGATTGTTGTTGTCGAATCTCCTGATAAAGATCATGCTTTTCAGTTTTTTCGTCTTTCTCTTCATTTTCTTCTTCACTTGCAGACTTAGTCATCTCAAGGGGGTCTTCATCGGTCAGTGGGTCCGAGAAGTAATCGATAAGGGTGCTGATGTCTTTTGTCTTGTCGACAAATCCTTAATTCCTTATGGAGTGAGCCAGTCTCACCGCCTTCTCCACCGTTGAGTGATGAACTTCTTCAGGAATGAAACTTGGAGTGTCGTGCACTACGTTCAGTCATAACTTCTTCCAACTAGAATTCATGGTCTCTCTCTCTCTCTTCATGAAATTTAAAGTTTGTTGAATATTTGACAAACGTGAGGTAATGTCGTAACCGTGCTAGTATGCTTTCAAAGTGGATTCGCCATTGGCATCTTCAACTGCTGAGATGAGGCCCTCTATTGTGGAGCGAATATAGAGTGCCTTAAAGGCACGAATGACACATTGATCTATCGGCTGAATTAGAGACATAGTGTTCGGGGGCAGAAACTCTATTTTCACACCTTCATATTTCAGGTCTGTTGCATGGTATCCTTCACAGTTCATCAAGAGAAGGACCTTAAAAGGGAGGTCCTTTTCAACCAAATACAGCTTCACCTGGGGAAAGAAGCAATGCAAGAACCAATCAACGGTCAGAGTTTTCGTTATCCAGGCTTTGGAGTTATGCATCCAGAACGCGGGTAACAGAGCCGTATTTTTGTTTTTTTAATGATCGTGGAGTTTTAGATTTATAGATAATGCTTAAGCATAAGACCTGCTGCATTAGCACCCATGGTGACCAGTCACACGGTCTTTGTGAGCCTTGAACTCAGGTCTCTTCACTTTGTACTTGAAGAGGAATGCATGCGAAGACATCCTTTTTTGAAGAAGCTGTGTTTCATCCATGTTGAAAACTTGTTCAGGGAGAAAGCCTCTCTTACTGATGTGGGAAGAAAACTCTTTCTCCACGTAACGACAAGCAGCATCTTTATCAGCAGAGGAAGCCTCACCATACAGAAACACGTTTCTGAGGCCTCTTTTTAGAAAATTTTCGAACCAGCCTTTGCTGGTTAAAAAGCCTAGTCCTCAAGGAGGTGAATCACTCTTGGCAGCGCTATTACTGGTTTGAGGTTCGTTAGTACCTTCTTCAGCCTCTTTATTGTGGTCATGGGAAAAGATTTGGTCGTATAGAGCTTTGTCCTGATCATATTAGTGTCCAAACTCACTGTCTGTTTTCTTGCAATCAGTAATCCACAATGCCACAACAGCTCCCATTTTCGCAATTCTGTTATTACTCGAAGTTACCACACTTTTCGTCTCTTTATCGAAGGTTTTGAAGCAGTTTTTTGTATGTTTACTTCCTCTTTGTTGATGTACCGTACTGTAGATTCATTCAGTCCGCAATAGCGTGCCACAGATGCATAACCTCTGCCCTCTTTGCTCATATCTAAAAGTTTCACATTTTTGCTGATGGTCATCATCTTCTAGCTCTTGGAGGAAAGTTTCGCAGGGGCACAGCGCTTAGGCAGTTTTATAAGGGCTTAATTAATAAAAAAGTTAAACAAAATAGGTCGCCGACACAACACTAAAATACAGTATGCGAAACAGTCAACATCGTGGACAAGACTGGCAAGACACTACAAAAGAAGATGCTAGGTGAGGCTGAGATGATGCGCAGACAATAAACTCACAGGGATTAATCCCATTGGTCAATGTCGCATGGGAAACCAATCACGCGCCTTTATGAGAGGCCGTGGTATGTACTGCGTCTCTCTGTTTCACATGCAGATATTTTTTGTTCTCGCGCATCAACATGAAACAACGCTCCTTTTTGCGCAATGTGGCTGCCGACATGTTTGTATTTTTTAATTTTTATTTTTTGATGAATATTTTGAAAACATCCGCTAATTACTGAAGACGCAAAACAGGAATCGCGAAGTAGCGAAGGAATACTGTAGCTCCAAATCACCCACTTTATGACGTCACGATGGTAATTAGAGCCCCTTAATTACCCAGGCCGACGCATGAGATTTCCGCTGTCCAAATCTTGGCGACCGTAATGTATTTCTATGGAGATTTTTGCTATTTGCCTTGTGAAGTAAAGGAATATAAAGCAAATTTTTCAGAATTTTTGCTACTAAACGTTAGACATAGGCCATAAGATTATTTTGTGTGCCATTAAATAATGAAAACGGTAAGATATGAACCATTAATAGTCGAAACTATTTTATGATGGTTAAGGTTTGCTATTTTCGCTTTAAAATCGCCCTTTTGGCGTAGTTTGTGTTTGCTTATTTTGATAAAGAAACTTACGTGTTAAAAAGTAATATCACTATTCTGAGGATAAATAATGTTTTTTAAGTACTAGAAAAGCTTATTTATATATAAAATATAATTAAGTTTATGTATTATTGCTTGTCAGAGTAATAAAATACTAATATATTTACTATCATGAATTACTTACAATGTACAAAAAAGATTTATTTCTGATATTATTATTTGGTAAATCACAATTTTATTAAATTATTAAGTAATTAAGAAAAGTTTCTGTACATAACAACCCTTTTTAAAATTTATTACAGGAGAAAATATTACTTTAGTGAGAAATATTGTTCCCAAATTTATCCATAATTTTATTATTTATCATAAATTGAAAAAACAATAGAAAACCATTTTTTATATTGTTATTTTTATTGTTATAGCAGACCTTTTTCACATAATAGGAATCTTAAATAAAATTTTCAAATAACGTTAAAATTAAATACAGCTTAAAATGTAAGAATAGTGTTAAAATAATTATATAAAAAATATCTTTCACATTATAAACAATTTATTTTACAAAATGCATTAAATATAAGCACATTTATATTAATGTTTGACAGTTACAAGTTATGATAGTACAATATTCAATATTACGGAATTTAAAAATTATTCTTATATAAAGCAATTTATTAACATGTTTAAAAAAACACTTTTATTATTTTTTAAATTATTTATTGAAGATATTCTTTGAAGATGATTGTAATAAATTTAATTAAATTTAGAATAATTATCGTCTATAAATTATGTTAAATAACAGCTTCAATTTTTAAAAACAAGTTTATACTTTAAGAATGTTTTTTATAAATTTTGTTATAAATGCCTTCTTCAATTATTTTATTTTTCATAAATAATTTATAGCTTTACTTTTTTATTTTGAGAAGCAGAAGAAAATGATTTTTCATCAGCTTTCCTTTTGCAAGCTTCATGGTTTTTAATGCCTTTTCCTCGAATTATTATGAAAGATTTTATAAATTTCACTTTTGCATTACAGCACATTGGTATTATTATATTCTTTGATTTTGCAATAACAGCATTAATAAAATTTTCTTTCATTTGCTGTTCTCCACTCAGAATTTTCTTTTTCCTCTTTTGAATTTCATCTTCGGTTAATAGTGCAAGTTTAAATATGCTCGATGATGGTTTACAAAGTCCTCCCATATCTAAATACCGAGAAAGATATGTAACATTGCTGGGTATATCAAGGGAAAGTGGATCATTTATATTTTGGATATTAAATTTGCATTCGCTGCAGATTTTTCGCTTTAAAACACAATTCAAAGCAGCACCAGCAATATAAAATACATCATTTTGTTGGAAAAGTAAAAACTCTTCTTTTTTTGGGAGGATTTTTAGAATGAGAAGAATTCGTACAATTCGGAGCAGCACAACCACCCATTTTTATAAAAAATGAAGCAAAATGTTCAATGGTTGAAAGAAAACAAACGTATCAAATGTAAACTAACGAAAGTAAGAATGTTATGTCATGCGAAGTTTTATGGCAACCATAATGTTTGTGACAGGTCGGGAAGTTCATGCGTCAGCTCCCCTTTACGCCTTAATGACGTCTTTCGCCGGTACTGGTTTCTCACACGACACTAGTTTCTCCACAAAAACCAGTCGTCTAATGTTTGCAATAAGTGCTGTCACCTTTTAGCAACAAAGTATGTTATGAAACAAAGTCGTCTATAATTTTAAATTGTCTTTTCTTATTTAATCATAAGTTTTTATATAATTTTCACTGCACATCATTTCATATATAATAAAATAAATATTTCACTTTGAAACGAACCACGAAAATACTATGAAATTTCTTTCATAAATATAGATACTTTTGTTTTAAATTAAATGAGGAAGTCATTATTATTAAATGTACAGTACTGAAAATAAATGATTTTGGACAAACTGATGACTAAAACATATGCACTATACAATCATAGATGATAAAATAACTATCGCTAAGGTGCAGAATATATACCTTAAATCACAAGAATAATTTTAATATTCAGTTTTATTATTTATAAAAAAATCTCATTAAAGAAAAAATATTAAAAAAATTTTATGAAAAATAATTTAGAGAACATCGTTAAAATAATAATAATTTTGCATGATTGATTTATTAATTTGAAATATAGATTTTATACTGTTATTTTCTAATTCAATATTATATAGATAATAAGCTATTGAAAGCTATAATTTGTGTTTTACAGTAAAAAATATTTAAGATTTAAAAGTTAAATTGTTTTGTTTATAATTACTTTCACAAGTTCTTGTAATGCATTTTATATAGTTTTTGAGTGTCTTGCAACTTATATTGATGAAAACTGTATTTTTAATTTCAGTAAAGTCTATCCGATGAATATTTTGCAGTTTTCTTCTGTTGTAAGTATACAGAGTTTTTAAGAGTAATGTGTAAGTATAATTATCAATTTATATAAAAAAATTTCTTCTAGCATGATTTCTGCAAAGTTTCTAATAACGATCATATTGTCGTTGAGTGATGAAAGTAAAAAAATGACTGCTTCAAAAATCTGCTTCTGTGGAAATAAAATTTAAATTTAAAAATCTATATAAAATAACCCCACTTATATACAAGAAATCATATATTTTAAATAAAAAATGTTTATTGTTTTGTTAGTAAGTTTTTTATACATTCAATAATCAAAAGTTATTGTAAGTCGTTTTGTATGAAAATAAACTTTCTTCCTGTTCATCACCTATTGTTTTACAAATTTTTTTTAATAAATTTTAATGATATTATTAGTAAACCATATCATTATTTCTACAACATTCTAACTTAAAATATTGCATTTTATTTCTAATCTGTTTGTTTAATTCTTTCCTAGACAATTACACAAAGTTGGCTTTTGGGAGTTATATCTGGGTGTGTATTTCTTTATTTTAAACATTGTATATTGTGAATAATTAGAAACAGTTAATAATTCATTGATATTTAAACGAATTTACATTTTACAGTTATTCTGTTATAATTGGAAATATTGCTTGTTATGAAAATATAATTCACATAAATGGAAGTATTTTGCTTCTATCTTTCATGTATTCAAAGCATTAAAATATGGAGATAAATATGTTTGTATGAATGAACACTATACACATAATTTTAGTTCATTAAAAGTACATCCATTTTCTACAATAATAAGAAATACTTTAAAATTATTGATAGTTTTAAAATTTTTAATAATATAGTAATTGTTTTTTATTGTCCTTTTCTTTGAAAATAAAAAAAAACTTATCATTATACTTTAATAAATCAGCATAATTTATTCTAAATGATGTAATATAAATTTTAAACAAAATAAAAATGTAATATTAACAAACATTTCTGAGGTATATCAACCAATCCTGCTTTCTTTTTCTCAATGAGAAATTTAGCAAGGGCTTTCATAATGAAAAAAAAAAAAAAAAAAAAAACCAAATTATCAAAAATTTTAAGATGCGATAAAAATTCTTTTCTTGAATGAAGTGAAGTAACTAAATCGTATAATGTGAAGAGTATTAAAATAATAAACATAAAAAATGAAATTAACAAACTTTCCCCAGAACGTTAAAAGTTGCGATGCACCAAGCAGAATACTTTTGGAAATAGAAAACCACTATTTTCAAATTATTGAGGAATTGATGAACAGGGCCAAAATTATTTCTAGTAATTTTGTATTTCGAATGGAGTTTTACAACTCTTATTCTATATCACAGGGGTGGCCAACCTGCGACTCTTTGAAAGATTATTTGTGGCTCCCGATAAATGTACCCGAGTTCCTTTTTCATTTTTGAGTTATTATATTAAAAAAAATTATTATCGTTTGCGGTATGTGTTTCAAAATTTCCATTAAATTATTGACGAGTATGAAAGGCTAAATGTAACGTTGAAACAAATTTCATTTCCGTCCAAGTTAAGAATGATAGTGACTCATCGAAAACTGCGCGAACGAACATAGATAGTGACGTAATCGTCCCACCCCAGACTGAGTTTGAATTTGTAAACTTACATTGCAACGTGCTCTGGAGGACACAATTTGTATCACTCTTGCTAAGGATATAATTTGTAATCTGGAACTTTTGATGATGTTTTTAATATGGAACTTTTAAAAATATCTTCTTCTTCTTCTTTCTCCTCCCCTTGTCTGAATCAGACCAGGTTCATGACATCCTTTGCCTTCAAAGAATCGAGGACAGCCCCAGGGCTGTATAAAAGTTCACGCTTTGAAAAGCCAATGCAGTTCAGCAGGTGTTCGGGACTGGCTTCGTTAGTATTGCACGAAGTGCAGGTGGGAAAGACTTGTTTGCCCTGGGAGAACCGTAGACTGTTTTAAAAATATGACGACAGTGAATGAAAAAAAAATGCTGACATAAAAATAGATGTTTAATAATAAACTGGGAAGAGAACTTATTTTTTATTGACAATAACAGGAAATCATTATGTATTATTTGTAATTCTACAGTAAAAAATTATAAAGCTAGCAATATACGTCGACATTATGAAACCAATCATCCTCCGTTTTCTATAATCCACTAAATTCCAAATTAAAATCAAATAAACATGCGTCTTTAAAGTCAAATTCAAGTAAACAACAGTCAATTTTAATGACCCTTAGCCATCAAGCTAATAATGTAACGTGGTTGAAACCAGCTTCGTTAGTGCATGGAATATTGCTCGTTCAAAACGCCCGTATTAAGGGGGAGAGCTTATTAAAAAAAACTTGGAATATGTACTTAAAGTTTTAGATCAAAGCAAATGCAGCATTGCGCAAAGTTGTTTCGCACAAATTCCCATCTCGAGACACACAACCGAAAGACGCATCATCGAAATTAATACATCTCTTGAATATAATTTTAAAAAAATGATTTGTAGAACTGTATTGCATTCTGCTTAGTCCTTGACGAACCGACAGCTATCACAGAACTTCCGCAATCGGCAGTTTTTATACGTTCGGGAGAATTAGAATTAATATAGATTTGCATCTTTATTAATTCTAACTCTCCCAATGCTTTTTGGGTCATGATTATATTAGAAATGGAAAACTCACCCTGAATTATGTTAATTTCAAATAGATTCTGAAAAAAATCAAGAAATGATTTAAAATATTTCAAGTCATGAAACCTTCGTTCGATATTCTTTCTAGCATTTTTATGTACTCATTGAGTTATATATATATATATATATACATATATATATATATATATATATATATATGTACTCTTTGAGAGAAGATCAAGTCCTACAATTAAAATAAAAGTCGACGCCGATAGCTGAAATTTGGAAATTTGTATTTCAATATTCGGAACAACATACTTATGTGAATCATTTTATTCCACTTTAAAATTCGTGAAATCCAAACACCAATCAGTAATAACTAACCGGCATTCAGTATTAACTAACCAATTATTTACCAAATTTTAAAGAATTATTAAGAGAAGTAAAATAAATGTTTAATTTTTAATATTTAAATTCAATACACATATTTTGTACTTTGATTTATATGTTTTCAATAAATATAGCTTCTGTAATAAAAACGTTTAAATAACTTTTTTGCATGTGTCTTTTAAATACTTAAAATCTCAAATTTTGAAAAATGGATCGGACTATCAAGTATATAGCTAGGCCACCCCTGCTATATAAAAAATAAATACGATGCTCAGAATCAAATAAATTTCAGTGATTGATAAATAGATTCATACAATAACACATTTGACAAACTAATTAACATCTTCTGAAGGACGTACCGTTGATTTTACACATGAGTGTGAACTTCCACGCGCATATATGATGAGTCATTTTCATTATTTGCAGCTTTAAGTTTCGAAATTGCCCAATAGTAGACATTAATGAGTATATGATAAAGAAGCGAATGTTTATATCAAATTTCATACTTATTCTGGCATTCATCATTCTAACATTTTATTTGAATTTTTAAAAATGGCCGTCTAAAAAATATTAAAAGCAATTAGTAATGAAATAAAAAAAAGAATATCGTTAAATTATATAATAAATATTGACTAAACAAGCATAATAATTTAAAAGAAAGTTTTTTGCAAAATATTATTCTACTTTGAAAAAAATATTATACCTGTGAACTAAATTAAACTAGCTCACGAAATAGACTCAAGGTTTGATTAAAAATTTAACAAACAAGCACAAAAAAAAACAATTACATAAAAATAGAACATGAATCTCTCTCAATTAATTACATCTTATAACCAACAATAAGAAATGACTCATTAAAAGAGCATAATTGGATGTCTGGTTGATATCAAACTGGAACAGGCTGTTCTGAAAAACATCTGCATCCATCTTGCACGTAAAAGAGGGTATATATATATATATATATATATATATATATATATATATATATATATATATATATATATATGTTTTAATCAGTATACTTTCGTGTAGTGGCGCCATCTGTTGGCAGAGGTAGTTATTATTCTCATTAGATCACTCCTTACATAATACTAATTAGTTTTAATAATAAAAAATAATAAATCTAGATATTTAGGTAATTTAGCTATTCCTGCATAACAACATTATGTTGTTTTACTTTTCTATTTTAGTGTTGCTTTAAATTTTAACTAGTATAACTAACTATAGAGATAATAAAAAAAGAATGAAATAAATTTTAAAAACATAGATTTTAAATATGAAGGAAAAGACTCATGAGCAAATATAAAATATCTATTTTACATTCAAAACTCTTTTTTTTCAGGTTTTACAAGACTAGTTTAATACTTATTCCAGTTACTATATGTATTATGGCATGCCTTGTTATGGTGGCTCTTGCTCATTTTCCAAAGGTTTGAATTACAAGTGATATTATATATTTCATTTATTTACATAACATAAAACTGTTTTAAAGCAAATATATCAAAGTTACAAATTTGAGCTACATATGTGTAGCCTCCCTATGGATTCGAAAGAAATCAAATTTCATTTTTCAACTAAAAATAGCTATCAGATTGGTAATAGTGTATCATATAGAAATTTAGAAGCATGACAAATTTATTATTGAAACATATTACGTACTTCAAGTATAATAATTTTTTTTAAGTTTTTTCATTTTTTTATCATTTTTCCGTGGAATTGTTTTCTAACAATATTAATAATTTGTGCATTATTACAACTAATTATAGCTAGTCAGATGTGCGATTTCCATTTTTATAAATTTACTTGTAACATTTTATCTGCCATCGAAAGTACTTATGATTAAAAAAAAATTCTAAACTTAAACGAGTAGAGATATTTATAGATACTATTAACTGTAAAACGTTTTAAGTCACTGATAATCAATTTTATGATCCATAACTGCAAGAATTTTAAGAGAAAAATTAAATTTATATAAATATTATTAATCATACTATTTTATTTTACCGGGTGAATTACATGTATACTTCACTTGGTACTTAATAAATAATTAATTCAACCCAAAAAAAAGTGAATGAAAAAGATATTCATGCCAATGCAGTCGAATTTAAACATAAATTCCAAGCGAAAATATCGACATACTGATTATAGTGCAATTTCAAGTGGAATTTTAAAGTATGTAAAACGTTGGAAGATTAAAAATATTGTATATAATAAGTCCTAATTAATTTTCATCAAGTGTCTTGCTCCATTCATCATAGCTGCCACTGTATGGTGCATTAAGGTCATTTTTAAAACTTCATGGAAACTTATGCAAAAGGATCGATCATGTGAAAATAATAATTATTTATTGGTCTTAATAATAATCGTCCATTCTAAACGCGAAAAAAGTCAAGAATTTTAGGAGAAAAATTAACCCACAATTTAAAACCTATCCTGAAGCCCTTAAGCCTAAAGTTACATTTTTGTAACAAGATATATCATTATTTCACTGATAAAGTTATTTCAGTTGGAAAAGTAAAGCACATCGCACCCTTTAATGCCATTCTAGCTGGCACAAGACTACAATAACAACAACTAATAAAATATGTATAGGATATGTTAATTCTTTTTTGTTAGAGAGAGAGTTGGAAAAAGGAAATGAATAGCTAAATAATATAGAAATTTTCTTCGGATAACTTTATTCGTTTGAAGATAAAAAAAGTTCGAAGAACTTTTAAATCAAGAAGTGTGGGTAGTGATAAGAATAACATACATATTAAATATTCGTTAGGGTATATCTTTCGTTTTTATCAATAAAAGATTATTTTAATCAGTTTTGTCATATTACTCATACATAAGTGAACTGAACGTGTAAACGATTATGTGTAAGTGATTTCTTTACTTTAGTTAAAGTAAACGAACAATGGGAAAGAGGGAAATAAATTCCGGTTGAAAGTTTAATCTCTTCGGTTTATATAAATTTTTTATAGATGAGAAAATGTAAAGCAAAATGTCCAGATCCAAACGCGTTGGGCTTCTCTTTTTTGAGAGAGGGGTGTTGCTTCAATCATAGCTGTAGCTGGACAGTATGTGATGTGCGTTTCAGATCTACTTTCAACAAATTATAGTATTCGCTGCATTATTTTAGTATACTTGAAAGTAGGAAGCGTTTATTTCAAACAAAATATAAGGCATATTTTCATGTCCCGACAGAATTAAATAGTTGCTAAAAGAATTCTAGACCTAATTGTTGGAGGAAAAGCTTATTTGGCCATCAGCAATTTCATAATGGCTGAATTTCGCATCCTATGCATTTAGTTGTACAATAAAGGAGTTAAAATTTATCTTGCTTATTAAAATCTGATCATATTTAACAAATTTCACATTTGATTATGCTTAAAAATTTCATGGCATTGCTTATAAATGCGTGTTTGGATGTTTTTCGCACCATTCCTAAAAGCTCGTATGCTGTGCTTATTAAGCTTATTCGGAATGTGAAATAAGTATATGTATAAATATTCTTATCGAAATCTTTGCTTGAGCATCTCTTTTATGAGAAAGCGCTCGTTAAGTATTTCTCACCCATGTTTTTATCAATTGGAAAACGGATAGCTGTTTAACCCATTACTGTGGCAACTATAGCATGGGTACATTCAATTTTTATTATCTACAAACATAAATTTAATCATAAAAGTACTCTAAAAATAAATATAGTCAAGTTTCAAACGTGTTTACTTATGCATACATACACACTTGCATAACAAAATAAAACTTGGCGAATAAAAATTAGAATAATATTTATTCAAATGCCACTGATTCTCGTTATTGTAGCATATTTGTAATACCAGCGTCTCCTTACTTTGAAAGATACTTATTCCAGTTTTAGAAAATGTGAGGTTTAGGGTAAATTAAGTTCATACCTTCCCTAAAACTTCTCAGTGCTATCGTTTAATAAGCAACCACATGTCATAAACTTTGGTTAAATTTCAGAAAAAATATATAATTATTATATATATATATATATATATATATATATATATATATATATATATATATATATATATATATATATATATATATATATATATATATATATATATATATATATATATAATATCCCAAAAAAGAAAAAGAAAAAAATGAAGAGTGATTCTCTATTAGTAGTTTTCTAGTAAGAAAGTGTATAAGTAATTTGAACAAATATATACCACAGTAATCACTGTACCAAAAAATTAAATAATTTTTTTACAATTAAAATAAATTTTAAAAAATAATATTTCTGTTCTATAATGTAATTTCTCAAATCCTCTTTTTCAATGATAAGTTTAATATTTTTATTTCCAATGTATTTTGCTTCACTTCACTTTGTACATTAATGTTGTTCATCGTTAAATGTTAATAAATTGAAGAATATCTTCCTCTTAAAATAGTCTCGCGTTTGTGCATACCAATGTAAAATTTCAGCCCATAATAACGCAAAAAGACTGTATATCTTATGAAAATCTTAGATAATTTTCTTTCCCCGGAATGCCACTTCAATCTAATCAAAATAATACGCTTATACAAAAATAAAATTTTATTTTAGACAAACACAAAAAAGCTATGAAGTGAAAATTTATGGCTCGCTGTGAATTCACAAATATGTAGAAATGTCATCATGTAGTGCACAACATTATAGGAGCACCAAATATTATAAATTCCTCTTTATTTCTCCTAAAAATAAACTTTTTGATTTTTTTTTTTCAGTACAACTCATTCAGCTATCTTGGTCTGATGGCGATAGCTATTATTGTGGAAATTATCTCTGTAGTGATTCTGGTATTTGTAAAGGTAAGGCAATTTCACATACAGCTAGTTTCACGTTATTAACCAGTTAAAGTCTTATAAGAAAATCCATATCTTGCATTTTATTCTGATTTTGATTGAAAAAAGAATAATATGCAAAATAGAAAAAGAAATTATGGTTATTTTTTTAAATAAAATGAATACAGTACCACATTTTCTTATTTTAAAGAAGTATTTTTGTAATCAGCATAATTATAAATTTTACAACTGTTAGTTTCATAAAACTTCAAAGATGCTATTAAAATAAGTAATTTGTGTGTATAAATTAACTTTTATTCATTTGTATAAGAACACTTGTAAATAAGTACAAACAGATAAGTAAATAGTTAGATAATTTTAATGACTTCTAATTTTTTCCAATTTATAAATTGCTACAACCTAATGTGTTAATAAAACATACATTTAACTTTTTAATTAATAATATTAGCTAAATTTTGATGCTCTGGTAATGTGTCAGAATGGCCGAGCGGTCCAAGGCACCAGATTTAAGCTCTGGTTCTCGAAAGAGAGCGTGGGTTTGTGAATACCACTTCTGACTAATCAGCGTTTATTTTGCATCACAAAAAAATTAACATTACGAAAATATATGGCAACATAGAATTTGTAATTAGAAATTAAATATATCACCTATATATTGCCGAATCTATGAAAAGAAAACTACATTTCATCAAAGAAGCGTTCGCATACTTTGTAAATTAATAGATATCTTGTCTCAGAGCTTTAGAATTATAATGGATGCAGTATGTAATAGTATTTAACATTTTTTTCGTATGCTTTTGAAAAAAGCCAAACAGATTTAAAAATGAAAAAAAACTTAGATTTTATTATTATTATATGAAAGAAAATTCAAACGGTCCGAGAGAAAAGACATCACAAAAGTGATCTTACAACGATGAAATTTTAAATGAATTGATGTAGTAAATTATCCATCTTTTGCTTCTTCTGATGTTAGGTTTTGGAAATTTAACTGAATTATTTGAATTTAATACATGGGATCCTACTTACTGAGTTCCTTTTATTAACTTTTATATGACTCGTAGAAGATAAGAAACAATTTATAACATTCAAGAATTAATTATTCGCCATCACAACAGAGCGTTATCAGTTCGAGATATTGCTAAAATCTAAAGTACAATATGTGGTAAAATGTTTTAAGGAGATAACAACAAGGTATGAAAAACTTGTTTGAGTTTTAAAGAGTTTAATGAAAAACTTTATGCTGTGAACGTTTATCCTAAACAGTTCGATGAGTGATCAGATTAGATAAACATTTTGTTCGATTTAAAAAAAAATTAGGTGAAAGAAATAGAAGTTTTAAATTTTCATTTTCAAAATAAATGCTAATTAAACCCGAAACATTTAAATGCATCACACACACACACAGCCAAAGCAGAAATTTGATATCAGTGATTATCAAATTAATAAAGCTTAAAAACAGAAAAATATAAGAAAAATTTTAAAAAACTGAAACTTATTTTCATTTAAAGTAAACTAGAGATTTCACGTAGTCAGAATGGCCGAGCGGTCTAAGGCGCCAGATTTAAGCTCTGGTTCTCGAAAGAGAGCGTGGGTTCGAACCCCACTTCTGACAGTTGAAAAATAAAAGTTTCATTTTTTTATATTTTAAAAATCTTACATTTTTCTAAATTTGTGACATTTAAAAGACGTAGCATATATTACAGATAAAAAAAAATTAATGAATTAAACTGTACATTTAACTTGCTTTATTTTATTACATTTAAAATCCATATATTTGAAATTTAAAGTTTGCTTTTATACAATAGAAAAATGAATTAGAATTACTTTTAATAGTATATAACCATGGAAGTTCAATCTAAAAAAAAATTAATTAAAATAAAATTTTAAAAAACAAAATAAAAAAATAAAGGAGAAAAAAATTAAAAATTATGTGGAAGAATAAAAATAATTATTATAAACTTGATCTTAAAACGAAATAAATTGACTGTTTATTTTTTAATATTATTTTTTTTCGAGTATATCATATACAAAGCTAATTTTCAGGTTTTTGAATGGTAAAATTTTTTTATTAAATTATTTCATATTTAAGTAAAGTTTATGAAACAGAGAAACAGTGCAGCTGCAATTCTTTACGACGCAAAAATACCAGGTGTTTTTGAATTATTTGCTTTATGACTAGATGAATTTATGCACAGCAATAATTTAATTGAATAAATATGATGTAACAAGATGGTATATGGAAAGAGTATGATATCATTATTTTTTAATTAATCAAAATGTGTCTTTTCATTAATTTTTTGAGCAATTTTATTCGAAGCCGATTGTTACCTAAGTGAATACAATTATTTTTGATGATCGATTACGCTTACATACATTTAATTTTCATCATTAAGAAATAAGAAATAAATAAATTTAAGTATTGTAAATAGATCACTTACCTATAATTAAGCTTATAAAGCGAAACAGAATTTTGAAGCACTTATCTGTTTCTCCAATAGGATTTTCAATACTAACACGTTTCCTTTACAATTAATAAAACAAATGAGTTTTCATACAGTTACTTAACAATTTTTAAAATAACTATGGAAAGAATAAAATTTTTGAAATAAAATGATAGTTTTTTTTATTTAAAAAAATGTTTTTAATAAGAAGATTTATAACAAAAATAACATCTTTTAAAAAATTTCCCAGAAGAAAGATTTTTAGAGTTATTTTTTCAGTTTATTAAAATTATACTCTTTAACCAAAAATTTAAAATTATAAAAATTTGCATATACTCAGTTTACTTATTTCAATGAAAAAATTTCAGTTAAATAAATGAAATCTATTTTGAGTTTCAGATCACCTAACTTATCATTTTGATATGAATTAAATATCAGAATAATTTTACTCGATTACGATATAATGAAACACAAACAAATCCCCCTAACCATTCGATATTTGATACAAATATATCGACCAAATTAAATCTACTGTTAATTTATGATCTTCAAATAAACTGTGGAAAGGTTGCTTGGAAAAATTTGGCAGTAGTGCGCATCAAAAGGATTAAGAATAGATTAGCAGCTGTGTGCAGCTCCATTCTATTTTATTATCTCTAATGAAAATACTGACATTTTATCATTCAAATTTTAGTGACATTGAGAAAAGCATGCCATATTGCATGAAAAATGCGACTTAGACTGGCCAATGGTAATGCGTGAGAATTAGATACTTGCATATGACGTCATCAGATACTCGGGGAAGAAATCGTCTGCTTACTTTCTGGAGGGAAATTGCAAATAAACATGAGTTACGATTCATCTTGTGAAATATCCATATAAAAAAAAAATTGGTATTATTCTTTTTCATTATAAACTAAATTCTAGTCAATTTTGCAAAGATCCTTAAATGCACCTTTGAAATTGCTATCATTGTCGAAATATAAATCGTCGGATGACCTCTTAAGGCGATAAAACGGACGGAACTAGTTCTAAGCTATACTATAGTTTGATAAAAGCTTCTGGTATGTGTGCAGCTTCAAGTTGTAGTGTAGCTTCTAGTGCGAAACTTGATAAATAGCACAGTGAATATAACTACCTCTACCATGGTTCCATGTTTAATGTACAGAAGCCCTACAAAATCTATACTAATGAATACCTGCATCTTTCACCCGATCAGCTGATAAAGGAACAAATTCTATAAGCTTATTTTTAGTATTATATCTTTACATTTAATATAGCTTTTTTTTCATCATTACGAACAATTATCTTTTTAACACTCCATAATTTTACGCGTTAAATATTCAATGGCGTCTTCGTTCCTGCATGATAATTCATATGCGGGGGAGTTCCTGGATGATGTTCCGATTAATCTTTCGGTGACAACACGTTTCCTTGACAATAATATATGGGGGAAATAAAAATGAGTAATCTATACTCTCAGTTTCATTCGAGTTTTACCTCTGAGGAGTTCCTCTTTATCTTTAAATACGTTACATACAGATATATTATTTGGCACAAGGAACTATTTTAATTGGATCCTTTTAATGAGCACTTTTTCTGCATGATCCACTTTTGACGAAATAATTCTCAAAATTTTCAACTTTTTGGTTTACTGTGCGCATTATTTACAAAATGGTGCAATAACAAGGTCCAAGGTCACAAAACGGGTAATGGACCGATATTTCAAAAAATCTTCTTGCACAAAATGGTATACTTCCTTCAGAAAAATTTATATAACACTCAGTGAAACTTTTTTCACATCTGTCTCTCTCACTTTTAAAAACTATTTTATTGGGTTATCTATTATCTCTCAGTATTTTCAAGAAACTGTGATAGATCCTCCAACCACTGAGTTTTAGTCAACTTTTTCTTGAGTGTGATACGATTTTCAATGAAGCTTCTGTTGACAATTTTCTTTGCAATTCTCAATCTTTTTTGATATAACTTTTAAGTACTTTCTTTATTTTTAAATTTTACTGAGATAAATACACTAACGCTAAAAAAATAAAAACAATTAAGGAATGAAATTAAAGAAATCAAGGCTTTAAAATCAAGGTAAGCAAAATCGTGCAAATATTAAACTAAAATGCAACACAAGATATATGTATATATAAACTATCATTTAAAGCTAGCAGAAAATCGAAAAAAGACCTTTTGTTTGCAAATAAAAGTTAATAATGTTAAAAATTAGAAAATATTTATAAATGAAAAACCAAGATTTTGTAGAAACTTCTTTTTTCATTGTGTAAAATTCAATTGTTCAACTTATGTTCAGAAAGATGAATTGAAAATGATTTACTGGAATTTATAGCTTTACGTAGTATCAGAAGTTTTAAATCAAGGAAAACACAAATAAAGTCTACTCGTATCGAAGTGGGAAGACGTACTCTTTTAAGGCTTTGCAGTCAATTCCAAGAAATAGGAAACATTAGACTTCGAAGATTTTCCTTATGTGATGAGATACAAAATGATGACTCGTGTATCCTGGTAAAAGCTCGTCAAAACAAAACACATATATAGCTATTGTGCTGCAAGGATTTTTTTCTTTTGACAACAAGGAGAAAGCACTCAAGACAAACAGTTCGAATTAGGCTTCATTCTCTGTTCAAATAGACAAATACTCTGCATTCCATTGATCTCAATTTTTGTTGGGAAGCAGAAAAATTCCGATTCACTTAAGGTACGGCAATAGACATGTTTTGGAATGGAGAACAAGGGCACCCTCGAAATAACTCCACAATTGTTCAGAAAAATTCTAATAGTATGTAAATCATAGGTTCCCAAAGTGGTCCAGGTGGACCCCCAGGGGTCCATAGGAGACCACATGAGGCGCGAAAAGAAGACTTCCACGTAGACGTGAAAAGAAAACAGGGGTTCATAAGTTGTAAGTGGGGGTCCACGAAAATTTTTCTGGTTTTCATAAAAAGAACAAAAATTATGGCTTGGATTTACCAATCAACGTAGGCAGGTAGTCATTCACTAGGTAGATACTCAAAATTATTCGAGACTCAGTTCAAATATAGAACTGAATAGAACAATAAACAATAGTACAAGTGTACACCACATGTCAAGACTTGCGTCCGGGGTACTTGTTTAGACCTGCAAAGGGATGAAATGCGACTTGCTCTGTGCTTGCCATCTATATTAGGCGCGAATTCTCCCAGTTTCCGCACTTGTCACAGATAGCATGTCTTGACGAGGATATTCAGACTTACCTCAACATTTAAATACCCTGCATGTTGACTTCAAAAATAGATTTGAAGATCTTCTGACGATGGAAATACTCCCATGGATCATAGCCGAGCTGGCAGCCGAATGGTTAGCGCTCTTGCCTTCGGTTCAACAGTTCGTGGGTTCGAATCCCACCTTGGGCATGGATGTTTGTAGTGGTTCGGAATCCACTTTAAGCCGTAAGTCCCGGTCTAATTAGCCCTCGTGTGCAAAAAATGACCGTTGAGCGACAAACAAAACAAACCAACAAACAAACCAACCCATGGATCATAACCCCATTTGATGATACGGAAGAGGCGAATGTGGTATTACAAGAGGAGCTACTTGAGCTCAGCACCAACGAGGAACTGAAGGTGAAATTTAGAAAAGGCTATCAAACATTTTGGCTGCAGGCAGAAATCCCCGAAAAATATCCTGGGCTGTGGGAAATTGCGAGAAAAATTTTTTGATAGCTTATCCCTCGTCATATCTTGTCGAAAGAAATTTTAGTGCTGTCACCAACCTGTTAACAAAAAAAAGGGACAGATTGAACATCACAGTACGGGGAGATTCGAGATTACTTCTAACAAAACTGAAGCCAAATATTGATAATTTGCTGCCAATTCATCAAGTACATCCATCTCATTAAAAATATGACTATTTTTGTTGTTGATTTACATTTCAGAATTCATTGTTGATTTTTCTCAATTGTTGATTGTTTGTAATAATAAATTCTTATAATTTTGTATAACAACAAGTACTGATTTTAATAAACAGTACTTGTACTATTTTAATAAATAGGACACAAGAAAATGTGCTACTTTTTTTTTCTTCTTAACAACCCTAATTTAGGGTGATATTTTTTTTTATGAGTTTTGGGAATACAGTAGAAATGTAGTACCAGGGGGTCTACCGTAAATAGTAAAACTTTGAAAGTTTTCCACGAGAAAAAAAAGTTTGGGAACCCACATGATGTAAATGTTAGGGGTTGTAGTCAAAATATGTTGGCCTGCAGACATGTATAATATTAACTGTCGCAATTTGATTACCAAAAAGTAAGCAGGCGACATACTGAATCTCATATCGTATCCAATATTTTCGAACAAGCACAAGAGGTTCTTTTGTTTTAACAGATGTTAGTTACTTTGTTTGTCTCTCAACAGTCATTTTTTTAAGAAGACTAAAATTAGACCGGCACTTACAGTTTGAAGTGGATTCTGAATCACCTTAAACATCTAGCCCGAGGTAAGAAAGGAAGCCACGAAATGTTAAACGAAAGGTCTTTAAATACCAGGATTTGAGATTTATGGTCAGGATCATGATCTTCTACAAAGTTACTTATGTGTCTGACAAAATTTAAATCCTTCATTCTCAACTACTTAGACTAAGAAAATCTTAAGCTAACCGAATAGATCCACCTCGAATCTATAGATTGCAGTGAGTTTCAAATACGCGCTTAGCTGTTCATTGCTTCTTTCCTCTTTCTAAAATATCTACAAATATGTGAAAAAAGGGATTGAGGATTATAGTAAGTTAACTGTACAGTAAAATCTTTGGAAGGTTTTCTTCATAAGTGACATAGAAATCCCTCTACATTGTAGGATCAAAATTGGTCTTTTTAAAAAGTTACCTTTTCGTGTTGAAGATTTTAAATGAATTTTCAACGTTTATTTACGATTTTTAAATTGCATCGACAGAAATAGTGATGATTCAGACATGAAATAATTTAGTGATGATCATGATAAGTGAGTGTTTTCCTGTTTAAACAGTCTTTTTCAAACAGAAATATAATTCAGACTTCAAAATTATTATGCTGAAACGTAAAACATTTGAAAATTAGTTTATTTTCTTTTATTTATGAATATAAATCAGTTACTTCCATTTCTGAAAATATACACATAGCTTAGTTTTAAATACTTCCAATTTTTTTCAATAATTCAAAAATACTAACATTAATAGTTAGATTTAAATAGTTAACATTGTGATTTTAACAAAAATTAGAAAATTTAGATGGAATTTAAAGGAAATTTCAAAATAATTATTTCAAGTAATAGCCTTATGTTCATGAAATGAGTTCTCAAGAAAATTGGAAAGTAGACACAGTTACAATTTCGAATTATAAGCACTCACCAACGAAAGGTTAACTAAAATTGAATACAGCTCCATCTAAAAAAGAAAAAAAAAAGTATTTCTTCGTAGAATTCAAGTTAAGTTTATTTGTTTTAGATGTTTTTAAAGTCTATTTTAAAGATGAGAACAAAATTTTTTTAAATGTATTGTTATTGCGCTCAATTAAAGTTGTGCCTCGAATTTTCAACACGTTATTTAAGCAATTAATTATTTATTATCTTTTAGGGTATACACAGAATAAAAAAAAATTCTAAGAAATATTTATAAGCGGAAACACACACTTCCAACATTTTAAACAGTCCCTTCGTTCTTCCTTATTAGAATCCACAGAAGAACAAATTGAGTTTCTATCATCTGTATTAAATCTAGCTTCGTGTCATATCCATAGCGCCATCTCGCGATCGACGAAATCATTATAGTACTCTTTATTTTAACAATAGAGCCCTGGAGAGGTTGGGGAATTTCAGAGTGAGACGGCTTTCTATCTTATGAGGAAAAATTGTGTTGAAAAAATATCGATATTTAGTACTTTTTTACACTATTTCTTAGTTCTGTTCAAAACGGTGTTTAGAATCTCCAAATGAGTTCTCAAGTATAAATCACAGCTAAAACAAATATAAGGATCTATAAGAAGCTATGAAAATTCTCTGTACTTATGAATTTCAAAAATGATATTTGGAGCTCTTTTTATCCACTTTCCAGTGAATTTCCGATTGACGGCGGATATAGAAGGCAAAAACACATTCGCTGCACTTCTCGAAATTACTTTTCCAAAAATAAAAATTATAAATAAATATTAAAAATGAATATTAAATTATATATATATATATATATATATATATATATATATATATATATATATATATATATATATATATATATATATACACACACATATACATATATATATATATATATATATATATATATATATATATATATATATATATATATATATATATATATATATATATATATATATATATATATATATATATATATATATATATATATTCGGGATACAAACAGAATTAATAAAGATTTTATTTATATAAACTAGCAAATAATTAAAGTAAACTATTTTACTAACTTGATACAGATTTTCCAAAACAGTCTATAAATAATATTTTCAATATTTAATACACATAATTATTATTATAAAACGAAATATAAGATTAATATACGCACAAATAGCTTTTCCTGGAGCTTTTTGCATCAATTCCTTTCTTTTTTTTTTCTAAATAGAGTAATTAAGTCAAGAACACAAAATTGTTTTCTAATAGCTTGCACAAGTTTGTAACGGACGTTATTTCAAATTGAAAAGTTAAAAATCTAATATCAAGATACCCAAATTAAGTTTTCAGCACGAAAAAATAGAAGTCCATTAATGTGGAAGTTGTCATCTTCCATAAATGGAAAATTCATGAAAATAAAAATTGCATATTCATCAGTATTAGATCAGGAGAATTATTCTTTATTAAGATAAACAAGTTTTTTATTTGATTAACAATAACAAATGATTTGTTTTTAAAAAAAATCTACGACAATTGCTTCTTAATTGGATAAATCACTCTCCTAGATAGAGTCAGAATGGCCGAGCGGTCTAAGGCGCCAGATTTAAGCTCTGGTTCTCGAAAGAGAGCGTGGGTTCGAACCCCACTTCTGACATGAGCAAAGTTTGGAAAAATAATTTTGCAAAACATCAAAACAATTTATTGTGGTAAAAAAACAATGCATTCACTACAAGTAGAAATAATTTAAAAGTAATTAGTATATATATGTTGTGCGAAGTTAACATTTTGATGTACATAAATAATGTGAATATAAGATAACTCTTTTAAGAATGTTTCCTGTATCTACACTTAAAAGATGATCATAATCACATTTGAATAAGTATAAAATTAATAATTTTAATTTAAAAATTACTTAGAATTATTTTAATTGCAGTAGAAATAATCTTATCAACTCATAATATATAGACACTTAATATATAGGATATTATTCGTAAAATTAAGAAATAATTGATGTTTCAATTCTAAAAGAACTTATTTACGAATGAAAAGTTTATAAATTATATATTAGGGATATGTATATCCTTGTACAAAAATTAAAATTAATCTTTAAAAAAAAGTGGATTTAGCGACAAAATAAAGATTAAATATTTAACAATTTTTTCAGTAATACTTGCATCTACTCATTATAATGAATTAAAGTGATACGTGAGAAATAGTGAAAAAATTCATTATGTACACATTATTCTATGTCTGGTAATCATTTCTAAGGAAATTTAGAAAAGTATTCCTCTGTAGACTTATGAAACAGTTTTTAAAACGAGAGCTTTCACTTTAAGAACTGTAAATTATTGGATCAAAACAACCTTATTTTTATGTTATTCCTTTGAGTTATCAGTCTTACGAATAACACAGACATTTTGCGATTTATATATAACCTATAAAAGTGAAATTCATTAATTTGGAAATCATTTAAGATATTTATGGATACTATATAATTTTTAGCGACATGGTTTCATAAAAGTGTAACTGCTACATCTGTTTTCTTATAAATATAGTGTACAAAATACGAGGTTAATGAAAAATATTACTTACGAAATATACAAGAGAAGTCAATGCTAATAATGTATTTTTTTTAAATTATCAACTGATTATTAGGACGTATATTGTGCTTAATATTTTTTATTGGATGAAAAAAAATTTCGGATTGAGCTGTGACCTATAGTTTGTGGTTTAGTATGATGGATGAGAAAAATAATTTTTACCTTTCAGAACAAATAAGAAACCAGTCAATTGCAGATTTTACAATTCTTAGCGTTATCTTTGCACTATTTTTTTTTGTCTGGACAAATGTTAACAATTTTAGCACATAAAACATCTCGTGAAGACACACACATCCCACACGTTATCAAGATTTAACATGAAAACTATGAGAAAGTCGGGCTGTTCTTCAAAAATTTTTCTATTATAACAACAAGTTGAATTAACTAAACTAAACCCTATAGTCCATATGGGGGCCAAGACCTACAGTGCCCATATATGTTTCATGAATAAGGGTGTGTAGCATTTGTTACGACTAGGTGGTCGGTCATCCTAACGCTAAACTCCCAGTGTTTAGCTCCCACGCATGCTTGGTACTCAGTTTTATCGACTTACTGATGAGATGGAGGAGGCTGAGGCGATTTTTCGCCCACCCGGGAATCGAACCTGTGCCTACGAACTACCTCACCGGGCTTTACAAGTCGAATTACTAACCTTAAAAAAAATTGCTCATTGACATGCGAAATTCCAAAGTTTAACACAGTTCTATAAAACGATTTTATCTTCTTAAAGGAAAAAGAACTCAGAATTTATTTTAATCAATTTAACCGACTTGCTCATCGGTTTTTTTTTCCTTTCGTTTAAATTAATTTGAACATCGTGTTTATTATGACTGACTAGAAAATTCTGTGCGAAAATGAAATGATCATGAAATTTATTTTCAGGATTCAAAATTTCGTATAAATTATCCATGTGTTGAATACGTTTACTTAGTTAATCAGTGGAACAATATTCACTGAATACACACAGTTTGTGGAATATATTTAAAAACTAAGAAAATTTTTAAGTTAAAAGTTCATTATGAAGAAAATCTCTCCTCGGTAAAACTTTAAGTTAGTGACTACTGTTGTCTCTTATAAATTTATAAAGTATATATCATATAAATTCAATTTTCATGAATGGAATAAAGAACGCTTTCTTTTTCAGATTGCTGAGTTCGTGTATGCATCTTTGGCATCACTATTTGCCTTACTTGTAAGTTTACAAAATATAATTACCTTAAATCAAACGAATTAACATTTTAGAGAATGATCTTTTTGAATTATTATTATTTTTTTTTTGCAGTTACTGATGACAGGAACTTGGTCCATAACATTTGCAAAATATGAATTATGTCCAAAGTATCACCTACTTTCATCCATTTATATGTTCACACAGTTTTATTTGTTATATAACTATGTAACTTATGCAGTGAATAAAATTAAAAACAGATTTACATAAAAAATTGCTGGATTTTTACTAATTTAACGATGGATATCGATTATTTTCAATGGAATAAATTCAATTAACTGAGAAAATTTCAAAAACGAAGCTTAAAATTATAAAATGGAAGTAGAGATGTTCTTTAAAAATACCGCATTTTTAATTTATGAGCTGTTATATACTATTTTAAACCGTTTTATTTTCAATGGTTTACGAATTTAAAATAGAATTAAAAGTTCATAAGAAAATAAGCAAATTCAGCACTTTTAACATTTCTAAAGAAATTTTCTTAAAAATATGGCACATCTCAAAAGTTGTAGCAACAATATTTAGTAGTGATTGCTGCAATAATAATTTTCTCTCCAGTCAGCAACAGCTATGTTAATGTGGCGTGATAAAATGGTGAGCAGTTTCGATCAGGAGTCTAATTTTAATAAATTGCCAAAACAGAAAATGTCCAGTTAAAATATTTATGGATCATTTTATGCATTTAACAATATAATTATTTTGTATCATATATTAGGGTCTTTTCAAAAATGTAATTTTTCATTCAGTGCACAACTGTATTTCTTAATATTACTCAAAATTCGAGTTTTTCCTTGTTTTACTGTATACAGATAATTTACATTAATTTGTAATATTAGAAATAGATTAGAAAAGAACTATTGAATGAAAAACGATTTCATTTTTTAAGCACAGTATAATTCTGATTAGTTGTTTTCTTTTAGAGAATATCGGTAATTTTTTAAAATTATATAATAATGCTTGTATTTTTAAAGTTTTGATTTCACTAATAATTGATCGCGCGATTTTATGGTTTTCCACATTTAACTTTATCCTGTTATCAGTAACATTATCTATAATGACAGAGCTTTCATTTAGAAATTCTAAAAATGCAGTCATAGAATTCATTAAAATAGTTAATAAAAATATTTTTGAAAGCCATCTTGGAAAAAGTTTACACGCAGGTGCCCCTCGATTTATTGAGGATTTTTTGACGCTAACGTACGCGCCAAGATGTGACTACATAATGGCCGTTGCCGCTACACAAAAGCTAAATTGAGTACCAAGGTTACCAGAAATTAAATTTTATCGACAAACCAAGGGGTACCCGATTTTACACCGAATCCGCTCCATCATGCTTTTTTTTTATTTTTAAAGATATGGGTCATCAATTTAAATACAGGCTTCATTTGGGATCTAACGCAAAAAATAAATCGAACATATATTATTCAGTGGTAAGTTTTCCACTAAATTTTTGCACTTGTTTTACAAGTTATTTTGACAGATTTGTATTAACTTTACCCACATATTTTTCTCAAATCTACAGCATTTTACAATGTATGAGTATATATGTATTAAAATTCCCGTATTGCTTTACAAGATCCTTAATAAACATCATATAAAGCAAAGTGACAATGGCAAAACTCTCTTCACATTTGATAAATAAAAAAATTATATCATTTAACATGTAATATATGAAGAATAAGATTTTCATCTAGAATAATCTCACTAATTTATTAAACTATAAATGTACCTATTTACAAATTTAAACGGTTAAAAATTTAAAGGACAGCTGTTATTGTTCACCAAAGAATATTAAAATACCATTTAACCTAGACTGATTTGATTATAATTTTTTCTATTAAGATTTTAAATTTTCTCGCATATATTAGTTAATTAGATCATGTTTTTTTCTATAAGAGCGATAAAAAAAACTCATAGTAATTTCAATAAATCACATAATTTATGTGAAATCTTTCTTTTATCTTTCATAGATTTAATTTTCAATATCTTCCAACAATACCTGCAAAAATCAATTTCAATAGGGTTAAGTAAATTAACTTTGCTTAAGAATCAGAGAGTTGTTCGAATAAAGGGCAATTATAATATATGCAGTTCAACAAACTTGCTTGTTTAACGGGATTTATTGATATAAACATCCAAATTTTTTCAGCTAATACCCAAGAGCAAGATTTCCAAGAACTAAGCAATTTATGAAACATTCCGATCTATTTCAAGACAGTTATTTTCGAAACAGGAAAGCTTTTCTACAGTATTTTTAAATCCATACATGGTTAGGAATTAATTGAATAAATAGCTTATTACATTACAAATATTAAGTTCATTTTCATTTAAAATTCTTTTATTTCAGCATTCATAATTTATTTTTTGCAATGATTTTCTTTTTTTAATTTAAATGTGTAGTAATCAATTCGTTTTGCTAATCAGAAACTTTATTTACTTCATTATTTTAAATCTATTCTTTAGCTTCATATACATTAAAAAAATTATTTAATTTTGGACAAGATTCCCTCATGCTTTTAGGTACATTATGAGTCGTTAGGTATCTCCGTTGCACAAGTTTTTCCACTCTCTAATTCAAATAAAGATTATTTTAGTTAATATGAGCCTATTAACTAATATCTCAAAGAGCTGAAAATTTTGTAGAATTAACAATGTTCTGATTGGAAAAGGTAGTGATAATTGCTTCGTGGTAAGTAGTTTGATCCCATACAAAGTTTTGTGATTAATTGGCTTGTTCAAGAAAAATATGAGGTATCTTGTCTTCAGTAATTTTTTTAATCATAAAGTAATTGTTTATTTCGTTCCAGGTAATATTATGATTCTGCCATATCTCTGTATGTCTGAGAAAGCTCTTTTACAACGCAGAAAGATCATCTTGTTGAAAAAGCTTATTTTCGTTAAAAATTTCTGAGAGTCTAGAATTCCTCTGCTGTTGTAACACAACTTGAAGAGAATACCAGCTCAAAGGTCTCCTCGTCACTTAATAAATAAAGGCTTAAAACTACCAGGGGAATTCTAAACCAATCGAAAACTGTTATCCTATAGGTATTTGTTTGCAAAATTTGAGAAATATGTTCCATTATTCTTAACAAATGGAAGTTTGGTGGAGAGGATATACCAATTAGAATATTGACTTACTATTCAGTCATCGATCAAAACTTATAGGTACAATCTTCAGATTCGCTTAAACTGTCATCCTTTTGTTAATAAACCATTATGCAATGTTTTTTTTGGCGAAACTATTAGGTACTAACTATTACGATTCATAATCGAAATTATTATATGAACAATTATGCTTCATAATTCTAAATTTTAGTCAAATGATAATTTAGACCCTGAGAATAGACTTTCCCTTTTCCACAGGCAGATTTTCACAACCTTTTCTTTTCTACAGACACAATTTACTTTTCTTCTATATATAGTAACTTTTTCTTTTTAATCATAAAACGGTTGTATCGTTCGTTGCAGTTGAGATGCTAAGTGCGCCACTTTACTACGATTCTCATAGGTTGAAAACATCCATGACGTCAATTTACATACGTCATACATAATTAATTGGGATACTGTATATACGACTTATATCGACGAATTTGGTGCCTGCCTTCAAATCAATTCTTCGAGTGGGAGCAAATAAGTTGAAACTCAACATTGAAGGTCTGAAAATATTGTCGAAGCTCATCTTTTTTTATTAAAACGATTTCTTATATAAAGATCTAAGCATTGGTTTGGGAAACCGTTTTTCATTGATTCAAGCCATAAACATATTGGCAATATAACAAAAGAAAAAGCAAAATGAAAAAAGACAATAGAAAATATCTATTTTACAATTAGTTTAAATCAGCAAGACTATTTAAATCGTTAAAAATTTCATTTAATATAATTGCAATATTTGTAAACAATCTTATAAATTTTAAGACTAATGCTTTGCTTATATCAACATATATTTTTTTAATCAATGCTATCTTTATATTTTTTTGAAAATTGTTTCTTGTATTTTGATAATGAACACAAAAAGCAAAATCCAGGATTTTCAATTTTTGAAACACATGACCATTTAGATTTTTGCAAGCATTCCCAATACCACTTATTTCTAACAGTAACATTGAAAATAAGTTTACTGGTCTAGTTTCACTGAATTTTAAAACTGACATTTCAATAATTTTAATAAAAATCAAAAAAATATAAAATTTCTTTGTTCCTAACTCCATTAACATCACACACCTAGCAGATATTCTAAAATCTTGCTATCTGAGTAGAAAGACATCTTTTCAAATTTCTACGAATGACATTACAACCAATTTAATAACACAGATTGTGGGATGATGATAAGCCTAACAAACTACATAGTTAAATTTAAACTTAATTAAAATTTTAAGTTAAAACAACTTTTGCAATAAAATTTCAATCCTTAATTTTCCATGAAGATAGAAATTTATCATCAGGATGAAAAAATGGTATCCCTACATCAAATCGATTTAAGTTTTTCATGACATTTAAATGGAAATTTTAGTAAAATAATTGAAAAGCAGCAGAGTATAAACAAAAACATTAACTTAATAAGATACTTTGTAAAAATGTGTGTGTAGTATTTATACCATAACTTTTGATGTACTGGTGGTTTTTAAAAAATCATATCCAGAGAACAACTATTAAAAGAAATCAATTGCAAACTTAATAAAGTTTTCATTGCTTAGTAGTTATATTTTTATGTTTTATTTTTGTTTCAGTAGAAAATGAACAGAAAAATTAATTTAAAATAATAATAAAAAAAAAATAAAGCATTTTTTCCTATTACTAAACAATTTCATGTGAGCAAAATAAAACCACACTACTATTTTTGTTTCTATAACATTAAAAAAATGTCATTTATACACAAATAACTAACTTATCACACGAGCTGAAGAAATGGCATAATGTTTATATACCAAATTATCATAATCTAGTAACATGGATTAGAGTAAAAACTCCTAAACTCTTAGGGCAAAATTAATTATATTGTTTACTGTTTTTAATATGCATATTTATTACTAAGGACTTCAGTTGGAAAATATTTCGATCACTTAATTTGCTACTTTTGAAGAATTCAGATATTATTAAATAAAGTGTTTCAAATGATTACATAAAGCAATTCAAATGATTATGAGCTATTAAAAATATCAAATATTAAATTTCGTACTCCAATACTAAAAAATTTCTAATGTAACAATTAGAGTTGATTTAACTGTTTTCTTTAATTAGCATAAAGCCAGTGAGACTATTTTAAAGTTAAAAATACTTTGATTAATAAAACTTAATATATTTTCCATGAATATATTTAATGACAACTAAATACAAAATCATCTTATAGGAATACAAGAACAGTAAATTTGCATAAAAGTTTTGCTTTAAAATGAAGTTAAATGTACCAAAATATTTACACTTCTATTTGAACATTACATGATTACATATATCTGTTTTTTTTAATACTAGAAAAAAACGTAGTTTCTCATAACTAATGATTAACTTTAAAATATAGCAGCCTTGCTTTTTTAATGATAATAAACATTTGATAAATTTATATTTTACAAGTTATTCAATATAAAATAATTTAATAAATGAAAACTTGAAGTATATTAGTAATAGAATAAAAGTAAACTTGCAGAAGAAAATCTAGATACATAACAAAGTAAAAAAAAAAGGAAACTACTTTAAGAAATTTATTTAAATTTTCAATAAACTTTTAGTAAATTTGATAACAAAATACTTCCACCAAAACTTTTGGGAGATATACAAACAATATGAATCCACAAAGTGAATTGACTTCTTAAGATTGTTTACAAATTTTTTTACATAAAAATAAATAACTTCTTTTTATTAGCATGGAACCAATTCATGATATCAGTATCAAGATAGTATTTGAACATTAATTTCCAAATGCAACCCCATAGATAAAAGTAAAATAACTCTTTAATTTAATAAGTACAAAAAAAAGATAAATGAATTGTAGATTAAAATATAACAACAATTGTTATCTGTTTACAACTACCAGCAATAAATTAGAAAATAAATGAAATAGAAATGTTAATTTAAAAAGAAAGCATGGATAACTTTGATAAGCTAGAATAAATTTTAGTGATGTCATAACTTAGCTCCATAGCAACAGAAAAACACTAAAAATTATAGTTTTAATTATCACCAAGCATTAAAAATACACCTAAGCGTAATATGTATGTTACTTCAATACATATGGATATAAAAGCAAATAATTATCACATATTCACAGATTTTAGAGAGAGAATATTCTAGAATACCAGTAGGTTAATAAATCATATTTTGTCATTTGACAATATACAAGTTTTAATAAAATATACAAGTTTTTAATAAATATTTCTATTTAAAAAATTATTTCCCAACAAAAAATCAATTTAGAGATGAGTAAAATTTAAATTATAATAAATAAAAAAAATCTTATAACAAATAGAAATATAAAATGAGTTGACTTTATAATTTGATAATCACTGGTTTAATTCTAAGAAATTGACATTTTTTTTACACAATGTGACCATTTTCCCAATATTTGAAATAATAAACATTTTAAACAAACAGCAACTGCTTCAAATCAAATGCATTACATATTTTAGAAAGTCATATTAAGTTTTTAAAAAATTGTGCCAACCTGTAATATTGACATGTCAAAGAAAAGATTTATTGAAAAAATTTTCAGATATATACAGAGAAGTATTATTATGTGACTGGAGATGGCTTATGAACTCACATAATCTGAGCATTTTTGTTATTTATTAGATGTTTCTGCAATGACAGACTTTTCTAACGAAAAATCATAATCTTCTTGAAAAGGACTTGAGCTTCTAATGCTTGCTATGCTTTGAGAAATACTCTTCCATATTTGATCCAGCTTTGAAGAAGTATATAAACTAGAATTTATGGTGAATGGCACATCTTGAAGAGGCATGATTGGGCAGTGTTTTTCTTCTTTCTTTGCAATCGGTGATGTAGAAGTATAATTATCCGGAAGAAATCTAGCAGTGTTTGGGTTTTTCTATTCAAAAAAATAAAAATACAGTTAAGATTAATGGACATCAGTACTTTAAAGTGAAATTTAATTTCATGTCTCTAAGATATGCTACACTTGCAAGAATAGCTAGACTAACTGAATTAATTATTCAAATACATTTATCTATAAATGCAGTTTATAAAAGAACCAAATCTAGATATAATTGTAAATTGGCATATTTGATTGCAGTCCTAAGAGCTATATTTAAAATTTTTCAACCAATGGGAATAATATTTGCTTAATTTTGAAAAAGAAAGAGTAATAATGATAAAAATTAAGATTAATATTAAATAAATTTTAAAATTAAAATTTTATATTAAATGCATTATAAACCTAAAGTTGAAGATTTAAGTTATAGTTTATAGCTCTAACCTTTTATATAATTTAATTAAATTACCATAATATCAGAAAGAAACAAAGAATCATTTACACGTTCAAAATTAATATTTAACACAACATCTTGTTATAACATCTCGCAACACAGAGCAGCTGATTATGTGTTAATTGATTCAATTCTTACAAAAAAATATAAAAATACTAAGTATTTGCAAAATAGCTTTGAAATGTGTGAAAATTAATGAAAATTTCATCAATATCAAAATTTATAAACATTAATTTAAACTACATTTCCAGTTAAAGAAATTATACAGCAAGATGTACACAATTTACATGTTAGACTATTTAGATTCTAACTTACATTATTTGCTTAACAATTTTCAAAATTACACATGATGAATAGTTTGTTTAAGTTGATAAAGTTTGAAATTTTATTTGTCATTCAGTTTCATGTTTCATTGTAGCAATATTATTGTAATATAATTTGAATATGATACTCCAAATAAAATCTTTTAATGAATAAAAATATAAGTACATTAAATAAATGCAGACATTTTCAACATATAACCCATTATCAATTCTTTTGTTAAATACCATTTTTTAATTGATATACCATGTAACATAAGACAAAACACTTGTAATGTCATGATATAACACCTATGTTTCCATTATGCAACTCAAAACTTAGTGAATTGTTTACGCTGAAGAGGATATACGTGTAATTTTAAAGTAATCAAAATTATTTTTAATCATAGAGCAGAGCTCATGCTTAAATGGCTTTTCTGAAAAATTATAAAAATATTGAAATTGAATACATTTATTATTTCATTACTTAAATAAAAATATACCTATTTTTTCTAGTAGGTTATACAGTTATAGAATACATTTTATTAAACATAAAACAATAAAATTCATTATTTTTGTTTCTATAGTTTAAAATGGAATATAAGTCTATGTACCATATATTTCTATATATAAACAACTGATTATGTGTTAAAAATTTCAAAATTTGTTGTGTGTTTTATGTACCACCAAGAATAATCTGATAAAAAAAACAGACTCCAGAAGAAAAGCTGCCAATAAAATTTTGTAATAATTGCCATTTATGTTTAGTAAAATAATAACAGATGGCAATGAAACAACTCTGCTAACTTATTTCAGCTATAACTATTTTTGTACAATTTGCTCAAGAACAATTATTTTTTCTCAAAGAAATTACATTTGTCAAGCATCATTTTCCCCATAGTTTTGATCTAAGCTTTTCACTCTGAAAATATTCAAACTCACATATTGTCATGTGAAAGTATCTAAGTTACACAGATCTTAAATTAAAAGTAATAAAGTAATACATTTATTACTTTTATATATAATTTAAAATCTAAAACATATAAAAAAGTGACAAACATTTTAATGTAAGGTGAAAAATAAAGAACATGTAGTACAAAAATATTTCAAAGTCAAACTCCTGGAGTCTTTGAATCCACCTGGTTACCTGACCCTCTGGATTTCTAATACTAAAAAAACCAGGTTAAGAATGTGTGATCAGCTTGGGACAAAACTTCTTTACGTTAAGATAATGGTGGAAATGTTCTATGGCTATAACAATCGCTAGCAATTCCTTCCAGTTTATATAATAATTTCACTCTATAGTTTCAATAAACTATTACTACAGTTAGAGATGACATTCTCTATCACCAATTTCCTGCGACAGAACAGCTCCGACATTTTTGTTACTGGTATCAGTATCCAAAATGAATAATTTGTTGGGTTGGGGATATACAAGAACAGGTGAAGATGGCAGCACCTTTTTCAATTGCTTCAATGCTTTCTCACATTCATCTGTCCACAAGAATTTCTGTCTAACTTCTGTCAACTTGTAAAGGGGTCTGGCAATACTTGAAAAACCATTTACAAATTTACTATGATACATGCATAGCCCAAGAAACTTCACAATTGGTGGACATTTTCCAGATAACATCAGTCTTTAACTGTGGAGGTCTTTTCAGGGTCAGTATTTACACCTCCAGCAGAAAGCTACAGTAGCCTGGTTAGTTAGAGTGTCGTTCTCATTATTGGAATGTAGTGAGTTCGAATTCCGACTTAGCCGAAATTCCGTCGTGTTCACTAAAAGCGGCTGGGGTGTGTTAAAACTGGGAGTGGTCACAATGTCCTCCTAAACAAAATTATACCTATGGAGGTAGCAGGACAAGTATTGGGGTTTTCTGCTTGATCCTTGCTTCAAAATCATGAAGACTCCATCCGGATGCTTAGAACTAATTGGTAGAGCTAAAATTAGAACTAGGTGCAAGGAAGCATGCTGATGCAACACCTTCAACAGAGATAATGTGTCCCAGATAATAACTTATTTCACAATGAAATAAATTACATTTTGAAGGATTTAGCTTCAGGTTGGGTATTTTCTATTTCTCCAGCACCCTTTCAGATGTTCTTTTGGTTCACAAATGTGGGCATGGGTTTGAACACTACTTCTGACACCAGTTTTACTGCGCTTCAGGGTTCATGTTGGTTGAGAGTCAATAAAACAATCTCTTAAAAACCACAAGACTTTTATTCGTAACAAATTCAACTAAAAACAGAAAATTCAGCTGTGGAAATTACAATTATATAGCTCCAATACAGCAAATACAAAATGACACAGTTTCCAATACCTCAGACAACAGTTTTATGCACTGAATTAGCATCCAAGACTGATTGTCATCCAAGTCTTCTGTGAAGGGCAGCAGTATTTATACCCTACTTGGCAGGAAAATGAACAAGTTTTACCAAATTTCTAGAAGCTTCAAGGATATCTTGCTTAATAATGGTATTTGAGCTTCTGTTATGAACTTTTCCAGAAGTATCGATTTCCCGCTAAGTCGCCAAATCAATATAAATGCTGCTTTTAATATAGAATATGCCTGATTTGCACAATTTTTACTTAAAATCTAAATTTTTCCAATCTGCCTGAACTATTTTAAAACAAATATAAATAATGTTTATAAATTTGTAACAACAGATATAATTTTTTATAATTTTAATTTAAAAATGTCTTTCTAACTGATTAAGTAGAACTTTGTATATATAATACTAAATTTATATTTTCAATATAACAAATTAAATTTCTTAAGAAAATCCATATTAAAATATTATTAATAGAGATGACATTGCATAACTTTTCATGTTAAAAAATTTATTGAATAACTTTGAAATTCAATTATTTTTTTCTGTGATTTGTTTTATTCTTTAGAACTTTAAAATTTTAAAGCGTAATAATCAGTGTATATAACTGAGCTAATTTTTAACATTATAAAAACATTTTATTGAATATTACATTAGATACATAGAATTGTTATAAAATGTTAAACTTGATTTCCTTGTAATAAAAAAAATATGATTTAAAATTCAAATATAAAAATTTTCTTACTTTGAAATGTTTATCTAAATATAAATAAATTAAATATCTAAGCATAAATAAAATCAACAGACATACAAAATAAGCAGTTTTTCATAAATTTTATATTCTTATGCTCTTATAATACATTATTTTGATTTTAAACATATATAACAATTAACACTAGCAAATATATTAACTCCAGAAAAAATAGCCATAAAAAACTTATCAAATCTCACAAACAATTTAAGTTTTTTCTAAAAAAATTATTTTGTAAGAAATAATATGAAATTACTTAGCTTTTTGATAACTCATATTTATAACATAAAAAAAATTATATAAATGTAGGGCTGAAAAGAATTAAAATATAGCAATGCCTTCGAGGATAATTGCTGACAATTTTTAAATTTGTCATTTCTTGTTGACAAAAAATGTTTTCATGAAAAAGAAGTTTTGTGGTCTTATAATTAATAAAACTGATTAAAAAAAATTCAGGGAACATAGCAGGTCACTTGATTCATGCAGAGTTACAAAGTTGATAAACAAGTTTTCTTCTTGAAGATTAAATTTTCAAATTTTAAATTTAAACTTACAGGAAAAGGGCGTTCACTGGGGTTATTTTCTGATTCTTTTGCTTGATCACTTGGAGCTGAACCTATCATAACAAAATCATCTGAATTTTTTTCTTTCTCATTCTCAGCATTGGATTTCTTTTTCCCAAATAGAACATTTTGAAACACGTCAAACATCTTAGATGTCTTATTACTGAAATAACAAGAAATTTGCTAAGTTAATTTTTTATGTTGAGTATTATATCAAATTGAATCAACTAGCTTTCATGAAATAAAGAAAATATTTTTTTGTGCATGCAATTATCCAAAAAGTATGCATATTTTAATCTTCTTGATATACTAAAAATATAAATAAAATATTTATAAAGACAAAATGTACTTAACTAAAAATTATCATTTAATAACAAACAAAATATAAATACAACTATTTTTTATTTACTGTATTTCCAAAAAAAATTAATGCGATTTACTTTAAATAATATAACATTTTTTCTCAACTTAACAGAACAATAACTGAATAGAATAATTTCTTAAGAATGTAAACCTTACAAATTATAAAGTTTTATACTTAACTTGAGAATATATATAATCATCAAATTATTAATAAAATGCAATTTTAAATTCTAACTTTCAGTACACTTGATTTTATGAACTTCTAATTTATGAACACTTATCATTTTATAAACTAGTTCTTGGTTTCTAATATGGTCCTATAGATGTAATCAATGTGTCAAAATATAATCAATAGCTTCAATTATAAATATCATTAAATACTTAAGCAAGAAGGGATCATGGCTTGGCATCCTTAATGATATTGACATTTTAGACACAATGCACTTGACAGTCTATACACAGAAAATGATATCTAGCTCATTTTGAAAAGCAGACTTTATTTAAAAAAAATAACACTGTATATATAACTAAAGAGGCCCAACAATATTTACTTAATACAACTTAAATGAAGATGAATTACTTATTCATTAAATTTTAAAAAAATCATTATTTTATTTTAAAACAGTCTAAATATGAACTCAGATATAATTTGCATGTAAGAAGTACTTGATAATTAAGTAATTAAGAACATAAGGAATAAGAATGAAAAAGGGCTTTCAGATATCACATAAAGGAATGACTTGTTATTATAACTACCTGCAAAACAAGTAAATTGATATCTGACAAAATTGATATATCTTTTTAAGAACAGTAAATTGCTTTCCAACATTGAAAAGACAGGAAAAATGCAGTTTTGAAATGGAAAACAAAAAATTACTTTGTGTGCCTGATTTCTCATAAATAAAATTAAAAGAATTAATTTTGAGTATGATTTTTTTTTGATTCTGCTTCTTATGTAATACAAATTAAATATTTTTTTCTATTATTTTAAAAAAAGAAAAAAGACAGCAATTTGATAAAAAAAAAAGTAGCGTCAAGATGTAACACTTAATTTTGTGATTTCTGAACATGCCATTTTAAAATCTATTTTACAGGTCTTTACAGATTTATTAAAATGAGTGTCTACAGTAACATATGACTTGATGTAATGGACTAGTAAAAAAAAAAAAAAAAAAAAAAAAAAAGACATGTATTATAAAATTGATTTATATTACTACTTAAATATTCAGATACACCAGACCAATTTTTTCAAAATAAAGCAACATATTTTTAAATAAAAACTAAGTTGCACTCAATATAACATTTAAAAACAGAAAATCAATATTTAAATCAGTTTTTATTTTTTCAAGTAGTAACTAGTTGTTTTTTGGTAAGCCCTTCTTGGCTTTAATAATTTCTAGTTAAATTTTACTTACATGCTCCTATATAGCATATACTTTCAATAAACATTTATATAATAAGGTTGTCATTACTTAAAATACAAACTTTACAATTTTCTTATTGGTACCTCAGATATTCATATCACTGTTATGAACATTCACATAATCATTGACAACACATTATTGATGTCTTACTATTTAAATAACAAATTTAATCTCAACTCCGGGAAATTTTAAATTGCTGAGGCAGCAATTAAATATATTAATCAATGTTAATATAGCTCCATCAAATTTCAATGATATCAAACAGGTATGTAAAATTTAATCTACAATTGAATTACTGAGTTTAAATGCCATATTTAAGTGAGAGAATGACACTAATGATGTCATATGAAAATAATGAAAAAATAATCATTTTGCACACAATTTATCTTTAATGATTATTTTTCCTCAAATTTTTATACAATAATCCTTAACAGATTTATTATAGTATATATAGTGTTGTGAAGAAGCAAAACTAATTTAACTGTCCCTTACTGGGAGAATAATGGAAAACAATTTCAGAATTAATAATTAGGGTACCTCAGGACATTCAAACTATATAGTTATCTTAACCCTTTGTGGTTCTGTGTTCCAGGTGATGGAACACCAAACTTTAATTTGTTACCAAATAATTTATGATAAAGAGATGAAATTTGGCTTAAAATGTTCTTTAAACTCTCTTTTTTGATAATAAATGGCAGCACTACATAAGACGATCAATAATTTTCAATTATAGGAGATTATTTAAATCCCTTTATTTTGAAGGAATATTTCCGAATTTTTTTCTCATACAAAAATAATTGTTTGAAAAGAAATTTTTATGTTATTTTGTTGCCTTTACCTTGAACTATTGATTCTATATTACTTTAAATTTTTTACGCATAAAGTATACGCAGAATAATCTGACAAAACAAGGTGTTCCATCACCTGGAACACTGCACTGCAACGGCACTTTTCCATTACGCGATTAGCCATTATTGTATAACTCAATGCTGAGGAGAACAGCTGTGTTTATTTTTTACTGTTTTTCTCTTTTTTGGGGTGTAATAAACTAATGTTGAGGAATGTAAAAGGAAGGATTACTTATATGGATAATATTTCTACACCCTTATTGGCCTCTTGAATTGAGAAGCTTCCGTGTGTGGTAAAGGATTAAATCAGCTAGTTTGAATTCTCTCTAGTTAGAGAAGCATTATTTTTATGCTCTTGATTTTCCTTTTCGTTGCTATTCGTTTTATAATATTGTATACATATTTTTTGAATTTATATATTTTTAATTTACTTTTTGCAAATATAATTTTAATTTCTAGTTAATTTTTTTTTAATTTGTTAATTGCAAATAAATGGCATGTAGATGTCTTAGTCCTTCTGAAGCAATAAAAATGCTTCAAAAATTGCCCTTTGTTAATGAATCAGAACGTATGGATAGTGATAATGATACAAATATGTTCCTAAACCACTTGATGAGTCTCAGTTTGCTAATGTGTCAGATGCCAGTGAAAAAGATGGCGATGATTTATTTCAACCAAGCTCCTCTATGCATCTCCAAAACCTTACTTGGATAACTAAAAAATTTTTACAGAAATCTTAATTTTATTTATTCTTTTATGGTGTAAAGTAGCAGGCCTTCTTGTGATGCACCCTGGACCAAGCTAAATCTGCTACATAGGTGTAATGCATTGTTTTTTCATTTATATACAAAAACATTCACGAGTATATGGCTTTCACTGCAATGCTTGCTTTTTCACGAGTATATGGGTTTCATTTATATACAAAAACATTCATGAGTATATGGGTTTCACTGCAATGTGACCTTTGCTGTGCAGTGTTCCATGTGATGGAACACCCACAAAATCCAAATGGTACATGCAATATTTACAAAATTTTCACTGTATACTCATATAGGACCTACAAATTTTCTTGTTAATATTTCAACTTTAAAGGGTATTGTGCCTGAAACAGTTAAAGAATTTTAGTTATTTCTTTGCAAGCGATAATAAATTCTCACAAGTCAAGTGTAAGGAAAAAAAATCAAAATATATGTCGTATTATTTGATAAAGCAACAATTTGAATTTTCATGATTATATAAAAAATAAAATTTCCTGCATTTGGCATTCAAATTAAACTATGCATACTGTTTAAGACCTTTAATATATATAAAAAAAGAAGCATGTTTTCTTATCCCCATCAAAATATTTAGCATAGATAATTTGAAAATACATCAAAGTCAGAAGGATTTTTTATCTCAAAACAAAAAATAAATTATGTACAGAGGTGTATATTAATCTAGAATTCTCTAATAATTTATTCCTTTATCTCAGACATAAGGTAATAAATTACTCCAGAAACAAAATCAAATGATTTGCTCTACATTAATTGGATCAAAACTATTTTATTGCACATGATGATAATTTTTATGATGTCAAATTCCAATAAACATAATTTGCTTTATTTGTAGAGTTGCTGTTTCAATTTTTAACAAAGATAAAAAATTATGGCCATATCATGTAAATGAACTTCATTTATAATGTGAAAATAATATTAGTTACATAATAGGGCACAATTAATAAACACAATTTATAACTTCTTTGATGAATCAATGATTTTTCATAGAAAATTGAAAAATATAAATAGTTTATGGAATAAAATTCATACTTTTATTATTCAATATTTTAATTTCAGAGTCACTGAATATTTTTAGATACAGATAAGAAAGATAGAAAAAAAAAGAAAGATTGCTAAATTTGAACCAATATAGTCAACAGAATAGTTCTGCTCTCTCTAATAACACTATTACAATAATATAGTTCATATTAAAATATAAAAATCTTTCATTCCAATAATTTTTTATTGGCTGAATCAATTACAAATTGTTAAGAATAAAATAAATTTTAGGCAGAAGGAAAAACGTTGACGAGTACATTATTCTCCAATGATTTTAATGTCGGATTGAAGCAGAAAATGTATTCAATGATTAAAATTTGCATTTGGAAATGGTCTATCTCTCATCACAGTATTCAGATGATTTACAGAATTTCAGAGGTTCTTTCTTTTCAGAATGAAAAACCAGCAGGAAAACTGTTGTTAACTGGAATCTCATATAAGTCAGTAATATGAAAAATGTTAATCTAATCAAAATCATTGTACCTACTAAATGATTCAGAAGCAATTAGACATTAAATTGTCACCATATATAAAATTATACACGAACAATAGTTCATTAAAAATAGCTTGTCAATGAACTTCCTATTACTTGATTGAGTACAAAGAGGGGCATATTAGAAACTGTAAAAAGAGCCTTAAATTATTTAAGGATGGTGGCTGTCATAGTTTTAAAAATGTAGAGTGCTGAAACACATATCACATATTTTTTGATATTTCACCACATCAAAAATGTAAAGTATAAGTCTTTGATAATGATCTTAGAATGGTAAAGATAACTTACTATGAAAAAAAGTATATTTACTGAACTACTGGAATGATTAATGATCTCAAAGTGAAGGATAGAAACTGTCACATATAACTGGTACCATACTAAATATCTTCGAGAAATTCTTTAAGGGAAGGTTAGAGAATTCTAACTCCAACATAACGATGCACTTTTTCATTCACAAAAAGATCAACAATTTAATTTCTTGAATAAAAACAAAGTGACAGAATATATATCATTGTTATATAATCAAGCTATGAGATTTTCAGCTATCTTTTAATATAAAAAAAAACTTGTGTGGATATCTTTTATTTTGACAGTAAAATGGATGTGATTAAAAATTTATTTTTTATCAATTCAAAGAAATTCATTGTTGGATGCATTTAGTCTATAGAAAATAACCCTAAAGCATTAATGCTAGAGGAGACTTCTTTAAGCATTTCTAAAATTTTTGTAATTTAGAAACTTAGGTGTATCCCAACGAAAATTGTAAAATAACCCATATATATATTGATATGTTTTAAAGAAATAATAAAATTTAATAAAAAAAGTTTAAAAATCAAAACTTATAATTGAAACAATGAAAAATATTTGCAGAGCTATTCAGATATTGTAACAATGAAATATAGTTTAAACTAAAAAAACTCTATTTTCATTATTTTGCTCCCAAAATCACTTGGCATCAATCTGTAGAAAACTATCAATAAAAATAAATCTTAAAAAGTTTCTTAATTGGCAAAGGCATCTATAAAAAAACATGTTTTATTGATATTTATTAATTTAACCCACAGATGATGAATTAACAACTACAGATGAATTGTGATACAGGAATATAATGCTGATTTTTCAAGATCTTTCATGAAAATTTAATCAAAATTTAATATGTATTTTAAATCTTTCAATAAAATTTGTATTTTTAGAGTTTTTTCTTAAAACCTATATTTTTAGATATATTTTTAATTTATAATTTTATTTTAAATCTTAAATTATTATCAAATTGACACAGTTTTGGTTTTAAGCCAGAGCCAAATAGGTATAAGCCTAGCATAATTTTTAAACCATATCAATAAGATTTCCAATAGGATATTAAATATTTATGCATGCAATCTATTGAATAAATCACTTTGAAATTTTATCTTCAACTGATTTTTAAGATTTCTATTATTCACTGTAAAAATGCAGCGTTTCTTATTAGTTTTAATAAAATAGTTAATCTTAACTTTTATTGAAAATTTCTCACTAAATTTATATTAGTACTCATTGTAGAGTTTATATAGATAGTATTTATGACTGAAGTGTTTGACAATATACATTGTCATTAATTATAACTAATAATTTGGAAAGATATATTGGGATAATTAAACAAAACGTGAAGGAAAGTGAGCAGATTTTGAATTTGTTTATTCTTTTTGACTACTAACTTATTAATAAGCTCTACAAAATTTAACTTGAGTTTTAATCACATTAAAAATGAGATATGTATATTGGGGAAAGCTTAAATAATTTATACACAGCTAATTTGAGGTACCATATTTTCCCTTTCGCAACACTGATTTTTAAATTGGTTCATTATGATTGTACAACGTTTTATTTGCATAATAAAAAAGATACAATAGCCTCAAACCCTCTTTTTCGGTCATAACTTTATATCTGAAACGAAAAAAAGTACTATTTGCTAAAACAATTAAATAGAACTATAGATATTATGGATTATAAATTATTTTTACAAACTTTATTATGTTTATCTTTAAGGGAATTCCCTATTTTTCGAACCATGAGATGAAATAGTTTTTTTCATCATAAATTAGAATTTTAATATTTAAAATATGCTTTCAAGACTTAATAGTAAGTAAATTACATAATATAAATATCTAGTGCAAAATATAAAAAATTATTAAATGAAAATAAAAAATGTTACAGTCTAACAGAAACAAAAATGGAATTATAAAACAATCTTTGTTTTCGGTACATTTAAAAATACTTACATCTGTGGCACAATAATTAATAACGCATACTGCGTTTCACAACGAAACAGATCCAGCTACTGATGTCAAAAAGAAATATATCAACAAAATGCTGATATTTGTTGCCAAATGAATTCCCAAGAATCAAGTGAGTCAAATCACAACAAAAGACAAATCAATAATCAGAGAAATGACGTCATAACTATATGTGGCCTTATTAGAAGCAAATAAACAATTAAATTTTGTAAACAAGCAAATAAATGAGAAATATAAAATTTTCGATAGGTATCCAACAATGAAGTTTATGTTATATTTTTAAAATTCATAATTATTTTTCTACCTTTTCCTCATTACTGAATTTAATGTATTCAAATGCAATACTAAATCATCACATACGCCATAATAGAAAATGCGGAAAAAACTTCGTTGATTTAATTTCATTTAAATACGTACACGGATTATTATACCATGTAATGAACTCTCTCTTTACTTGGAAGTAGGTTTGAATAGACGAAAATAGTGTGACGTATTTCTTAGCAACTGATTCCAAGCAACTGTTGCTAAGGTAGTTTAGCGTTGACATCGCCATTGGAGAGTAACAAGTGATTTTTGTAGTACTATTTTATAATTGAAAATATATATTTTCTAAAAGAAAATTATCTGTGAAAGGTAAGGGAATAGTCTTAAATATATATGACACTATGTTACTTTTAATAAAATATCTCCTCTTAAGTAAAATCTTGAAATAAAATTTTCTTTGGTCGTAACTTTCGTGACCTGCATTAGGTTTAATTATTTGTATGTATCCAAATATCTTAATTTGAGTAAATAAAAAACAGAACGATAATTTAATTTATCATGCGCATTTGGAATGGCAAATATAAGTTATATATGTTCTAGAAATTTTAATTTTGGTACTTCAGTGACTTTGTTATTCATAATGTTAATTTTTATTTATATAAGTTTATATTGTTAACACCTATTTTAAAGAGTATATTTTGAGAATTTTGCCTGTATTGTAAAGTAACTGTTATAAATTGTTTAAGTTTATTATTACTATATTTCCATTTAATATGTAAATAGTAGAAATTTTGTGATTTGGAATAATATAAAGAAGTTCTAAGGATAATATGTATTGTTATACATTTTATAAGCTTGAATTTGGTGAAATTAATATTTGAATATTACATCTAAATGAAGTGTATAACATTTTGTTTCGATAATTAGCAATTACAATAAATCTAGATAAATCAAGAGTTTAAATTCAGATCTATTAGCTGTGAAATAAGACAGTTTTTATTTACTTTTAATAAAATGAAGATTCTATATTTTGCTTATTAAGTGATCAGAAATTGAGCTCTTGCTTTATTACTTTTTGCCTATTTCATCCTTCATTATAATTCCAACTTTATTCACTTTTCTGTGTTGTGTATATTTGAATGTTATATATAAAGGTACATTAGTATTTACTGCAACCCACTGATACCTAAGAATTACTATATAGACCTACATCTAAACATAGTAATGATCAGAATAGAATATCATAAACTGATATTTTGTTATTCTGATTCAGTATAGCATTGGTTGATAGAAACTGTGAAATATTTGGTAATTTATGGTTGGGATGCTGTTAGTACAAAAGTGTCTATGTAAAGTATTAAGGTGCTGTATGAAATTCATAATTTTGTTTTGTTATCTTTTATTACTAGTTCAAAATGACGGGGAAAAGTGTTATCAAGATTCAACATATAATTCAGTTTTTTAATGGCGAGGAAAAATTTATCACAAGAGGTGAAAATGCTGTTGATACCAATCATATAAGGCACCTTAATTATGATGATGATCAATCAGTAATTGATGCTGTTGTAGATGCAAGTATGAAAGACAAGTTTTATAAAGTACAGGTATGTAATAACTTTATACAAAAATTTCTGAAATAAAAAGAAAATCTAAAAAAATACTTGTGAACAGATAATTGTAATATGTACTTAGTAGAATAAATTCATTAAAGTGGAGTTCTGATATCTCATAACTCTTTATAATTTAAAAAATATTTAAAACATATATTTTCTTAACAAAAATTTTTGGCCAATAAAATGAAACATAAATAAGATCCTCTAAAATGTTTACCAGTTAAAAAATAATATAGTAAATATTCATTCTTTTGTTTTGACTAGACTGGCATCTAAATGGTTAGATCTCTTCGTTTTCAATGGTATGTGGATTCAATTCTCACTTTAAGTTATAATTTGTGAAGTATTTAAGAATGTGCTCTAAGCTAAAGATGTCAATCAAATGAATGTTAATGAACATAATGTAACCATACTTTTTCAAATAAACAAGTGCAAAATTTATTAGTCTTTCAAATACTGTTGTGGTATTTTGCTATGATTAATGAATTGTGATGCCATTCTTTGAAATTTGCATGCTTACATTTAAATTGAAAACTAAATATATAGATTGAAACTAAAACAAACATGCCATGGTTTTAATTAATTTATTTTTATCCCTATAAGAAAATGAATAAATATTCAATTTATAAAAAATACAATCTCTCTCCTGTTTTTAGTCAATAAATTTTTTTTTAAAAAAAAATCGAATCAAGTACAGTCGATAGCAATTCTTTATAAACAAATAATACCTTAAATATGTAAAGCGCTTAAATTATTTGTGTAATTTAAACGCTTTTCTTTTAATATAGGATAAAATGTGAAACATTTTTACTAATCATAATCTAATGTAAATTATTTTATTTGTAGATAATGCTAGAGAAGAGTGGAGAGATAAGGAAAGGAAGATGCCAGTGTCCTAGAGGGCTTGCTCGTTGTCATCACATGGCTGCTGTTTTGATTTATGCCCACAAGAATGTCTCAATCACTGATGGAATGTGCAAATGGAACTATAAAAATACTCAGTCCAAAAAACAAGATGAGGTTATTTCTGTGGATAAATTATTTCCTGCAAAGGATTTTCGGGCCTCAGCTTCTATTCCCGAGGATTTCCGAGAAAATTCTTATAAGGATTTATTAAAAACCAATACCATTGTAGGTTTTACTTGGCTTCTTCGCCCAGAATGTACTGCCGAACAAACTTTACAATTTATCTCACTGGAAGACATATTTTCTTCCAGCGAGTATAAGAATTGTAATAAAGAGAATCAATTCAATTTGTTAAAAGAAAAGTGCAGAATATCTAGAGAAGATATCAAATTACTGGCAACTGAAACAATTGGACAGTCCAGTAACTGGAAGTGGACCAAATATAGAAAGGGCAGGCTTACTGCTAGTAACTTTGGTCCAATTATTTCTGCAGTAAAGCGGAACAAATACCCATTGTCACTAGTCAAAAGACTAAACAATGAGTATAATTTTGAAAAAGCACGCCAAGTGCAATGGGGGTTACAAAATGAAAAGACAGCCATTTCTGAATTTGAAGCGGGCCTTAAAAAAAAGTGCACAATACTGGGCTGTGGTTACATCCATCAAGACTATTTGGAGCAAGTCCTGATGGACTTGTAGTCAATGAGGACGGAATCACAGCAATAGTAGAGATTAAGTGCCCTTTTCAATTCAGAAATTTCTCTTTAAAAGGAAGTTTAAAGAATACAAAAAAATACATTTTATATATTGATGAAAATGGATTATACAAAATAAATAAGAACCATGATTATTATCATCAAATCCAAGGGCAAATGGCAATTTTAGACCTTGCCATTTTCTATTTGGTAATTTGGACATCAGTAGATGTAATTGTGTTCGATGTTCACAGAGATAAAAACTGGAACTATTTAAATCTGATCGAAAATTTTTTCGTCAATAAATGGTTGACGTACATTGGACATAAATATTAAAAAAATGTTCATTGATGTTATTTTATGTGCTTCATTACATTCTACATAGCTAATAAAATCCATGTTGCTTGATGTTTTTAAATGTAAATTAAAGTTTATAATTGGTAATATATAAATATTTTGAAAGAAATAAAACTTTAAAAATGAAAAATTTAACATTACTAAAGGAAGTATACATGTGAAATCACACTAAATCAGAGTTTGCAATTCAGATTATATTAACAGTTATTTATACTTTATACCGTTAATGGTAAATATTGTATTATAAGTAAAGTTAATCAAAATTCTTAAGGTTTCCATATCATGTAAAGGTAGACACTGCCTATGTTTCTGTAGTGATAAGAAAGAAATTATGTTAACCTTTCTGCCAGAAATAATTGACAATCAATTTGTTTTTAACTACATAGCATCTAGTTTTACGAGTAAAACTTTAAAATTTAGTATAAATAGAATTTAAAATTGTAATGGATAAATCTTTCACAGTCACTATTATTTACTACCAATTTTGACTTATGTTGTTAAAAAGTACAGTTATACATTTTCTTCCATATCAATTATTAGTAAAAGATTATTCAAAAGATACTATGAACCAATTTGATTTTGTATTATAAAGCTTTTATTAATCACTGCATTATTTTTTCCCAAAGTTAATTTCTTTAATATTGCAAGTAAACATTGAAAATTAGTTATAAATTCAGAATAGCTAAAGTCAAACAAAGTTTATAAAAATTCAGCTGCATTGAAGTAATTACTATATTAACTAAGATAAGGCAAATAAGTATTATATTATATATCGTGTGATTAATTTTTTAATGACAGAAAAAATAAGAAAGCTTATTTTTTCTATATAAGTTATAACTAGATTGCCGACCAATGGCTGAGTGGTTAGCGTTCCTGAATCTTGTGCTATTGGTCCCGGGTTCGAATCCCGGTTCAGGCATGGATGTACCTATCTCTCTGTGTTTCTCTGCCCTTTCTAGTGTGTTGATGTATGAATGTGGCCCACCCTATAAACGGTCTGTGGTGGTATGACACGGGTAATGCTACTCGCCTCCGTGACTTGGTTCATAGGTGCCCGTTGGGTAACGACAAATGAGTAGCAGTTTCCGGCCTTGTTGTGGTGAAGGGTTAGTCACCCAAGTGCCCGCAATTATTAAAAAAAATCTTTCTAGACTAACTGTGGTATTTATTTTATTATAAAAAATATATTTTAGCAGAAATTTGAGTTTTTGTATGATGAGCCCTGGTGCCACGCAAAATCTCCTTTTCGCGGTTTGGATGATTTGAAAATTTCCTCAATATCTTAAAAAATGACAAATGTATATACAAATAAATGTTTCCGTTTAGTAGTAAATCACATTTCTAGAAATATTGTGGTATTCATTTTATTATAAAAAATATATTTTAGGAGAAAAGTGAGTTTTTGTATGGTGCGCCTATATGGTACGTGTGACTTCTGATTCTCGCGAATGTTGAATACAAAATTCCCTTATATCTTAAAAAATGGCCGATACATATACAAATAAATGGTTTAATGTAGTAAATCACATTTCTAGACTAATTCTGGTATTCATTTTATTATAAAAAATATATTTTAGCAGAAATTTGAGTTTTTGTATGATGAGCCCTGGTGCCACGAAAAAACTCCTTTTCGCGGTTTCGATGATTTCAAAATTTCCTCAATATCTTAAAAAATACCCAATGTATATACAAAAAAATGTTTCCGTTTAGTAGTAAATCCCATTTCTAGAATAACTGTGGTATTCATTTTATTATAAAAAATATATTTTAGGAGAAAAGTGAGTTTTTGTATGGTGCGCCTATATGGTTCGTGTGACTTCTGATTCTCGCGAATGTTGAATACAAAATTCCCTTATATCTAAAAAAAATTGCCGATACATATACAAATAAATGGTTTAATGTAGTAAATCACATTTCTAAACTAATTGTGGTATTCATTTTATTATAAAAAATATATTTTAGGAGAAAAGCGAGTTTTTGTATGGTGCGCCTATATGGTAAGTATGACTTCTGATTCTCGCGAATATTGACTTCAAAATTCCCTCATATCTTAAAAAATGGCCCATACATATACAAATAAATGCTTTAATTTTGTAGTTAATCATATTTCTAGACTAACTGTGGTATTCATTTTATTATAAAAATATATTTTAGGAGTAAAGTGAGTTTTTGTATGGTGGGCCCAATTGACTGAAGTGATTTCTTATATGTTTCAGCAAAAAATAACTATATCTCTCACAAAAACGAATTTAAGTATTTACATAAAATTCTGCATTTAGCATTACCTTATTTTACTTAATTTTTGTTTGGTTTTTCAATAGTTTCCCATGGCCGGTATTTACACACATATAAGCTCAAGTGACACAAGTGACTTCAGATTCCCAGTTATATTGAGTTAAAAATCCAAAATTTCCTCAATATCTTAAAAAATGCCCAATGTATATACAAATAAATGGTTCCGTTTAGTAGTAAATCACATTTCTAGACAAACTATGGTATACATATTATTTTAAAAAATATATTTTAGGAGAAAAGTGAGTTTTTGTATGGTGTGCCTATATCGTACGTAGGACTTCTGGTGTTATTCATTTTATTATAAAAATATATATTTTAGGAGAAAAGTGAGTTTTTGTATGGTACGCCAATATAGTACGTGTGATTTCTGATTCTCGCGAATATTGACTTCAAAATACCCTTATATCTTAAAAAAGGGCCGATTCATATACAAATAAATCGTTTAATTTTGTAGAATATCATATTTCTAGACTAACTGTGGTATTCATTTTATTATAAAAAATATATTTTAGGAGAAAACTGAGTTTTTGTATGGTGTGCCCAATTGACTGAAGTGACTTCTTATTTGTTTCAGCAAAAAATAACTGTATCTCCCACAAAAACGAATTTAAGTATTTACATAAAATTCTGCAATTAGCATTATGTTATTAAACATAATCTTTATGTGGTTTTTCATAAGTTTCCTATGGCTGAAATTTTCACACGGACAAGCTCAAGTGACAGAAGTGACTTCAGATTCCCAGTTACATTGAGTTCAAAATCCAAAATTTCCTCAATATCGTAAAAAATGCCCAATGTATATACAAATAAATGGTTCCGTTTAGTAGTAAATCACATTTCTAAACAAACTGTGGTATTCATTTTATTATAAAATATATATTTTAGGAGAAAAGTGAGTTTTTGTATGGTGCGCCAATATGGAACGTGTGATTTCTGATTCTCGCGAATATTGACTTCAAAATTCCCTTATATCTTAAAAAATGGCCATACATATACAAATAAATGATTTAATTTTGTATTAAATCATATTTTTGGAACTAACTGTTGTATTTATTTTATTATAAAAAATATGATTTAGGACAAATTTGAGTTTTTGTATGATGAGCCCGGTTGACACGCAAAATCTCCTTTTCGCGGTTTCGATGATTTGAAAATTTCCTCGATATCTTAAAAATGCCCTATGTATGTACAAATAAATGGTTCCGTTTATTAGTAAATCACATTTTTAGACAAACTGTGGTATTCATTTTATTATAAAATATATATTTTAGGAGAAAAGTGAGTTTTTTTTAATGCGCCTATATGGTACGTGTGATAACTGATTCCCGCGACTGTTGACTTTAAAATTCCCTTACATCTTCAAAAATGGCCCTTACATATGCAAATAAATGGATTAAATTTTGTAGTAAATTATATTTCTAGACTAACTGTGGTATTTATTATATTGTAAGAAACAAATTTTAGGAAAAAATTTAGTTTTTGTATGATGAGCCCTGGTGACACGGAAAATCTCCTTTTAGCGGTTTCGGTGATTTGAAAATTTCCTTAATATTCTATAAAAAGCCCAATGTATATAGAAATAAATGGTTCCGTTTAATACTAAATCACATTTCTAGACAAACTGTGGTATTCATTTTATTATAAAAATATATTTTAAGAGAAAAGTAAGTTTTTGTATGCAGCGCCCAATTGACTTAAGTGATTTCTTATATGTTTCAGCAAAAAATAACTATATCTCCCACAAAAACGAAATTAATGTATTTACATAAAATTCTGCATTTACAATTATCTTAATGAAATTAATATTTGTACGGTTTTTCATAAATTTCCCATGGCCAGTATTTTCACACAGATAAGCTCAAATGACACAAGTGACTTCAGATTCCCAGTTATATTGAGTTCAAAATCCAAAATTTAATCAATATCTTAAAAAATGCCCAATGTATATACAAATAAATGGTTCTGTTTAATAGTAAATCACATTTCTAAACTAAATGTGGTATTCATTTTATAATAGAATATATATTTTAGGAGAAAAGTGAGTTTTTGTATGTTGCGCCTATATGGTACGTGTGATTTCTGGTGGTATTCATTTTATTATAAAAAATATATTTTACGAGAAAACTGAGTTTTTGTATGTTGCGCCTATATGGTACGTGTGACTTCTGATTCTCGCGAATGTTGAATACAAAATTCCCTTATATCTTAAAAAATGGCTGATACATATACAAATAAATGATTTAATGTAGTAAATCACATTTCTAAACTAATTGTGGTATTGATTTATTATAAAAAATATATTTTAGGAGAAAAGCGAGTTTTTGTATGGTGCGCCTATATGGTAAGTATGACTTCTGATTCTCGCGAATATTGACTTCAAAATTCCCTTATATCTTAAAAAATGGCCATACATATACAAATACATGATTTAATTTTGCATTAAATCATATTTCTGGACTAACTGTGGTATTTATTTTATAATAAAAAATATATTTTAGGAGAAATTTGAGTTTTTGTATGATGAGCCCGGTTGACACGCAAAATCTCCTTTTCGCGGTTTCGATGATTTGAAAATTTCCTCAATATCTTAAAAAATGCTGTATGTATATACAAATAAATGGTTCCGATTAATAGTAAATCACATTTCTAGACAAAGAGTTGTAATCATTTTATTATAAAAATATATTTTAGGAGAAAAGTGAGTTTTTGTATGGTGCGCCTATATGGTACGTGTGACTTCTGATTCTCGCGAATATTGACTTCAAAATTCCCTTATATCTCAAAAAATGGCCATACATACACAAATAAATGATTTAATTTTGTAGTAAATAACATTTCTAGACTAACTGTGGTATTCATTTTATTATAAAAAATATATTTTAAGAGAAAACTGAATTTTTGTATGGTGTGCCCAATTGACTGAAGTGATTTCTTATATGTTTCAGCAAAAAATAACTCAATCTCCCACAAAAACGAATATAAGTATTTACATAAAATTCTGCAATTAGCATTACCTTATTACACTTAATCTTTATGTGGTTTTTCATAAGTTTCCTATGGCCAGAAATTTGCACACGGACAAGCTCAAGTGACAGAAGTGACTTCAGATTCCCAGTTACATTGAGTTCAAAATCCAAAATTTCCTCAATATCGTAAAAAATGCGCAATGTATACACAAATAAATGGTTACGTTTAATAGTAAATCACATTTCTAAACAAACTGGGGTATTCATTTGATTATAAAAAATACATTTTAGGAGAAATTTGAGATTTTGTATGATGAGCCCGGTTGACACGCAAAATCTCCTTTTCGCGGTTTCGATGATTTGAAAATTTCCTTAATATCTTACAAAATGCCAAATGTATATACAAATAAATGGTTCCGTTTAGTAGTAAATCATATTTCTAGAAATATTGTGGTATTCATTTTATTATAAAAAATATATTTTAGGAGAAAAGTGAGTTTTTGTATGGTGCGCCTATATGGTACGTGTGACTTCTGATTCTCGCGAATGTTGAATACAAAATTTCCTTATATCTTAAAAAATGGCCGATACATATACAAATAAATGGTTTAATGTAGTAAATCACATTTCTAGACTAATTCTGGTATTCATTTTATTATAAAAAATATATTTTAGGAGAAAAGCGAGTTTTTGTATGGTGCGCCGATATGGTAAGTATGACTTCTGATTCTCGCGAATATTGACTTCAAAATTCCCTCATATCTTAAAAAATGGCCCATACATATACAAATAAATGCTTTAATTTTGTAGTTAATCATATTTCTAGATTAACTGTGGTATTCATTTTATTATAAAAAGTATATTTTAGGAGAAAAGTGAGTTTTTGTATGGTGCGCTCAATTGTCCGAAGTGATATCTTATGTATTTCAGCAAAAAACAACTCAATCTCCCACAAAAACGAATATAAGTATTTACATAAAATTCTGCAATTAGCATTACCTTATTACACTTAATCTTTATATGGTTTTTCATATGTTTCCTATGGCCAGAATTTGCACACAGACAAGCTCAAATGACACAAGTGACTTCAGATTCCCAATTACATTTGAGATCAAAATCCAAAATTTCCTCAATATCTTAAAAAATGCGCCAATAGTATATACAAATAAATGGTTTCATTTTATAGTAAATCATGTTTCTAAACTAAACTGTGGTATTCATTTTATTATAAAATAGTATATTTTAGGAGAAAAGTGAGTTTTTGTATGGTGCGCCTATATGGTACGTCTGACTTCTGGTGTTATTCATTTTATTATAAAAAATATATTTTAGGAGAAAAGTGAGTTTTTGTATGGTACACCAATATAGTAAGTGTGATTTCTGATTCTCGCGAATATTGACTTCAAAATACCCTTATAGTTTAAAAAATGGCCGATTCACATACAAATAAATGGTTTAATTTTGTAGAATATTATATTTCTAGACTAACTATGGTATTCATTTTATTATAAGAAATATATTTTAGGAGAAAAGTGAGTGTTTGTGTGCTTCGCACAATTGACTGAAGTGATTTCTTATATGTTTCAGCAGAAAATAACTTTATCTCCCACAAAAACGAAATGAAGTATTTACATAAAATTCTGCAATTAGCATTGTGTTATTAAACATAATCTTCATGTGGTTTTTCATAAGTTTCCTATGGTTGAAATTTTCAGACGGACAAGCTCAAGTGACAGAAGTGACTTCAGATTTCCAGTTACATTTGTGTTCAAAATCCAAAATTTAATCAATATCTTAAAAAATGGCGCAATAGTATATAGAAATAAATGGTTTAGTTTAGTAGTAAATAATGTTTCTAAACTAACTGTGGCATTCATTTCATTATAAAATATATATTTTAGGAGAAAAGTGAGTTTTTTGTATGGTGCGCCAATATGGAATGTGTAACTTCTGATTCTCGCGAAAATTGACTTCAATATTCCCTTATATCTTAAAAAATGGCCATACATATACAAATAAATGATTTAATTTTGTATTAATTCATATTTCTGGACTAATTGTGGTATTTATTTTATCATAAAAAATATATTTTAAGACAAATTTGAGTTTTTGTATGATGAGCCCGGTTGACACGCAAAATCTCCTTTTCGCGGTTTCGATGATTTGAAAATTTCCTCAATATCTTAAAAGATGCCCAATGTTTGTACAAATAAATGGTTCCGTTTAGTAGTAAATGACATTTCTAGACTAAGTGTATTATTCATTTTAATATAATATATATATTTTAGGAGAAAAGTGAGTTTTTGTATGGTGTGCCTGTATGGTATGTGTGATTTCTGATTCCCATGAATGTTGACTTCAAAATTCCCTTATATTTAAAAAATTTCATATAGATATAGAAATAAATGGTTCAATTTTTTAGTAAATAATATTTCTAGTCTAACTGGGGTATTCATTTTATGATAAAAAATATATTTTAGGAGAAAAGTAAGTTTTTGTATGCTGCATCCAATTGACTGAAATGATTTCTTATATGTTTCAGCAAAATATAACTCAATCTCCCACAAAAACGAATTTAAGTATTTACATAAAATTCTGCATTTAGCATTATCTTATCACAATGAATTTTTTCATGGTTTTTCATAAGTTTCCCATAGATGGTATTTTCACACAGATAAGCTGAAATGGCACAAGTAATTTCAGATTCCCAGTTATATTGTGTTCAAAATCCAAAATTTCCTCAATATCTTAAAAAATGCCCAATGTATATACAAATAAATGGTCCCGTTTAGTAGTAAATCAGATTTTTAAACTAAATATGGTATTCATTTTATTATATAATAAATATTTTAAGAGAAAAGTGAATTTTTGTATGATGGATCTATATGGTACAAGTGACTTCTGATTCTCGCGAATATTGACTTCAGAATTCCCTTATATCTTAAAAAATGTCCAATATATATACAAATAAATGGTTTAGTATTGTAGTAAATCATATTTCTAGACTAACTGTGGTATCCAATTTATTATGAAAAATATATTTTAGGAGAAATTTAAGTTTTTGTATGATGAGCCCTGGTGACACGCAAAATCTCCTTTTCGCGATTTCGGTGATTTGAAAATTTCCTTAATATCTTAAAAAATGCTTAATGTATATAGAAATAAGTTGTTCCGTTTAGTAGTAAATCACATTTCTAGACTAATTGTGGTATTCATTTTATTTTTAAAATATGTTTTAAGAGATAAGTAAGTTTTTGTATGCAGCGCCCAATTGACTGAAGTGAATTCTTATATGTTTCAGCAAAAAATAACTATATCTACCAGAAAAACGAAATTAACTATTTACATAAAATTCTGCATTTAGAATTATCTTATTGAAATTAATATTTGTATGGTTTTTCATAAGTTTCCGATGGCCAGTATTTTCACACAGATAAGCTCAAATGACACAAGTGACTTCAGATTCCCAGTTATATTTGAGTTCAAAATCCAAAATTTACTCAATATCTTTAAAAATGCCCAATAGTATATACAAATAAATGGTTCAATTTTAATAGTAAATCACATTTGTAAATTAACTGTGGTATTCATTTTATTATAAAAAGTATATTTTAGGAGAAAAGTGAGTTTTTGTATGGTGCGCTCAATTGTCGAAGTGATATCTTATATATTTCAGCAAAAAACAACTCAATCTCCCACAAAAACGAATATAAGTATTTACATAAAATTCTGCAATTAGCATTACCTTATTACACTTAATCTTTATATGGTTTTTCATAAGTTTCCTATGGCCAGAATTTGCACACAGACAAGCTCAAGTGACTTCAGATTCCCAATTACATTTGAGATCAAAATCCAAAATTTCCTCAATATCTTAAAAAATGGCCAATAGATATAGAAATAAATGGTTTAATTTTATAGTAAATAATGTTTCTAGACTAACTGTGGTATTCATTTTATTATAAAAAGTATATTTTAGGAGAAAAGTGAGTTTTTGTATGGTGCGCTCAATTGTCCGAAGTGATATCTTATATATTTCAGCAAAAAACAAC